>JAMPIV010012932.1:0-160000 GCA_024509875.1 Oreohelix idahoensis
TTCCTGTCACGCCACATTAGTCTTTGTAACAAAGTTGTACGTTTCTCAATATTTGACAATTTCGTATTATCTCTCAACAACTTTCTAACAAACACAGAGTGAAGAGTGGAAATATCCTGGGCAAACGCTTTTGGTTCGATAAAATAAACAATATTATTTGGGTGGAAAACCCTGTTTGTCAATGAAATCAAGAAGATATTTTTTCATTGACAAGTACAATCTTATCCTGTCATGTGGAAGTGAGCATAGACATTAGAAAGCAAGCAAGAAAATGACTGAAAGCCATAAAGATACAGTTTGACAGAGCAATTTTAACCACCTCAGGCACTTATTATAAAAATGAATGGCCAGAAAGAAGGCATTGCTCAAAAAGGCTAATTACTGACATTAGAAGTGCAATGTTCATAATGGGCATGTGTTTATCAGGTAGAAGACAGCCTCAAGTAATTAGTACCCTGTCAGCAAAGATTCAAATGAAAAAGGGGGTGGAGAACCACAAAAATGATAAGATCCTGGACCAGTTTTGACAACGTGACGTGGAAAGAAGTTGGCAACATGGTTGATACACTGCACGTGAGACATGAAAGTTGTGCAACATGGGTTGATAACTGCACGTGAGACATAAGTTGGCAAACAAGGTTGATAAACGCAACGGTGAGACTATGAATGTTGGCAACATGGTTGATAAACTGCAGTTAGACTGAAGTTTGGCAACATGGTTGATAAACTGCAAGTGAAACATGAATTGCAACATGGTTGATAAACTGCACGTGAGACACTATCTATCCATACACATCTCTCTATGGGTTGAATAAACTGCACGTGAGACAAGAAGTTGGCAACAGTGGTTGATTAAACTGCACGTAATGACTTTAGTTGTGGAGAGACCGTATTTTTTTTTAAAAAAACCATCAGCCTTTTCGTCTTGTTTTAAAATTTGGTTGACTCGAGGCTAAATTTAAGAAGTCTTATGGACTTAAGCAATATGGAAACCCATACTCTGTCTTGTTACCACCGACTGATACCTGTGACACGAGAATATTGCTGCTCGCTGACAGTCGATTACGCTTTACTTTCCTTTTTTACTATGTGATAAACAATGAACGAAGAGGAATAACAGGTTCGGCAGAAGGCTAACTAATAAAATATAATTTTAAAGTGCAATAAAGAAACAGACATAAGCAGTAACAAATCTCTAGAGTTGACAGTAAACGGTCAGGCCAGCCTTTCTTCACTTGCCGCGCCTTTACTTTCTCTCTTCGATGTAATGGCTCCAGCACATTGACGAATATCAGTGCTACAGAACACAAACACCTCACCCCCTTCCCCGCCTTCAACCGGCATATAAGACAAGGAAACTAGTTCCCTAGAATGTGTTAGTTTTTTTCCCCTCAGGTTTTTTTCTTCTATATCTGTCTAATCTCTTTCTTCTTTAAAGTTGGTCATGCCAGGTCGGTGGTAGGTGACCCACGTGTCTCCTCACAACTTGTCTGGTGCCTAGTTCGCGGTTCATTTAGTTTCTGTTGTTGACTTGATCTGCTAGCATCATTCCAGGTAAGAGATAGCTCAAAACAATCTGAGTGACAAAAAGAGGTACGCAAGGTAATCCTGTAAGAGTTTAGGTGTGAGCCTTCACAGCGTTAACATCCTGTCTTTGAATTAAAACATAGCCCACAACTTTTACTTTGTTTCCCCGTGTCGGGCCTCTAACCCGAAACAGTAAACACAGCCGGCCTATTGGGCGGTGGGAGTGGTTAGAGGCTGTACAAGCGCTATCATGGGGGTTGGGGGGGGGGGGGGGGCGGGGGGGGGTGGGAGGGTGGGGGGGGGGGTGGGGGGGTGGGGGGGGGGGGGGTGCGTGAGTGTTTGTGTGTGTGTGTGTGTGTGTGTGTGTGTGTGTGTGTGTGTGTGTGTGTGTGTAGTGATGTAAAAATGAGTGTGCTAGTGAGTGTGTGTGAGTGTGTACAGTGAGTGTGGGTCATGAATGTGTGAGTGTCATGTAGAAAATAAAACGCGTGGCGTGCGGCGTGCGCGTAGTGTGTGCTGTTTAGACTGCTGCATCTCCTCAGCCCTTGTCCGTAGACAGATTCTGGCAGGCGAGAGATTTCTCGATAACCCACGAGTCAAAGTGATCAGCCTCTAACCTACATATCTCACCATAAACAAGACTCTCGTGGTAATCTTTTTCTATTATTCATCTCTCATGTGACTATCAAATATTCTAATACAGTAGTTGTCCTATTTAGGGCCACCCAAAGTCTTATTTCTATCAATAAATCTAGCAGACAGATTTGGAGTTGGATCAACTTTGTCTCAACTTACTCGAAGTCATGCATTTTACCATTTTAATCTGTCCGGTCTATACTGCCGGGATGACAAGGATTGCCTAATGTCCTACGTGAGAACCAACCTCGAATCACATAAACCAGATCGGTATATATTATTCACAAATCCACTAAATGCAAAGCACAGAGATCTACAAGTCCGCCTTGGGTGACAGTTGACATGGGTCGTGCCACAGCGGTAGACATCGCAGGAAGCCCGTAGGTAAGATGAACTGTTCGAGACGTCCATGATGCGTAGTAATCTGAGCTTCGGCAGAATTAATGCTGTGATGTCTGGACAACGAGAAGCCTGCTCAAGATCCATTCCCTCCATGAGGATGTCTTTTTAAGGCTAAACACTTCACAGCTGGACAGTTGTACTCCATATCGAATCACAAAAACGTACATATCCACGACATGGGGGTAAGCTTTCAACGAATTTTGTTGGAAGACGTCTAAACTAAAATCAATCGGCTTTTTACATCTTCAGGTCAGCGCTGTACTGCAACTAAAGATTCAAAAACATGACATGCTACATGTTGCGCTCTTTTAGTGCAACAAGACATCTGGTACGTAATTCAATTTAATTATCCTAACTAGACACCTAGATGCGTTCACTACATACAAACCATGACTAATCTACACGTTAGTCACTAGCCTTTAGTTATGTTAGGTCATCGCCCCTTAACACTAAATGCGAAACAAGGATTACAGTTTTGTGTGTCTTACTTGATACAAACTTAGTCATCTGCACGTGTCTTTGTGAGTACAAACTTAAGTGGTGACATCGTACATGTAGGTCTTTGGGTGTCTTACTACGATTTAGTCTGTCATGTAGTTCTTTGATACTAATTCTTACAGGCGGCAATGCTAACGTATAGTGGCCGATCGGGAAATTCGTTGCTCCCCAGAAAGCGTCAATTTTCTCCAAAACTGTTTTGTTGTATGGACATGAAGTTTTTGCATGCATTCTATAGATTTTCCATGCAGTTTATTAAGTATATTTTTTTGCCCTTACAAAACTCATGGCATGTTCGAATTTTCCTCTTTACGTTATATAAAAAACACTTACCGTTGTCTGGGGTTAATTTTTTATTAGTTTTACAGGAAAGTTACAAGATCCGTTATCAAAAAAATTTTTATTTTTTGGTTTGAATTAGTAACTACTCGCGACTGTGTACAATAATTCGCCGCACATCGTGCGGACATGTAGGCTCTACACTAATTAAAAAATATATATATATTTTGAACGGATCTTGTAACTTTTCCTGTAAAACCCTAAATAAAAAATTAAACCCCAGACCAACCCGGTAAAGATTTTTTTTTTTTTTTTAATATAACGTAAAGAGAATAAAAAATTCCGGAAACATGAAACATTTTGAGTTGGTTTTTTTGTTAAGGGCAAAAAAATATTAAATGTTAATAACCTGGCCAACTTGGGAAAAAAAACTAAGACTGGCGTAGGGCCCCCAAAAAATTTCCATTTCCCCATATACCAAACAAAACCATTTTTTTTATGTAAGGAAAAATTGGACACTTTTCTGTGGGCAACGAATTTCCGAACGGACTATAATTTATTTTGGATACTTGTTTTTATGACATAACACATCAGTAGGCGTTTGGATAGTTATGGTTATCAACAGTCAGTAGCATGGATGTTATGTATCAACAGTCCAGTACGCATTGGGATGTATATGTTATCAACAGTCCACAACCCATTAGACATTGCATGTTATCTACAAACAGTCACACCCAGTAGACCAATGAATGATTATGTTATCAACATCATTTAAAAAAGAAAAAAAAAACAAAGCTCATAAAGTGTAATCCAGAAGATAACAATTAACTTGAGTTCCAGTCACGACTTGGGTCATAGTTTCATATTATTACTAGAATCAACACTTCTTGACAGGAAACTTCACTAAGCTGAACGTCACGAAAGAAGGCCACGTACTACAAGGAAAATTACGTCACGTTTTTCTTTGAAAAAATAAGGTCACATACCACCCTTGTATCGTGACGAGATCACTATTTTAGTTTTTTAGCCAAAGGTCCAGTCCTGGTAAGATAATAAATTAAACACACGACTTTGACCTAGTCCCAAACATCTTCATATATCGGGATGAAGGTGTCCGAGGACTTGCAGGATTACTGCTTGTCATATCTTGTTTGATTCAAATCTTTATATAACCCCCCCCCCCACCCCCCAGCCCCATGTTTTCCTTGTTAAACAGCATGGACCACCACAACAGAGTTGACGAATCTGTATGACATTTTGTCAATGTTTAAACACAATGGACCACCACTAACAGAGTTTGAACGAACTGTAGCGCATTTATGTCCATGTTTTTAAACAGCATTGGGACCACCACAACAGAGTTGAACGAACTGTAGAGCATTTTGTCCTTGTTTAAAACAGCCATGGACCACACACAACAGAGGTTGACGTAAAAATGTAGGCATTTTTGTCCCGTGTTTTAAACAGCATGGTCCCACCACAAAACAGAGTTGATCGGATCTTGTAAGCATTTTTGTTCTTGTTAAACAGCAATGGACCACCACAAACAGGCGTAAACTGTGACCTGTAGCATTTTAATCCTTGTTTAAACAGCCTTTGGACCACACACAACAGAGGTTGACGAACTGTAGCATTTTGTCCTTGTTAAAACTGCATGGGGGAACCACGCACAACAGTAGTTGACGAACTGTAGACATTTTGTCCCATGTTAAACAGCATGGACCACCACAAACTCAGAGTTGGTCGAAAACTGTAGCCCCACCCCCGTTGTCCATTGTTAAATACAAGAATGGACCACACCACAACAGAGTTGAGGACGAAAAAAAAAAACTGTAGCATTATTTTCCTTGTTAACCAGCATGGAACCACCACAAAACAGAGTTGACGAACTGTAGGCATTGTTTTCCTTGTATAAAAATAAACAGCATGGACCACCACAAAACAGGAGTTGATCGAAGTGCTGTAGCATTTGTTTCCTTGTTGTTAAAACAGCTATGGACCGCAACAACAGAGTTGAACGAACTGTTAGCATTTGTTTCCTTGTTAATACAGCATGGACCTCCAAAACAGAGTTGACGTACGGTTAGCATTGTTTCCTAGTTAAAACCAGCATAGGACCACCACAACAAGAGTTGACGAACTGTAGCATTGTTTCCTTGTTAAACAGCATGGACCACCACACCAAAGATGACGAACCTGTAGCACTTTCATTTTATCAGTAGTAGTGGTGGGTGCCTTTCTACATTCAATGTTTGTACCTGGCATGTTGAGGGTGATAAAGCCATTGCGACAGCGTCACTTTTTATACGAGATGATAGTTGTTTTGTTTCATTCTTCGTTTCGCTACCAAATAAAACCACATCTATTCTCTCTTATAAAAGCTGGCAGTCCGTCTCAAGGCTTCTCTCGCGTCCATCATAAAGGCTTCTCCCTCGTCTGGGTGTAGGAGTCATAAAATGACCGTGCTCTTCATTTTATTCGTGTTCTAACCTGTCTTTATTCTCTGCATTGTGCCTACCATTTACGCTCTTCTTTACCCGTATTATTTTCTCTCATATTGGAACGAATGACTTAGGTTATCATGTTGTTATATTGCCTAGATCTACCATGGTTAGTGATATACAATGAACGGCCTAAGCTGGGGAAGCTGACAGGTGGGTCCTGGCCATGCTGTTGTTTGGAGAAATCAATACTTAGCAGAAGCATTTGTTTCTTCTAAAGGTTTGTGGTGCCAAGTTTGAGATATAAGTTTGTTGATACTAGATTAATACGAATATGTGAATCAAGAAATTGTGGGTCTACCGCTAGGACGCTGCCTGCCTTTCGACGGGTTGTGAGAAATCTTTGCCTTGACGATGGAAGCGTAACCCCTGCAACTACACCTGGGACGTTGCCCTCCCCACAGAAGTCTACAACTGATCAGAGCAGGTCAGAGGAAAACCAGTACTAACATTCTGGCCAGTTAAGTGTATTTTAACCTGAACTTAAGCAAAAGGACACTCTCATATTTAAAAAAAACTCACACACAACTAACTGCCCCTAGTAAATTTCCGTGAGGAAAAAATCCCCATTCCAATTTCAATTTCAAATTCATTTAATTCACTTACTCGTGCTAAAACAAGTAATTGATTATTACCATATTATTATACGTTTTACAAATTAAGAATAGTTGATTTAATTATTACACAGAGGAAATGGCACCACGGTACGGAATCAGTTATCTTAAAAATAAATACAAACAGAGCTACTTAGGTAATATTTTTACTGCATAAATTGAGTTGGGGGCTCAGAAACGCCGTGAATGTTTTTATATAGTGTTGTTTGTTGTGTAGTGTGTAAACTGATTCTCACTTTGCTCTGTGACATAAAAGTTGGTTACCGAACGACCTTTGTTTTACTGTCTACTTGAACACTTAGAGTTGTCCTGTATAAATGACATTTAAAACCCCCCCCCCAGTGTTTCAAAGCGAAACTCGTAAATGTAAGACATAAGATAAATGCAAGTTGAGCGAAGTATTATTTTCCTTAATCGTACATTTAACGAGTTCAGTTGTAGTGAACCTCTTGTTAGTGACGTTCATTTATTGGAAATCGTGTTCAGATCAATGTATTACAAACCAAGAATGGTTCTTTTTAGTATCTAGTCACACGACTGAGTGCGCGAGTTTTGTTTATACATGGCAAGAGCTGATGTAATATATACAAATTTATGGCATAGGAGTTTGGACTCAAGAACTGCGTGAAAGAATGTTTCAAATGTATAGAGAGAAAGTTATACGGAAACTAAAGTGGTTCATTTAAGAAAAAAAAACAAGAGAGTATGGTTGCATGCGTCCTGTGTGATTAAAACTATGTGTTCACCCAGACTGTAACACGAAAATAATAGCATGTTTTGTGTATGGTTTAACACGGATTTAATGATACTGTAAGAACATTTCATCCTAGTATTGTCCTGAACGTTGCATCTAGGGTATCTATTTTTATAGAAGTATTGCCACCAAAAAAACTCTGGCCACTACATTTATGGATAATCGTTTTTTCTGGGTTTATATTCATATTTCGTATTTACTAAACCAACAGGGCTCAGAAACTGTTAACTAGTTAATTACTGTTCAAAACTCTTAATCCCAACTTTTAAAATCATTTCCAATGGAAATTTTTCATGTTTTCAAAAACGACTATTCACTTTTATTTAAACAATTATACTTGGCAGATCAGAGCTACATGTCATTGCACCTACGATAAATGTTTGACATCTATTCATTTAAAAATATCGATCCTCCTCCTTCCAATACTACTGTTTATTACATGAGTCACACCATACATCGGCCACAATTTTTCTTCTAATCCAAGGACTAATCTCTTCGTGCTTTCACAAAGCATTATTCCATAATTTTCAATACATATATGTATATTCTTGCGAAGGTCCTCTTGACTGTACCATATCTTTCTTTTTTTTAACATTTCCATATTAATTTACAAACTTATGGTTGCAATTCTTGCACATTTCCTTTTCAGAACGGGGCTCGAATTATATTTTTTTCTTTAAATATTCAGGTCCCTCTACATGGACGGATATGATATAACCTTGTCAACATCTTACAACCAACATCTCTTTTGGCTAATCAAAGCCTTAAATTCTTACCCTGGAAATTTCGACACATCCTGATAATGATTGGGTTTGTCCCATAATGAATTAAAAAATCATCCCTTGATTTCTGCTTTCGAAATCTATAAAACTTAGACCACACTTTGTAATTAGAATCTCACACTTAGATAATGGAAACCACGCACAAGCTAGCCGACACTTACTGAATAATGTCCACTATGTACTGCGTACTACGTCAAAGGGGAACTTCGGAACGTGTGGTGTAAGTTATATAGGAGAAATGAACAAAGTTGGAGTTGGTGTAGGTGTTTGGAGATGGCAGGGGGGGGGGGTGTGCATGTGTGCGTCGATGGCGCGGGTGAGTGTGGGGGTGCATGAAATATACATATAGATAATTATTAAGATCGAGGTGGTCATGAGGGGTCGAAAGAGAGGATCACTTATTCTATTGCGAAATGTTTACAACATAGCGATAAGAAGTAATCAATTGACAGGCTCGTCAATCATGAGTTCAAGTTACATAACCTGTTGTACCACAATCAGCTATGCACACAGATCCGGCGTAAACAACGCTTCCATATCACAATCCTGCTCCGGCATCGTGACGGGTTTCACCTGGTCTTCTGTCTAGGTTGAACGTCATGGGCATGGGGACTCTAAAGAAGATTGGTAACGTGCGAGTAGGATTTCGCGGTTGCGTCTGACAAGTACAGCGCACTAGGCAAGTATCACACAGAGTGACCAACGAGAGTTGTGCTTTCGCACACTAATAACATACACAGTGTTGTATATTAGTATTGGCTGACACATAGGCACTACCGTCTGAGATAGTATATCTACATGGCGAGGAGGGGAGAGGTAAGAACCGACTGTTAACTTTCTGCGATTCGGGTCTCTTAAAGGGTCTAACTGTTTACTTATTTTTATCTATCACTTTTCGTACTCTTTATTGGACTCTATAGTAGGTACATGTGGTAAACATTAATATAACTGCTGTGGTCACAGGAATCTGATTGTGTGCGTGACCAAGAGGGGATGCAAATCTACGCTTACATAGGTGTTTGTAGGCGTTACTTAATAAGGTGGTTCGACGTTAGGCGGAGTCTAGGGTACGGTTACAGCTAGCATCTGTCTTTTGATAATGGGGTGCGTCGACTATTCGTGTATTTCTTGTCTATGGGACAAACCCATCTGTATCTAGTAAATGTGGAGAGGGGAAGTTCGTGAGTCTCAGTACAGTATATGTGGAAAGGGTCTACGATTCAGATAAAAGAGGGGGTGGTTTGCTTAGGGCCGTTGGCGTTTGTTAGTGTGGTGTGATTGGGGGAGGTGCGATAAAAGAGTGCGGAGTGGTGATGTGGGGGGGGGGGGGATGGGGAGCGGGGGGGGTGGGTGAGGAGGGGAGTGTAGGGAGGGGGTAAAGGGAGGGGGAGGGGGGTGGTGTGATAGAGGGGGCGGGGCGAGCGATTGAGTGTGCGGAGCGTGTGCAAAGATGGCATAAAGAGTGTGAGA
The DNA here is from genome assembly GCA_024509875.1 of Oreohelix idahoensis. NCBI lineage: Eukaryota > Metazoa > Mollusca > Gastropoda > Stylommatophora > Oreohelicidae > Oreohelix > Oreohelix idahoensis. The sequence goes on from JAMPIV010012932.1 coordinate 9,464, forward strand.
TGTTTGTGGAGGTAGGTTTTGTCTATTATAAGCGAAGAGTGTACTACGACCATGTTGTAGAGATTGATCTATACTGCATTCACATAGAGACTATATAAGGGTACTATGAAAACTCTAATAGAAGTACATGTGCATATCGAGAGCAGCGTAGCGACTGATTTAGACATCCAGTCGTCACGATCGCACAAGAAAACGTGGCCGAGGTATGCGCAGTTATAGCACCAACAGATAACTCATTGTATAAAGGATCGTTGTAACAGGGTTACAATTATTGGTTGCTTGCCACCCTCTCAGCAGCAGACTTAACAATTCAAGCAACCCAAAGCCTTATGCAGATCAACATTTAATTCTACCGAACGAGATAGCAACTGACGCGATACACATAACACTCATGAAACATACACCAGATCGAATCTTCTAAAATGGTATCTATCTCACTACAGGGTCATATACAGGGGTACTCATCTCCGGCTGTACCCAGACAATACGATAGCTCTGATTTCATATTTGTAAATAGACTGTCTAAAACAACTATTACAGTGAAATACAAGACTGGTCGCTAATATAGGAACATCATATACACTGCAGACATCGATCACACAGATAAAACACCTTAACCATAAAGAAAACATGCGCCCACCTGATAATTATTCAACAATCCTCACACACTTCATGCGACAGAGTAAACGAGTCTCGCGACGTGCGACAGTATGCGGAGGTTAGTGATCACAGAGTAGTTGAGAACAGTGAATCAAACAGTTCACACAGTTCTAGCTAAGACACTAAGTGGTGTGTGTTACATTAACATTACGACACTATGACACTAGTCCCACCAGTCTTCTAGCACATAAACCAGCTCACGTGTCACATAAGTATAGGTCGCGAGTGGCAATACTTACTACTAAATTGAATACCAGAGTCAACGTTCTGACAACGAAGGAATTTTCCTTACAGTATCATTATATCGTGTTAAAAACATACACAAACAGACTAGCGATTATTTTCGGTGTACACAATATTAGTGGTTAAACTGACGATGGCATAACTATAGAGCTGGTGTGTTGGTTGGTTTTTATAAATGTATCAATTGGGTTTCGTAGAACTTTCCTCTTATACAATTGGTTATTAGTATTCTCACAGATGCGCTAGTTCACATGCACACAAAACTTCGAGTCTATGAGAATTACTACAATAACATCTGCTCTTCAGGAAAAACTCGCACGACCACTGCCTGAGAGCCGTGCTGACAACATAACGCTCCCAATCAATATACCTTGCTTTAACGCAGCATGACATGAAACTCATAGCATCTCTAAGCGATACTAGCAATACTGCACACACCACAACATACACACACTCTCACCTACTGACACAGATCCAAAGGCATCGACACATTTGCACACACACACACGCATTCAACCAGAATGCCTATCACGACACACTCTCCTAGATCAGAGCATCGAGAGCTTCAGCATCTCACTCGGGCATACGAGCTGGTTCATGTCACATCAACTCTCATATATACGCAGTACTTCTCACTCTCTTCCGAGCACTTGACAATAGCGTAAAAAAAGTCATACTCATACTACTCTACTTACGATATCGCTCTCGATCCAGACGCGCAATCAATGAGAGCGCGACAATCTCGCTGACGGACTTACACTCACGACTACCAACATCACTACTATCACTACGCGACCCTTACACAATCATCTATCGCTGCTTCTGAAGTCCCCGCACAATCTGAACTCATAGTCAGCGACTAGTCTTGTGACAGACTTCGTAGTGCAGCCATAGTGCTACCAGCAACGTCTGAGTCATAGTAGTGGTATATGCTTGAGCATACTCTGATCGAGACTCGTGGAGGAACGTCGATCACATGCACATACTTCCCGGAGTGTGATTAGTTTGTAGGTTTGATAGTGTGGGCTGGTTGGGGGAGTTGTGTGGGTTGAGTATTGGTTTTTGTTTTCGTTTTTGTTGGGTTGACTTGTGGGTGTGGGTGAGCTCAAGGGTGTGTAGTGGGTGTGTGACTGATTTGTTCCCCACCCACGGTCGTCCGTAGTTGGTGATTGGGTTGTTTGTGTGAGACATAATAAATAAATTTTATAGTATGATGCACGTTTTGTTTTTTCTTGACTTGCTGGATGGGTGGTAGGGTGTTTAGTTAGTCGTGGCTGTGTGTTGGTTCTGGGCATGAATTGAGTTTTTAGTGTTGCGATGTGTTTGAGGTTTAGGTACCGTCTCTAGGATTTCTTGTAGTGGTCCTTACATGTTGCTACATGCCGTTGAGGTACGACTGGTCAACGAGCCAGTTTTTTGATGTTTTTTTAATGGTTTTCGATAATTTTCTGTGTTTTAGTGGGCAAGACACTGTGACAGGCATCGTGGGCGTTAGGTAGTTGGGGTAGGTTGGGCTGTAGATTTGTTGTGTGAGAGTATGTTTGTCTCTTTGTTTTAGTCTATTTATATGTGTCGTGTAGTAGTTCGTTCGCTATACTTTTTTTTAGAGGGGCGTTCAGAGAGTGGGGGCGCATTTATTTTGTCACGTCTACACTTTTCGATTAAAATACGGTTGGCTCATTCGCGTCCGTGCGCACCGGCGCGCGTACTGGCGTCGGGCTGGCTAAACCCGCGCAGGCACGTAACACACCGCGCTGTACGCTCGGTTGTGGTCCTGCTGGGTAGGCTTTGGGGCGGGGTGCGGGGGGCCTGTTGGTGCGGCCTACGCTAGGGTGGGTGTTGTATCACTCATCAGCGGTGTTGGTGTGGGTGGGGGGGTTCGGGGGGGTGGTGTTTATGGGGTTGTCTGTTTTTGTTGGGTTGCGAAAAAGCCTGTGTCTTGTGGTGTTAAGTGTCTGAGGAATATGATATAGTTGTGTGTTAAAGGTTGAGGAGGGTGTGGGGGGATCTTTTATATTATATTATTCCATTAAACATTATAAATAGCCACATATCGATATACTTTCAAACCTAGAAAACGAAATGCTAATATAAAATTACTCACGTGCCAAAGGCATTTACAGCTTGGCTCTTGTGTTGTCTTCTTCTTCTGTTTCCTCCTCACCTGGTCGCTGTCTCAACAATCCCAGTTTCTGCCGCTTGCCTACCCCATTATATAGTGCCCGTGGCCTAACCACTCAATTTACTGCGCCGCAATTACCGCCATTCTAATCTGCGTTTGGTGGGTTTTTTTTTGTACACGTGTTGTAATTGGCTCGAGGGACATGCAATGAGGGGAGACACATATGGAATTAGGCCTCAACAAGAGCACAAACACATACTCAATTATGTAGGCTTATTTATGGCCTTACAAGAACAAATCTTCTACTGTCCATCTCTATCTTCCCGAAGAATTCTACACCTCCAGCAATACTATTTCAGCGCACTGCTCACTAAATATAGGCCAATGGAGCAAGATAAATAACCGCAGCGCGGCAGACAAGCACGACTCATTGGTAGGCGGTGGGGTGGGGTTTCTTATTGGTTTGTTGTGTCGTGATGTGGGGTGGTGACTTCAAGATAAAACTGTGACTTTCAGACACAAACGTAATATCTGTCTACCATCATTGCGTTATACAAACCATTCTATCTCTTACAGTCAACATTCTCACATTCTGAGCTCTAGTACGTATTGATTTCCTACTTCAAAGAGCACAGGACAGGTGGAATTGAACAGTAGTTGACGATCTGGGAGCATGTACGCCACCGTTCAGCCTGCCTAGACGAGCGTCAAGCGTTACTAATGGAGCGAGTATGTCAGACCTCACTCCCGTCTAGACACATCGGTTCGTGGCAGCAGGCTCTACATTCTGTTTTTAATTATTTTGACGGGGGGTTTCCCAGATTTTACAAGTTTTGTTGAGTCATTCGTGCCTCGGCGGTCCTCATGCCGGTGTGCTAAAATCCCCTACCCGTAAACGATATCGGCGGCAGGCATCGCTGGCGCCTTGCGTCACTTCCCCGGGCAGCAAGCAGCTAAGCAAATCCTGGTTGTAACTACCGTGTGTTCCCCATGCGTCGAGGGGGGGGACAGTCCATGTTGTTTTTTGTGTGGTGGGTTTTTGGGGTTTGTGACTCTCCATGGAGGTTGACTTTTAGATGTATCTATTTACATAACTGATGCATGTAGAGAAGCAGGCTTATTGTCAACGGGTCTGGATTGACTTGTCGAGATAGGGTGTTTTTGACAATGCGCTTGGGCTCGTAGGACTGGTTTTTGATGTTGGGTGGTCTGTGTTGTCCCTCATAGATTGTTGGGTTTTGGTATGAACTCTAGGGCAATTCATTCGTTTATCCATTGTTGTTTTATTTACATGCCGTAGAGGTAACCAGTAAGAGGAATCAGCTTTACGAAGTTGGGGTGTTGGTTGGACTAGTACTTGGATCTGTAGCATATTTATTTTTCCTCGTGTATTTTGCCTGTTGGAAGTACTGATACGCGAATGGTATGCGCTAGATTTAACGCAACGTGTCGGTTTCTCTTTCTGTTTTTGAGAGTGTCCTTTTTCTTTGCTAGCGCTCGGATCCGTATGCATTGGAACCTCACAGTTTTTTAAAAGCACCGGCTACATTTTTTTTTTTTTTTTTTTTTTTCAGAGTTCTGACTTTTCTCTGTCGTGTGTTTTTTTGCACAAGATGCATTATGTGTGCGTATGCATAGTTTGCCGTTGTTCTTGTTTATATTTTTTTCAGTGGTGGTGCCCTTTTAGTATGATAAATTATTTATCGAGATAGTAACAAATGCACTATAGTTTTTTTTTTTAACCTTTTGTGAGCCCCCTTTTCTCTACTTCTTTTTTTTTCCTGTTATGGTTTCTTAAAATATATTAATGTAATAGCTGTTTATTAACAATGATGCGTCAAACATCTGCCATATTTTGGCGTTCGGACACTTGGCCACACAATTTCTGATGAGAGGGAGATGAGAATGTAAGGAAACTGCTGTCCCTGCATCTGAAAAAAGGATTTAAACTGGGTTCGTTATGCGAGTTTTTTTTTTTTGTACACAGTTTTGATCTTTGTTGTGGTGTCAGCTATTGTTTTTTTTTTGTAGGCTTAATTATCTTCATCCTCTCTAGGCGTCGATTACAGTCGCGAAGAAAAGAGGTAAGAGGTGGGGAAGTTGTCGAACGGTGTCAGGTGTGGAAGGAGCTTCCTAGCGAAAAAGGTCATGAATGGAATATAGAGTCACGGCAGACATTGTTTTGAACATGATTCTTAACAGGACACAAAAATGCTATCAGCCATAGTCAACTTCAATGCAGCTGACGGGTAGACTGTCATGGCCCCTGTTATCAGCCAACGGAATGGGCAGGGACATAAATGCGGGGTCATCTACATTCTGCTCAGTACAGGGTAACATGGGCGACCTGGGGGGTTGGTAGTCCATTGGCTGGGTTATGCCGTTACTAGGGGCGCCCCCATACTCATATCTAACAAGCCCCCCCCCCATCCTTACTCGCACACGCCCCACGCCCCCACCACCGTCGGCCTCATTACTCTGAGTTCGTATACCCGCCCTAGAGTACCCATTTGCCAGCGTATTAGTAACACCCCCTCCCCATACCCTCTATACTCATCTACTCTGTGACTCCTTACAACTCTGCCATGAGGTGGATTCCCACCTGTCCTAGCACGAAGTCGAAGCCCCCCTTCAAGCTACTCCCCCCCCCCCCCCCTACGGGATAATGACACGCTCCACCCCCAGACTTCTCAGGGTTCGATGGTAATCTTCTTATAAGCATTTTCCCGTCGGCGGGCTCAAATGCCGGACCACGAAAAAGTCAGGACATAGAGTCGCCCGTAGGTAGAGTGCGACAACTGCTGGCCTCTTACTACAGAGAACATCATAATGCTTCACTGATATGATCAGCACACATTCACTTATCTCACAGCGCAGACGACAATCGTCTTAAGCTCTGTAGTAGGTTATCATCCTGTACTCAAGAACTTATTCTGCACTATAGTTATCAAGACAGTAGGACACTCAGAAATGCCGAGATACATATCGCCGGGGGGGGGGGAATAATACATGAGTCGGGGGGGGTGCGCCACCCAACCACGACAGGGTGGCGGGAGGAGTGGGGGTTGGGGTGGGGTGGGGGGGGGGGGGGGGGTGGGGGGGGGGGGGGGGGAATATATATATTGGGGGGGTATTTGTTGTGTTATAAATAGGGATATGTTGTAGTGATGGTCTAACATGGGATATCTTCTGGAGAGAGTTTTGGGGTGGGTCGACTGAGGGGGAGTCTATTGACGGTGTGGAGAGTAATTAGATGTGTATGCTATTTAATTTTCTAAAGTCGATACAAATTCTTAGCGATGTATCTGGTTTCTTAACTAAGACCATGGGAAAAGCATATGGTGAAGAAGAAGGTGCTATTATACCCATGTCGAGCATTTCCTTAATCTCTTTTTCTACATTATCTTTATAGTGAAGAGGAATTGGATATGGTCGTAATTTTATTGGTTTGTGGTCGGTAATGACAATGTTATGTGTAATCAAGTCAGTGCGACCAGGTAGTTCAGTTAATACATCATCAAAAGAAACAAGAATGTCTTTAACTTGTTCTTGTAAAGAATGACGAAGAGACTGAGAAATGGAAACATTTTTCCAAGATTCGACCGATTTGAGAGAAGGTAATGTAAATCTCAAGGGAATAGATGAAATAGTGTCCTCTTCATGGACCACAGCAAAAGATGAAGAAACAGTCTGATCATTGATATTGTTCCAAATGTCCTGTAATTCAGGAGGACGTTGAGTATATGCCTTTAACATATTGATGTGATATGTTTTGCATTTGCCTTTGATATTTATAGCATAATCAACATCGGTTATTTTCTTATTTATTGTATATGGCCCCTGCCAAGAAATTAATAGTTTATTTTCTTTAGTAGGAAGCAGTAAAAGAACCTCATCACCGGGTGAAAATTTTCTTAGCTTTCGAGATTGGTTGTGAAGCAACCTCGATTTCTGTGTGGAGTTTTGAATTGATTGCACTGCAACCTTACAAGCATCTGACAGACGCTGTCTGAGATCAATGACAAACTCGTAACTACTGCGAGTTTCTTCGTTTTTAGTGGAGCCAAGTAGTAAATCTTTTAATATGTGTACGGGACCTCTCGGATTAGCCCCATATACTAGCTCAAAGGGCGAGAACCCTGTACTCTCGTGTGGTACTTCTCTATAAGCAAAGAGAATTGCTGGTAACAGTGTGTCCCAATCACGAGGATTAGACTCTGTAACCTTCCCTAACATCCCCTTCAGAGACCCATTGTAGCGCTCACAAACTCCATTTGAGCAAGGTCTATATGGACTTGTAAAAGCATGTTTAATATCCAGCATATCCTCAATCTGTTTCATTACCTGGGACATAAATTGAGTGCCCCTGTCAGATAAGATTATCTCAGGTAACCCTATCCTTGAAAATATCACAAATAATGCATCTGCCACTGAAATAGCAGTAATTTCTTTTAATGGTATGGCCTCAGGCCATCTTGTACAAAGATCAATGCATGTTAAAATATAACGGTGTTTCCGTTCTGACATGACTGACATCGGACCAATGATGTCAATAGCAATTTTCTGAAAAGCGTGTGTTGGTTCATCTGTTATGTGTAAGGGTGCCATATGATCTTTGCCCTTACAAGACACTCTCTGGCATGTCGGACATGAACGACAATATAGTCTAACGTCTTTGTTTACGCCAGGCCAATAAAAACAGGAAGTAACTCTGCTTAAGGTGCGCTTAACACCCATATGACCTGCCATAGCGATATCATGACTGGTTTTTAAAACCAAAGGTCTAAAAATTCTAGGTACCACAATTTGTGTGTAAGTATTTGTACCTTTATTAAAACATCTAGTCAAAATAGAGTTTTCTAATTTAAAACAAGACGTTGATTGTTTCCTAGGTATGACGTCTCAAGATTAAGCCAAACCAAACAAACGTGTCAAAGATTCGTCTTCCTTTTGTTTTGTTATAAATAACTCTGGATTAATGTTATGTGCATGTCGTAAAGATGCATCTTCAGTTAGTACTGATGGTGAATCAGCTTTTAAATCAGCTGAATGTTGAGCCCTAGTGACTACAGCATTAGCCACGAGTGGGTGGAATTTAACCCATTCTTCAATCTCACCAGGAGAACATTCTTTTGTTCCTGGGATATTTCCAATAATTAAATCTGTGACCGGATTTTTTTAACACACATGTTGTAACTAGACCAGTATAAAAAGGTGTGTCTATTTCTACCTTTGCCAGTGGGAACCATTCAATAGTCCCGCCAAATGTGACACATTTTACTGAATCACCAGTCAAGGCTGTTTTATCAATAAGCGATTCTCTAATACCTACAATTGTTGATCCAGTGTCCCGAAGTACCGTTATGGACCTGTTATATAAAAAACCCTTATGTATAGTGAGACGTCCTATGTTCTCACATGATGCCATTGCAGGTAATGTATGACCGCAAAATAATCTCGTTTGAGACCCTGGTACATACAAAGTTTTACACTCTGTACACTCTTCATTATTATTTGCCTTCATGACACAAGCATTCGCATGGTCAGTATCAGGAGTATCATCATTTTTCTCCGCACAACTATTACCATGTTGTTGTTTTCTGCTGGCATGTCGTGAATTATTTTGGTTAACAAATTTCTAGTAATTTTGTCTATCACCACTATTTTGATTATTATGGTAATTATTAAACCTACCATTCCATTGTGGTCTTTCATTAGACGATTGTCTATACCCTTTGTAATGGATATCATCACTCCATCTACCATTGTGGTATCCACGACCCCTGTTGGAGAAATTACGAAACCTATTTCTCCCATATGGTGAAGGTGAATGCCTTCCTGGAAAGTTGTGTCTTCCTCTATTGGAGGATCCGAAATCAAACCTGTTTCTACCATCTGTACTCTTAGAACGCTGACGGTAGTCTCCATGGTCATGATAGGCAGCACCAACTGGCAACGAATCATCTGGTGCAGATCTCTTGATATCTTTGTCTGGATGGGCGACGACATATTGTCGACCTAATTTCTCACATTCATCAATAGTCTTTGGATGTCTTTCCTGCAAAAAAGCTGTAAGGTCGGCACTACTTGCCGAGAGAACTTTGTCTCTTAACATCAAATCAATTAACCCTTCATAAGTCTTAGGGATATCAGCTAACTCAATCCAACGATTAAGGTAAAGCTTTATAGAGGAGATAAATTCTCCGAAGTCAACTTTCTTATCAGGTAATATTTTATGAAATTTTTCCCTGAAACCTTCCTCCGTATATTGAAATTTTCTTAAAAGAGCCTGTTTAACAATATCAAAGTCTAATCGACTTTGTTGATCTAATTGCATGAAACACTTCTGGGCATTTCCAGTTAAATGATCTGATAATAAATTGCTCCAGCGATATTTAGGTATTTTCATATCGTTGGCTTTCATCTCAAATTTTTCTAAAAAAACTATCGATGCAATCACGAGTATCGATAAAATTAGGTAATTTAAATTTTGGCAGCCAAGAAGAATGATCATTTTATGATCCAGAGTGTTAATCAGAAGCCTGAGACTGGATTTTTGCTATTTCAAGTTCCTTGTCCAATTTATTTAGTTGAAATTCTCGTTCTTTTTCTCTTCTTTCTCCTTTGCTTCTCGTTCCAGAGCAGCAGCCTCCATTTTCAATTTTTCTTCTTTCTCCTTTGCTTCTCGTTCCAGAGTAGCAGCCTCCATTTTCAATTTCTCTTCTTTCTCCTTTGCTTCTCGTTCCCGAGCAGCAGCCTCCATTTTTGCTTCATTTCTCAATTTCTCTAAAGCTATTTCATGTTCACGATCTTTATCTTTCTGAGCCAGCTCCCTAGCCTTTAATTCATTTTCTTGTGCCCTTAGTTTCATCATCATCATCATCAGTTGCCATCTCCACAACGGAGGTTGGCTGTAATGGATCTCCAACGTCTTCTGTCTCTTGTCTTGGTGGTACACTCTGATAGACTCTTTCCCGTCCATCTCTTGATGTTATCTTCCCACTTATAGCGCTGTCTTCCCCTTGCACGTTTACCTTCAACTCTCCCTTCTGTTATGGTCTTCTGCAAGGTGTTATGCCTTTTTATGTGGCCAAAGTATTTTAGCTGCCGAACTTTGACCTCTCTCATTAGTTCTCTTTTCATACCTAGATTTTCTAGGACCTCCTTATTTGTTTTCATCTCTTTCCATGAGATACGCCCCATTCTTCTATATATCCACATTTCAAGAGCCTCAATTCTTTCTTCCAAATGCTTATTCATCGTCCATGTTTCTGCACCATACAGAAATGCAGAATATATATAACACTTTATGATTCTCAGTTTTAATTTATGAGATAACTGTTTGGATGTCAGTATATGTTTCATGTTGTTGAATGTAGCTTTGGCCATTCCTATTCTCTTCTTGATTTCTGTTTCACATCTGCCATCTTCTGTTATTATATGACCAAGATATACGTAGCTCTTGACTTGTTCCAGGATTTTCCCATTTACGCTTATCTTTAATGTGGGTTTATCGTCTGTTTTGCTAATTATCATAGTTTTTGTTTTCTCAATATTAATGTCGAGTCCATATTCATGACTTATACTGTTCACTTGCTTCACTAGTTCTTGTAACTCCTGTTCGCTTTCAGCTAACAACACGGTATCATCTGCATATCTAAGGTTGTTTATTGATCTTCCACTGATGTTCAGTCCTGGTATTTCCTGTATCTGTTTGAAAATTTTTTCGGTGTATAAATTAAATAGGCAGGGGGACAGCACACAACCTTGTCTGACACCTCTTTTTATGTCTATGTATGGTGAATAATTCCTTCCCGATCTTACTGTGGCAGTTTGCTCCCAATAAAGGTTACTGAGTATTCTTATATCTTTTCCATCAATACCTATGTCTTTGAGGCATTCAATTATTTTCTCATGATGGATTCTGTCAAAAGCCTTCTTATAGTCAATGAAGCACATATACATACTTTTTTGGACCTCTGTATATTTTTCTGCTAATCTTCTTAGGCAAAATATTGCCTCTCTTGTTCCACTGTTCCGTCTAAAACCAAACTGTTCTTCTTGGATTTCGCTGTCTACTTTACTTTTTATTCTTTCCTGTATGATTTTGAGCAGTATCTTAATTGCATGACTCATCAGGCTGATTGTTCTGAAGTCTGAACATTCTGTTGCATTTGGTTTTTTGGGCAATGTTATAAAAAACTGATGTCTTCATGTCGTGTGGTAAATATCCTGTATTGTATATATCATTGCATATTTCTGTGATTGTATCTATACCAAAGCTCTCCAGAGCTTCTATCATTTCAATGTTTATGTTATCCATGCCTGCTGATCTTCCTTTTTGTATCATATGAATGGCATTCTCTACTTCTGATCTGAGAATGTGTGGGCCTTCATTAGAATCTGGTGATGGTTTTTTACCTCTGTTGTCCTCGAATAGTTCTTTTACGTATTCTGCCCATCTGTTTGATATGTCTTTCTCATCAAGTAATATTACACCATTTTTGTTCTTGATACAGCTTCCTCCTTGTGCAAACCGCGACCGATTTGATAATTTCTTTATTTCTTCATGCATATCTCTTGTCAAGTGCTTCGCCTCCAAGTCTTCTATTTCCTTACATTTTGTTTCTATCCACCGTTCTTTTGCTTCTCTACACATAGTACGTATGTCATTGTCTATTGTTTTATATTCTGGAGTATTTTTTGCTTTCTTTCTTTCTGCCATTTTATTCAAGATGTCATCTGTCATCCAAATTTGATTTTTCTTAGACTCCTTTTTAGGTAAATTTGCATTTGCTGATTGTATGCTTGTTTTTAAGCATTCCCATTTTGCGGTTGCTTTTTCTTCTGGGTTTTCTCTTCTATACTGCTCCATGCTTTCTGTCAATAACTGTTGGTATTTATTTTTGACTTCGATTAAATATTTCTGTTTTATATCTGGTTGTTTCAGCGCTGATATTTCTATCTGGGGTTCCTCCTGTCTTCTGTTTCCTGCTCTTTTCAGCTTTATATTTACTTTGATGACAACTGGATTGTGATCTGAATTTATGTCGGCGCCAGGATGTGTCTTTGCACTTGTGACACTTAGTTTACGTTCAGCTATTCTGTCTAAGTGGGCTATATGTTTATCATATTTGGTTTCTGCATAATCATCCAGTTCCCTTCCTGATAAACCCTTTCTTATACCTTCCTGTCGAAAATCCTCTAAGGATGACATGTGTGTAGGTAAATTTATCTGTTTTATGCAGTATTATTTAATCACCAATAACAATATCTATTTAAATGCAGTGTCAATTAAATTCATGTAAAAGAGCAATGTTAAATAAAATGAAGATGAATGGCACAGGTTAGAGCCAAAAATGATGATGATGATAATGTATAAATCACAGAACGTTCCACAACGATTAAAAAGAAACTAAGTATAACAAGTACATAAATGATAAAAGAAAGGAACTATGTATAAAAATATGAATAAATTAAACAAGACAGAAAATTTACGAACGAAAACAGAAAGTCGTATTTAAATGCAATAATAAGACAAGATGTAGATAGTTGACAGACGTATAAACAATGACCTATTTACATAAATAAGGATGTTAAAATAATGGACGCAATACGTAAACAAAACAACTAACCAATTATTAAATATATTCAATGAATTATCAAAGACTGATACTCCTCAGTGTAATCACTGGATTTCTTTGACAATACATTAAATAAAACCCTACAGATTCGTTAACATTTCTGGATCTTCCGAAGAAGTTACAGAAATATTAAGCCCTTTCTCCATCCTCCCGCAATATATATATATATATATATATATATAAAGACAGAACAGTCTTTGTTAGTCTAAACAACATCTGGAAGTCCTCTCAGTACAGCACACACACCAAATTAAGATTATATGAGAGCTGTGTACTTTCTGTGCTTCTCTATGATGCGGCATGCTGGAGAGTTACAGAGAAGGAAATGTTGAAGTTGTCCTCCTTCCACACAATCTGCCTAAGAAAACTTCTCCGAATCTTTTGGCCAAATACCATCACCAACCAAGAACTGCTTACTCGGAGCAACCAAGAGGACATGTACACCATCATAACTGGCAGACGATGGAATTGGGTTGGCCATGTCCTCAGAAGAGACCCCGATGCCATCACAAGAACAGCTATGCTATGGACCCTGAAAGGAAAACAAAGGAGAGGCCGACCAAAAATAACTTGGAGGAGGACTGTGGAGGCTGAGATGCAAAGAGTGAATCAGAGCTGCGGAACTGCAGGAAGGATGGCTGCCGACGAGCAAAGTGGAAGCAGTTTGTTGCCGCCCTACAAGACGCCACCAGGCGTGATGGCCATTGACTGTTTTGACGGTCGGCGGCTAAGTATCAAAGATATATATATATATATATATATATATATATATATATATATATATATATATATATATATATATATATATATATATATTGTATGAATAAAGAAACATAACAACACTTAAAATACAACCTACCTACTGCCATTATTGATCTAATATTTTTCCTTATATAAAAGTCACGCTCCACCGCCACTATCGATTGGTAAATTTCCTTATATAAAAGTCACGCCCCATCGCCACACTACTACCCGAAACGTGCATGATATTCTACTGCTCAAAAGAAGAAAAAAAAATACAAGAAAATTTCTTTTTCCTCACAGAAGGGGCAGGGAGATACAAAATTCATGACCGCGTATATGATGTCAGTTGTTATGCTTGATTTCTTAAAATTCTTGTGAGGCTCTCCCTGAAATAGAAACATTATTCTTCTATTGATATCGTCTGCCATGAGTATTTTCGAGCGAAGGTTGATGACCTTTGAATACTCTCATCATTATACTGTAAGTTTGACCATTGTTTGACCACTACTGCACAGCAGGGGAGGCTAACACGCGACAGCAACAATCAAATTCAGTCACGTCGAACTTGATGACTTCATCGTGAAAGATGGAATAAAATGTGTATGTCCAAATGTAGAGATGGCTCTACATATCTTCTTTACATTTGTGATTCCTGTTGTGCCGAACGTTCATTTCCCCAGCTAAACAGAATGGGTAACCATCAAAGGCCAATACGGTGTTAGGACATACTTCATTCACTGACTCTGTCTTGAAGGCGGCATCCTAGTCGAATAATTTTCAACAACCTAATCATGGATTTCGCAATCAGAAAATTGAGAAAGGGGCGATTTTAAATAATACTCGTTTAATAGGACTTTTATTTCAATTCAAATAACAAAAACAAACTCTATGTCTGTTGTTGTTTTTTTTTTTTTTACATTTATTTTCACATTTTGTAGGAAGGTGGTGGGGTGGGGGGTAAGAAGAAACCATATTTTCAGAGCTTAGAGCCCTAGAAAGTCTTAACCCGGTGTAGGAGGCACCAAGGACGTACCTGGCAACACGCACTGTACAGTGCTTCCAACCGTCAGGTAGCAAACACTGGACAAGTGATTCTTGTCTGGGTAGCAGGCACTTAACTCAGACAGGAAACACTGTACAGTGCTTCCTACCGTCAGGTAGGAAACACTGGACAAGTGATTCTTTTCTGGGTAGAAGGCACTTAACTAAAAAAAAAAAAATTGGTGTATCGTACTGCGTTGTAGTTATTATAATCTATTAGTCAGATATTTCCACCTTTCCTCCCTTTATACGGCAAAAGACTGGAGAGATAAAGAGTAAAGATGTTTTTATGTTTGCTTCATATGTTATTCATTTATAGTGTGTAAACAAATTTTATGAATTTTTTTCTAATTTCGTCTAAAATATATGGTGGGAAATTATTATTTCAATGTTCATTCCAAACAGGTATCGGTATGGTGCGTGTAGTGGGATCATAATTTAAATAATAATAATAAATTCTTTAAGCACCAAACACGGCGCATAAGGCAGAAACCAGTGCTCTCCAGGTTGTTCGTTGTGACGCCACTCCTCTTAACTCTTGCACATTATTTAGGCAGTCAATAATAAATATAAGGTAAGGGTGGTCCCATTGTAGATACTGCCGTAGTGACGTGAAGTGTAAGAGACTTCACTTTACTGGGTCCAGTATCGAGAGGTCAGGGTGACCAGTTATTTCATTTTAGAAATTAATATTATTTTGTATTATATTGTATATTAGCAGTAAGTAAACTGAACAAATTTTTTAAAGTGAAACTTAATGAAAAAAATAAAAATGAAGATCCCCTGAAAATCAGATGTGAAAATTGTCAACATTAAACGAAAAATGATTTTTTTAACAAGCTTTCATAAAGATTCGTGTGTGTTTTTTTTTTTTTTTTTTTTACGTACTCATATATCGTAATTCAAAATAGCTGGTTATCTATAACAACTTAACTCGATTACAATTAAACTTATTACGGACACAAAATAAGCTTCGTTGCCCGCTCCGCTATAAGTGTTCTGGACACAGAAGATTTATTTCCCAATGCAGTCATTTCACTGCACCATTGTATGGAAATGAGGTAAAGCATACATATGGGCGTGAGATGGCAGGGAAATCAACCCCGTAAAAATTGCGTGCTGTGATGAAATCGGATGTGTCGGGCCAAAAGGTGCAGATATCGCAGCTCAGCTGTAAACAACGACACAACGTAAGCCTACATAGCGTTTAGAAAAGGCCAGCATGTAAGAGTGAGATATGGTCGAGCGAACGCAACCAACAGCAACACATTTCACAATGCGAGCTGATGACGTTATAAATTATTTGACTTTTTATACTAAGGTAAAAATTAGTTTTTAATGCTCTTTTGGTAATAGTAGTTACTAAATAAGCAATATACATATGTTTAACAGATTTTTAACTGACGCGTACTGAATTTCGTTGGTTAGATCTATATGTCGAAGGAATGTCATCTATCCAGTTTTACTTTATTAATTTTATTTATTTATACACTGCCAAGTAAAAAAAAAATAAACACAATTATCATGTATTATGGCTTTGGTTTTCCTGGCACATCTATTTCTCAATACATACAATACAGCATTAATTATTTTTATGTACGGGTTTCTGATTTTTTTTTGTACCTTTAAAATGTTAAGTCCTTCCTACTCATGTTGAGTGCTTCCTACCTAGCAGGTAAGGTTCACTGTTCGGCGGGCGGTACCTAGGTCCCATTCATGGATACCAGAATGATATGAGTCTAGCAGCAATGTACGAGGTTTACAGTAACAAGAAAAAAACTACCAAATGTTTAGACACACGTGATATGGAGGTCATGCTACTAAAACGCGCACTTCTACACGGGCACAGCACGGGTAACAGTGCGGTCAAGGCGAAGCAAGGTTCTCACTGACACTCATAAATAACAACAAAAACCTGAGGGTTGTCAGTAGTAAATAAATACATTTAGGGAAATTGTGGGCACTGGTAAGTCATAAAGATGGACGACACCAGACAACTTAAAAGACATATCAGTGATAGGCTCACTGGCAAATCGAACCTGGGACCATCCAAATGATGCCATTGCCTCGCTGCAAAGGTGAATCGTGAAAGCCTGACAGAAGTGAAATAATGTACGCCTTTATTTTCTCCACAGTAGCAGCGTCTCCATCAGCCACTTAACATAATCGCGTTGTGAGATTCCTGTGTAGCCAAGGTCACAGCTTTAAAATACTCAACAAGTAGTGCCTCATCACATCACCTTCAAGTACAGCCTCAGATAATGACGACAACATTAAGTCAGGAACAGAACAGTCAAACATCTAACCAATGTTTTGTAGTCATCAAATATGGCGGTAAGTTTGACTGACTCAGCGGTACGAGGTATGTGTTATTAGAAATCGTCAAATGTGAAAAGTAATGAACTCGCTTGACTGATGTGAAATGTAATATTAAACTCTCGAGATGTTAGGCCTATATATTATTTGTGAGTACAGAGTATGTCACAATGTACGGGTGTTGGCTCATACATAAATTTGCCTTGTGCACAATTATCTATTGTACAGGTCAGGAGCACGTCTTCTTCTTCTTTGATCCTTAGCCGCACACCGTCAAAGCAGTAAAAAAAAAAAAAAATAAAAAAAAAAAAAAAAAAAAAAAAAAAAAAAAAAAAAAAAAAAAAAAAAAAAAAAAAAAAAAAAAAAAAAAAAAAAAAAAAAAAAAAAAAAAAAAAAAAAAAAAAAAAAAAAAAAAAAAAAAAAAAAAAAAAAAAAAAAAAAAAAAAAAAAAAAAAAAAAAAAAAAAAAAAAAAAAAAAAAAAAAAAAAAAAAAAAAAAAAAAAAAAAAAAAAAAAAAAAAAAAAAAAAAAAAAAAAAAAAAAAAAAAAAAAAAAAAAATAAAAAAAAAAAAAAAAAAAAAAAAAAAAAAAAAAAAAAAAAAAAAAAAAAAAAAAAAAAAAAAAAAAAAAAAAAAAAAAAAAAAAAAAAAAAAAAAAAAAAAAAAAAAAAAAAAAAAAAAAAAAAAAAAAAAAAAAATTAAAAAAAAAAAAAAAAAAAAAAAAAAAAAAAAAAAAAAAAAAAAAAAAAAAAAAAAAAAAAAAAAAAAAAAAAAAAAAAAAAAAAAAAAAAAAAAAAAAAAAAAAAAAAAAAAAAAAAAAAAAAAAAAAAAAAAAAAAAAAAAAAAAAAAAAAAAAAAAAAAAAAAAAAAAAAAAAAAAAAAAAAAAAAAAAAAAAAAAAAAAAAAAAAAAAAAAAAAAAAAAAAAAAAAAAAAAAAAAAAAAAAAAAAAAAAAAAAAAAAAAAAAAAAAAAAAAAAAAAAAAAAAAAAAAAAAAAAAAAAAAAAAAAAAAAAAAAAAAAAAAAAAAAAAAAAAAAAAAAAAAAAAAAAAAAAAAAAAAAAAAAAAAAAAAAAAAAAAAAAAAAAAAAAAAAAAAAAAAAAAAAAAAAAAAAAAAAAAAAAAAAAAAAAAAAAAAAAAAAAAAAAAAAAAAAAAAAAAAAAAAAAAAAAAAAAAAAAAAAAAAAAAAAAAAAAAAAAAAAAAAAAAAAAAAAAAAAAAAAAAAAAAAAAAAAAAAAAAAAAAAAAAAAAAAAAAAAAAAAAAAAAAAAAAAAAAAAAAAAAAAAAAAAAAAAAAAAAAAAAAAAAAAAAAAAAAAAAAAAAAAAAAAAAAAAAAAAAAAAAAAAAAAAAAAAAAAAAAAAAAAAAAAAAAAAAAAAAAAAAAAAAAAAAAAAAAAAAAAAAAAAAAAAAAAAAAAAAAAAAAAAAAAAAAAAAAAAAAAAAAAAAAAAAAAAAAAAAAAAAAAAAAAAAAAAAAAAAAAAAAAAAAAAAAAAAAAAAAAAAAAAAAAAAAAAAAAAAAAAAAAAAAAAAAAAAAAAAAAAAAAAAAAAAAAAAAAAAAAAAAAAAAAAAAAAAAAAAAAAAAAAAAAAAAAAAAAAAAAAAAAAAAAAAAAAAAAAAAAAAAAAAAAAAAAAAAAAAAAAAAAAAAAAAAAAAAAAAAAAAAAAAAAAAAAAAAAAAAAAAAAAAAAAAAAAAAAAAAAAAAAAAAAAAAAAAAAAAAAAAAAAAAAAAAAAAAAAAAAAAAAAAAAAAAAAAAAAAAAAAAATAAAAAAAAAAAAAAAAAAAAAAAAAAAAAAAAAAAAAAAAAAAAAAAAAAAAAAAAAAAAAAAAAAAAAAAAAAAAAAAAAAAAAAAAAAAAAAAAAAAAAAAAAAAAAAAAAAAAAAAAAAAAAAAAAAAAAAAAAAAAAAAAAAAAAAAAAAAAAAAAAAAAAAAAAAAAAAAAAAAAAAAAAAAAAAAAAAAAAAAAAAAAAAAAAAAAAAAAAAAAAAAAAAAAAAAAAAAAAAAAAAAAAAAAAAAAAAAAAAAAAAAAAAAAAAAAAAAAAAAAAAAAAAAAAAAAAAAAAAAAAAAAAAAAAAAAAAAAAAAAAAAAAAAAAAAAAAAAAAAAAAAAAAAAAAAAAAAAAAAAAAAAAAAAAAAAAAAAAAAAAAAAAAAAAAAAAAAAAAAAAAAAAAAAAAAAAAAAAAAAAAAAAAAAAAAAAAAAAAAAAAAAAAAAAAAAAAAAAAAAAAAAAAAAAAAAAAAAAAAAAAAAAAAAAAAAAAAAAAAAAAAAAAAAAAAAAAAAAAAAAAAAAAAAAAAAAAAAAAAAAAAAAAAAAAAAAAAAAAAAAAAAAAAAAAAAAAAAAAAAAAAAAAAAAAAAAAAAAAAAAAAAAAAAAAAAAAAAAAAAAAAAAAAAAAAAAAAAAAAAAAAAAAAAAAAAAAAAAAAAAAAAAAAAAAAAAAAAAAAAAAAAAAAAAAAAAAAAAAAAAAAAAAAAAAAAAAAAAAAAAAAAAAAAAAAAAAGAAAAAAAAAAAAACAAAAAAAAAAAAAAAAAAAAAAAAAAAAAAAAAAAAAAAAAAGAAAAAAAAAAAAAAAGCCAATAAGAAAAAAAAAAAAAAAAAAAAAAAAAAAAAAAAAAAAAAAAAAAAAAAAAAAAAAAGAAAGAAAAAAAAAGAAAAAGATAAAAAAATAGAAAAAAAAATAGAAAAAAAAAAAAAAAGAAAAAGAAAAAAAAAAAAAAAAAAAAAAATGGAAAAAAAAAAAAAAAAAAAAAAAAATATACCGAGAGAAAGGAAAAAAAAAAAAAAAAAAAAAAGATTTCGCCAAAAAAAAAAAAAAAAAAAAAAAAAAAAAAAAAAAAAAAAAAAAAAAAAAAAAAAAAAAAAAAAAAAAAAAAAAAAAAAAAAAAAAAAAAAAAAAAAAAAAAAAAAAAAAAAAAAAAAAAAAAAAAAAAAAAAAAAAAAAAAAAAAAAAAAAAAAAAAAAAAAAAAAAAAAAAAAAAAAAAAAAAAAAAAAAAAAAAAAAAAAAAAAAAAAAAAAAAAAAAAAAAAAAAAAAAAAAAAAAAAAAAAAAAAAAAAAAAAAAAAAAAAAAAAAAAAAAAAAAAAAAAAAAAAAAAAAAAAAAAAAAAAAAAAAAAAAAAAAAAAAAAAAAAAAAAAAAAAAAAAAAAAAAAAAAAAAAAAAAAAAAAAAAAAAAAAAAAAAAAAAAAAAAAAAAAAAAAAAAAAAAAAAAAAAAAAAAAAAAAAAAAAAAAAAAAAAAAAAAAAAAAAAAAAAAAAAAAAAAAAAAAAAAAAAAAAAAAAAAAAAAAAAAAAAAAAAAAAAAAAAAAAAAAAAAAAAAAAAAAAAAAAAAAAAAAAAAAAAAAAAAAAAAAAAAAAAAAAAAAAAAAAAAAAAAAAAAAAAAAAAAAAAAAAAAAAAAAAAAAAAAAAAAAAAAAAAAAAAAAAAAAAAAAAAAAAAAAAAAAAAAAAAAAAAAAAAAAAAAAAAAAAAAAAAAAAAAAAAAAAAAAAAAAAAAAAAAAAAAAAAAAAAAAAAAAAAAAAAAAAAAAAAAAAAAAAAAAAAAAAAAAAAAAAAAAAAAAAAAAAAAAAAAAAAAAAAAAAAAAAAAAAAAAAAAAAAAAAAAAAAAAAAAAAAAAAAAAAAAAAAAAAAAAAAAAAAAAAAAAAAAAAAAAAAAAAAAAAAAAAAAAAAAAAAAAAAAAAAAAAAAAAAAAAAAAAAAAAAAAAAAAAAAAAAAAAAAAAAAAAAAAAAAAAAAAAAAAAAAAAAAAAAAAAAAAAAAAAAAAAAAAAAAAAAAAAAAAAAAAAAAAAAAAAAAAAAAAAAAAAAAAAAAAAAAAAAAAAAAAAAAAAAAAAAAAAAAAAAAAAAAAAAAAAAAAAAAAAAAAAAAAAAAAAAAAAAAAAAAAAAAAAAAAAAAAAAAAAAAAAAAAAAAAAAAAAAAAAAAAAAAAAAAAAAAAAAAAAAAAAAAAAAAAAAAAAAAAAAAAAAAAAAAAAAAAAAAAAAAAAAAAAAAAAAAAAAAAAAAAAAAAAAAAAAAAAAAAAAAAAAAAAAAAAAAAAAAAAAAAAAAAAAAAAAAAAAAAAAAAAAAAAAAAAAAAAAAAAAAAAAAAAAAAAAAAAAAAAAAAAAAAAAAAAAAAAAAAAAAAAAAAAAAAAAAAAAAAAAAAAAAAAAAAAAAAAAAAAAAAAAAAAAAAAAAAAAAAAAAAAAAAAAAAAAAAAAAAAAAAAAAAAAAAAAAAAAAAAAAAAAAAAAAAAAAAAAAAAAAAAAAAAAAAAAAAAAAAAAAAAAAAAAAAAAAAAAAAAAAAAAAAAAAAAAAAAAAAAAAAAAAAAAAAAAAAAAAAAAAAAAAAAAAAAAAAAAAAAAAAAAAAAAAAAAAAAAAAAAAAAAAAAAAAAAAAAAAAAAAAAAAAAAAAAAAAAAAAAAAAAAAAAAAAAAAAAAAAAAAAAAAAAAAAAAAAAAAAAAAAAAAAAAAAAAAAAAAAAAAAAAAAAAAAAAAAAAAAAAAAAAAAAAAAAAAAAAAAAAAAAAAAAAAAAAAAAAAAAAAAAAAAAAAAAAAAAAAAAAAAAAAAAAAAAAAAAAAAAAAAAAAAAAAAAAAAAAAAAAAAAAAAAAAAAAAAAAAAAAAAAAAAAAAAAAAAAAAAAAAAAAAAAAAAAAAAAAAAAAAAAAAAAAAAAAAAAAAAAAAATAAAAAAAAAAAAAAAAAAAAAAAAAAAAAAAAAAAAAAAAAAAAAAAAAAAAAAAAAAAAAAAAAAAAAAAAAAAAAAAAAAAAAAAAAAAAAAAAAAAAAAAAAAAAAAAAAAAAAAAAAAAAAAAAAAAAAAAAAAAAAAAAAAAAAAAAAAAAAAAAAAAAAAAAAAAAAAAAAAAAAAAAAAAAAAAAAAAAAAAAAAAAAAAAAAAAAAAAAAAAAAAAAAAAAAAAAAAAAAAAAAAAAAAAAAAAAAAAAAAAAAAAAAAAAAAAAAAAAAAAAAAAAAAAAAAAAAAAAAAAAAAAAAAAAAAAAAAAAAAAAAAAAAAAAAAAAAAAAAAAAAAAAAAAAAAAAAAAAAAAAAAAAAAAAAAAAAAAAAAAAAAAAAAAAAAAAAAAAAAAAAAAAAAAAAAAAAAAAAAAAAAAAAAAAAAAAAAAAAAAAAAAAAAAAAAAAAAAAAAAAAAAAAAAAAAAAAAAAAAAAAAAAAAAAAAAAAAAAAAAAAAAAAAAAAAAAAAAAAAAAAAAAAAAAAAAAAAAAAAAAAAAAAAAAAAAAAAAAAAAAAAAAAAAAAAAAAAAAAAAAAAAAAAAAAAAAAAAAAAAAAAAAAAAAAAAAAAAAAAAAAAAAAAAAAAAAAAAAAAAAAAAAAAAAACCGTCCTACAGCAGAAAACTGGCCACGAACCTCCAGCAATGATTGATACAACAGTAACCATGGTAACAACACGACATGAACCTATACAAGCAAAAGACAGGCGTTGCACTTAATTCGAATAAACAAACCTCCAGAAAACACCATCAACGCGAAACACAAATCAGTTTTGAGACACGAGACAGACTTGACACACGAGACAGTTTGGAGACACAAGACAGTTTTGAGACATGAGACAGTTTTGAGACACAGACAGTTTTGAGATACGAGATAGTCTTGAGACACGAGACAGTTTTGAGACATGAGACAGTTTCGAGAGATGAGACAGCTTTGAGACACGAGACAGTTTTGAGACACAAGACAGTCTTGAGACATGAGACAGTCTTGAGACATGAGACAGTGTTGAGACATGAAACAGTTTTGAGACACGAGACATTTTTGAGACACGAGACAGTTTTGAGACATGAGACAGTTTTGACACACTAGACAAGTTTGAGACACAAGACAGATTTGAGTCACGAGACAGACTTGACAATCAAGACAGTTTTTAGACACGAGACAGTTTTGAGACACGAGACATTTATGAGACACGAAACAGACTTGACACACGTGACAGTTTTGACACATGAGACAGTTTTGACACACGAGACAGTTTTGAGACATCAGGCAGTCTTGAGACACGTTCACATATTACAATACATAAACACACTAGTGACGTCACATGGAACACGGAACACACATCTCTGAAAAGCTCATGCTACTAACTGTGTAAACGAAACTCCTGCAACTAGTCATGAAAAAACCTGTCAGTTTTGTGGGAAATATGGAAAAAGGCATGTATTATACAGTGAATGCGAAATGTAATACCCATTAAAAGATCACGCAAGCCTTTCAATTATATTTTGGTGTATTGACCATGATAATGAGATTGACTACTAAGATCCAGTGACCATAAGTCATGACAAGAATGACTACAAAGATCCAGTGACCATAAGTCATGACAAGATTGACTACAAAGATCCAGTGACCGTAAGTCATGACAAGATTGACTACAAAGATCCAGTCACCATAAGTCATGACAAGATTGACTACAAAGATCCAGTGACCGTAAGTCATGACAAGATTGACTACAAAGATCCAGTCACCATAAGTCATGACAAGATTGACTTCAAAGATCCAGTGACAATAAGTCTTAACAAGATTGACTACAAAGATCCAGTGACCATAAGTCATAACAAGATTGACTACAAAAATCCAGTGACCATAAGTCATGACAAGATTGACTACAAAGATCCAGTGACCATAAGTCATGACAAGATTGACTACAAAGATCCAGTGACCATAAATCATGACAAGATTGACTACAAAGATCCAGCGACCATAAGTCATGAAAATATTGACTACAAAGATCCAGTGACAATAAGTCATGACAAGATTGACTACAAAGATTCAGTGACCATGAGTCATGACAAGATTGACTACAAAGATCCAGTGACCATAAGTTATGACAAGATTGACTACAAAGATCCAGTGCCATAAGTCATGACAAGATTGACTACAAAGATCCAATGACCATAAGTCATGACAAGATTGACTACAAGGATCCAGTGACCATAAGTCATGACAAGATTGACTACAAATATTCAGTAACCATAAGTCATGACAAGATTGACTACAAAGATCCAGTGACCATAAGTCATGACAAGATTGACTACAAAGATCCAGTGCCATAAGTCATGACAAGATTGACTACAAAGATTCAGTGACCATGAGTCATGACAAGATTGACTACAAAGATCCAGTGACCATAAGTTATGACAAGATTGACTACAAAGATCCAGTGCCATAAGTCATGACAAGATTGACTACAAAGATCCAGTGACCATAAGTCATGACAAGATTGACTACAAGGATCCAGTGACCATAAGTCATGATGGGATTGACTACAAATATTCAGTAACCATAAGTCATGACAAGATTGACTACAAAGATCCAGTGACCATAAGTCATGACAAGATTGACTACAAAGATCCAGTGCCATAAGTCATGACAAGATTGACTATAAAGATCCAGTGACCATAAGTCATGACAAGATTGACTACAAAGATCCAGTGATCATAAGTCATGACAAGATTGACTACAAAGATCCAGTGACCATAAGTCATGACAAGATTGACTACAAATATCCAGTGACCATAAGTCATGACAAGATTGACTACAAATATCCAGTGACCATAAGTCATGACAAGATTGACTACAAATATCCAGTGACCATAAGTCATGACAAGATTGACTACAAAGATCCAGTGACCATAAGTCCTGACAAGATTGACTACAAAGATCCAGTGACCATAAGTCATGACAAGATTGACTACAAAGATCCAGTGACCATAAGTCATGACAAGATTGACTACAAAGATCCAGTGACCATAAGTCATGACACGATTGACTACAAAGATCCAGTGACCATAAGTCATGACAAGATTGACTACAAATATCCAGTGACCATAAGTCATGACAAGATTGACTACAAATATCCAGTGACTATAAGTCATGACAAGATTGACTACAAATATCCAGTGACCATAAGTCATGACAAGATTGACTACAAAGATCCAGTGACCATAAGTCATGACAACATTGACTACAAAGGTCCAGTGACCATAAGTCATGACAAGATTGACTACAAAGATCCAGTGACCATAAGTCATGACAAGATTGACTACAAAGATCCAGTGACCATAAGTCATGACAAGATTGACTACAAATATCCAGTGACCATAAGTCATGACAAGATTGACTACAAATATCCAGTGACCATAAGTCATGACAAGATTGACTACAAATATCCAGTGACCATAAGTCATGACAAGATTGACTACAAAGATCCAGTGACCATAAGTCATGACAAGATTGACTACAAAGATCCAGTGACCATAAGTCATGACAAGATTGACTACAAAGATCCAGTGCCATAAGTCATGACAAGATTGACTACAAAGGTCAAGTGTCAACAGGAGATTTAGTACCATCATCGGGACATGCAGCAGAGAGAGAGCAGAACATAATACTCCCCTCTCCTTCACCTCCACCATGATTTGGCGGGTTTAATTGCTCGTACAGAACAGCATAGCCTAAGAACAAAAACAGAAAGTATTCAACAAGCAACAACAACAAAACAACAACAACAAGCAACAACAACACAATGAAAATATCAAGCCCAACAAATGTTATCAATGAACGTAAGGAAGAAAGTTATGTGTTACATGAGGCTGATTCTATCACATAGACGTGAATCATGACAATAAGGAAACCAAAAGAACATTGTGGTAACAGAGATGTGGTTTTACAGTAGAATATATGAGATTACAGCTGGCAATATGAACAAGGATGTCCCGACAAAGGCCACTGCTCACAGAGAGACATTTACACTCAATAGAACAACACAAGTAGATTCTTCTTTGTGGTCACGTCATGAGAGAACACCTGCATTACGTCACGACAACGTGTCTCACTGTTAGGGAAAAATAGGAAGGACAGAACAGAGAGAAGATTCTGGATAGTTGAGCTTCTTTTTCATTCATAACCCTCCACTCCCAAAGGAGCATAGGCCTTCAACAAACACATGCCAAGTCCTCCTGTCCCGTGCCATCATCTCAAGTTCTTTCCATGTTCTCCTCATCATTTTCACCTCTGTTTCCAACTCTCTTCTCCATGTACTTCTTGGTCTTCCTCTGCCTCTCTTGCCCTGGGGGTTCCAGAACAGGGACTGCCTTGTAATGCTATCAACAGGTTTCCTCAGTGTGTGTCCTATCCATCGCCATCGTCTTCTTCTCATCTCTTGTTCCACTGGCACTTGTCTAGTTCTTGTCATCAGTTCCACGTTGGTAACCTTGTCATACCATTTTAATCCCTCTATTCTACGCAAGAACTGGTAATAGTAGGTGCCTTTATCAAATTACAAAACAACTATGTCACCAGCCTACTGCTATGGAAACACCTGTTAAAGGTAAATTAGGGAATTCAATACCAACAGAAAAAGAACAAATGAAGAGATGGGCTGAGCACTTCATGGAGGTGCTAAACAGACCACCACCAACAGTAACACCTGATTTTAATAATGAAACACTCACAACCACCTTGCCAATAACTTGCGATGAATTCACGCTGGACGAGATCAAACAAGCCGTTAAAAGATTAAAAAATTTTAAAGCTGCTGGAGTTGACGAAATTTCAGGGGAAATGATTAAAGCAGTTAAGACAACAACCTCTTGAGAATTTTAGATATTATAAATGAAGTATGGAGAGAAGAACAACCACCACAACAATGGAAAGACAGTATTATTGTAAAGTTACCGAAGAAAGGTGATCTATCAGACTGTAATAACTGGCGTGGTATATCTCTATTATCAGTACCTGGAAAATTATTATGTTGCATGATGTTAGAAAGACTTAAATTGCATGCTGACGAAAAGATCAGAGAAGAACAAGCGGGTTTCAGGCCGAAACGATCATGTATTGATCAAATATTCACACTAAGAACAATTATAGAAGAATCAGTGGAAAGGCAATCGCCACTTATTATCACCTTCGTCGATTTTCAAAAAGCCTTTGGTAGTCTACACCGCCCATCATTGTGGAAGATACTTACAATCTATGGTTTTTCCAACAAAATATGTGAATATAATCAAAGCGCTATATGACAATGCAAGATGTTGTGTTAGAACAAATAAAGGGAATACAGAATGGTTTACAGTAGAAACAGGGGTTAAACAAGGCTGTATTATGTCACCACTACTTTTTGGAATAGCTATTGATTGGGTTATGAGAAACTATACCCACAATGAACAATTGGGTATAAAATGGACAAATGGAAAATTCCTGGGGGACCTGGATTTCGCAGATGATGTAGCATTCTTAAGTTCAACACCAAGACAATCCCAAGAAGCAATAAATAATTTGTGTCATCTCTCGGTTAAAATAGGTCTCCAAATAAATGCCTCTAAAACTAAAGCTATGAACTTTTCTAACGAGACCTTTGATATCATCTTGAACGGGGAAAAACTACAGAAAGTTGAAAGTTTCAATTATTTAGGAAGTAAAATGACTCAGGATGGTGACACAACAAGAGAAATCCATACTAGAATTGCTTTGGCAGCTAGCGCCTTCAATAAATTATCTAACATTTGGAAATTACGATCATTGAATATACATACCAAGCTTCGTCTGTTTAATTCAAATGTTATCTCAGTGTTAACATACGGCTGTGAGAGTTGGAAAATAACAAAATCATTGGAGAACAAGCTGAATACATTCGAGAACAAATGTCTTAGAAAACTCATGAACATCAGTTGGAAAGAATTCAAGACTAATCGACAAATAAGAGAAGACTCTAGGCAGAAATATGTCTCCGACTATATAAGGAAAAGACGATGGTCATATATCGGTCATGTCCTACGAATGCAAAACAACAGAATACCACTACAGGCGCTCACTTGGGTTCCTGAGGGTAAGAGGAAAAAAGGAAGACCAAAAGAAACACTCAGAAGAACAATAATAAGAGAAGGAAGAACGTTGGGCCTAAATAATGTGCAAGAGCTAAGAGGAGTGGCGTCACAACGAACAACCTGGAGAGCACTGGTTTCTGCCTTATGCGCCGTGTTTGGTGCTTAAAGAATTTATTATTATTATTATTATTCTACGCAAGCACCCATTTATGAAGTCTGTAGCTTTTTGGTTGTTGTCTTTGTTGTTCTCCATGTCTCCGAGCCATACAATAGGACTGACTTCACATTTGAATTGAAGATTCTTATTTTCGTGTTGGATCCGATTTCTCTTGATCTCCATATATTTCCAATGCAATGAAAGCTCCTCTTGCCTTTTGTATTCTTATTTTGATATCGCTGTCTGTCCCTCCAACTTTGTCTATATTACTGCCAAGATACGTATATGATTCTACATCTCGTATTGGTGTTTCTTCAAGTTCAACCCTATTATCATTACCTGCATTTATTCTCATTATTTTTGTCTTTTCCCTGTGTATTTTCAGACCCAATTGCTGTGACCTCTCATCGAGTGTTTTCAATTTGTCCTGCATCTGATTACGGTTATGGGACAGACGAGCCAAGTCATCAGCAAAATCCAGATCATCCAACTGCTTAGTCAGAGTCCACTGGATTCCATTTCTGTTGTGTGTTGTCGATGATCTCATAACCCAATCTATTGCCAGCAAGAAAAGAAATGGAGACAAGAGGCATCCCTGTCGCACTCCTGTTCTTATCCCAAATGGTTCTGTAAGCTGTCCTTCATGAAGAACTCTGCATGTCATGTCTTCATATGTTTTCTTTATTAAATTAATGATCTTCAGGGGAACTCCATAATGCCTCATCAATTTCCAAAGTGATTCTCTGTCTACACTGTCAAATGCCTTTTCATAGTCCACAAATCCGATGTATAGTGGTGAATTCCATTCCAGACTTTGTTCAACTATTATTCTCAAAGTGGCTATCTGGTCTGTACATGATCTGTTTTGTCGAAAACCTGCTTGTTCATCTCTCAATTTCTTGTCTATCGACTCTTTTAATCTCTCAAGGATAATCCTGTTTAATACTTTTCCTGGCACTGATAGTAACATTATTCCTCTATAATTTGTGCACTCTTGTAAATTTCCCTTCTTAGGCAACTTAACCAGATATCCTTCCTTCCATTCTGCTGGTATCTCTTCCTTTTCCCAGACTTTACCAAGTAATTTATATAACATCTCTGTAGCCGTGTCGATATCTGCTTTGATGGCCTCTGCTGGAATGCCATCAGGTCCAGACGCTTTTCCATCTCTTAGAAGCTTTATGGCTTTCTTTATTTCTTCCTTCGTTGGTCTTTCACCGTTAATTTGTAGCTCTTCTTCTGCTGGCTGGATGTCCAGCGGGTTTTGTGGAGCTGGTCTATTGAGAAGGTCCCCAAAATATTCTGTCCACCTCTTCATTTGCTCTTGTATATTGCTGAGCAGTTTCCCATTCTTGTCTTTTATGAGACAACTTGTTTGCTTGTATTTCCCTGTTAACTTCTTTGTGCTGCTATACAGTTCTCTCATATTTCCTTTGGCTGCAGCATCTTCTGCCTCTCTTGCCAACTCCTCAATATACTTCCTCTTGTCTCTTTTGATACTTCTTTTTACTTCTTTGTTTGCTTCTGTGTACACTTCTTGAGCCTTGGCTTTGGAGCTTCTAGTTTTGCTTGTGTTTAACTCTGCTTTCTTGTTTTTCCTGTCTTTTATCTTATTGATGGTTTCTGTTGTTATCCATGCTTTTTGTTGTCTTTCCCTTTTCCCCAGTATTTCTTCACATGTCTCCTTCCATACCGTTTTGACCTGCTGCCAATAGTCTTCTGTATTCTCTACATCTTCCAGCTGTTGTAGCACTTGGAATTTGTTGGATACTGTGACCGCAAATTTGTCTCTTGTTTCTTGATTTCTTAGCTGTCCTACATTAAACTGTTGTCTATAATTTTGCATTGTTGCATATCTCTTGAGTTTCATTTTTATTTTGGCTATCAGAAGATGGTGATCTGATGCCACATCTGCTCCTCTATATACCTTTACATCCTGCAATGATGATCTAAACTTCTTCTTTATGCATATATGATCGATCTGATTTTCTGTTCTATGGTCTGGTGATATCCATGTTGCCTTGTGTATTCTCTTATGTGGAAACATGCTTCCTCCTATAGCCAGTTGATTTGAAGCACAGAAGTTTGCGAATAGTTCTCCATTTTCATTCATTACTCCTAGCCCATGTTTTCCCATGACTTCTTCAAATCCGGTGTTGACTGTACCTATCTTTGCATTCATGTCACCCATCAAAATTGTGATGTCTCTTCTTTTTACTTTATCCATAATTTCCTGTAGTTTAGTATAAAATGCTTCTTTCACAGACTCTTCTTTGTCATTAGTTGGTGCATAACATTGGATGACATTTACATGAATTTTCTTTTTAGCTGTTTTGAAAGTAGCTGTTATTATTCTGGGTCCAACAGCTTCCCATTCAATGAGTGCTTTCTGTGCTTCTTTAGATAACATAAGAGCTACCCCTTCACTGTGGTGTGAAGTTTCGTCTTCATGTCCTGAGGACAGCACCAATTCACCTGTGATGAGTTTCTTCCTGTCTACCCCCTTCCACTTTGTTTCACACATTCCCAGAACCTCGATTTTGTATTCCCTCATTTCTGCTGCTACTTGCGCCACTTTCCCTTGTTCGTTTAATGTCCGAACATTCCAGGTGCCAAATCTGGAAGTTCTCCTAGAAGAAAGAAGGTTAGTCAGCAACACAGACTCCTTTCGGCTTTCTCTGTGTTGCATCATACGCCTCCTCGCGAGAGGACCTTCCCCTGTCTTGGATGGCTGTGTTTTATTTCCTTTATTTGACTTGTCCATATTTGTTGAAGTTTTTTTGTGGTTTAAATTTTTTTTTACAGGATGGGGTAACTGGCCCCATGCCCAACCCTCCTTAGTCGCCTTCTACGACATGCCTGGCAGGGGACAGTGTTACTATTCTTTGCTCCCCTTTCGGGCCCCGGTGACACACGGGTGTTGAGCTTCTTTGGCGCACAATAAACAACAACAACGTAACTGATAGACATCAGTGGGGGGAGGGGGGAGAGAGGGAAGAGAAGAAGAATAATACCGTACTTTGTTGTTTGTTATTAAATATAATGTCAGTCTAAATGTTGATAACATACTATTCTGTTTGTCATCCTTTTTATCTTCATTCACAATCGTTTTGATAAATCTACCTAGCTAGTTTCTGCATGGACATGGGGGGGACCTTTGCACAAGATTACTCTTTGCAGACTTGTAGACAGAAGGATAGTGATGCTCCTATCTCAAGGTAGTATTCATAAAATATGTCAGAAGTCAAGAAGAATGCTGCGTTGGGCAGGGCAACTGTTCACTTATATCTGATCTGCCGCCTTTTATGAAAAATTAAGCAATTATTAATTTCAGCTCGATAATGCCCCCACCCTGATTTTACTCAGTGGAATTCTTATTATTCTGGTATAGTTCTGTTTAGAATGTATTTAGTAAATTGACTGAGACAAACATGCAGTACATTCAAAATGACTAAATCGACGTAAAGGTTGTATATTTACAATTAACAGATTTAATAATCATTCAGGTGTTAACAAGGTTTTAACAAAAATGAATAACTATTTATCAGAAAGTTATCATCACTCTTGGCAGCTTTTATGTGCTACTTAGCTGTCCGTGATGGTTCTGCTTCTTCTGATGGTTTGGTTCTTGGTAAACTGGATCGCTGATCACGCTCGTCGCTGTTCAAGGTTGTAGGGCGCAGCACATTCCCAGAATTGTCAGGGAGTATCTGCGAAGTTGGTCCATCGTCTTTAAGCCCCGTCTGTTGATGGTATCTAGCTTCGACTACAGGCCACTTGTACCCTTCTTGTTCCAGAGATAGTACCCTTAACTGGTACCACCAAGCCAATCTTCGCTCACAGTCTGTTTGCTCAGAGGTGTAGGTTAAGGCACTAGCAAATACCTTTTTTTCACGTGTGCTAGGGGGTCGTTACTTTAACAATAAATTCCTACTTTGACTCTGTGTTTTCAGTTTCCTCAGATCCTGGTTTTCCTTATTAACATGATAGAGTTTTCCTGGGCTGTTTAAGGCCTTCAAAATACACCAACAAAAGTCCAGTCTGATAAGTTGAATTCTGATTCTAACTCTGGCAGTCTGGTGGGCGTCTTGGCAAACGATTCTCACAGTGAACTAGACTTGCAAAAAATGTCAGAGATTATATTGCAAGTTTTCGTCCCCGCCTTGTTGGTCACAATTTTAGGTGGCGCCCAATCAGGGATTTGAATGCACCTCTTTTCGAATACTCTCCAATCGTTTCAAAAGCTGCATATATTTAGGTGGGGAAATTCAAAATTATTTCCGCCTGAAATTCTGTGCGTAATGCAAAAGGTCATGTCTCCTGGACAGGAAATGATGATGTCATTCATGTCTGTCCAGGATGTGTCGCACAGACAAGTAATCTCTTTATCCGTCGCATGTGCACACAAAATCCGTCTGCTGGCGAGTAATTTTATCCCCTGGCACGGCTTGGACAGCTATGCGAAAACTGACCAGGCTCATACGTGTTTTACCGGTGTTAATCTCCGCAAAGCTGTGAAGCGCCAAGCAAATGTGATGAATTATCACCAAAAAGGAGTGTCAAATGATTTGACAATATCAAATATCTGTTTGATAAGAGCAGAAAGAAATGTGTCGTCCAGGAAACTTCTCGTAATTAGTACCACTTCAATTGAAAATGAATACTGCCATAGTGGAGAAGGGATCGGACCCTAAATTCCGTGACACCATTATTTGATAAACAATTTAGATGTCACAGTAAACATTTCCATTATTTGATGAACATTTTAGATGAGACTGTAAACATTTCCATTGTATAACAACCATTTTAGAACGGACAGTAAATATTTCTATTATTTTGATAAACATTTTAGAAGGGACAGTAAACATTTCCATTATTCAATAAACATTTTAAATGGGAAAATAAACATTTCCATTATTTGATAAACATTTTAGATGGGACAGTAAACATTTCCTTCATTTGATAAACATTTTAGATGGGAAAATAAACATTTCCATTATTTGATAAACATTTTAGATGGGACAGTAAACATTTCCTTTATTTGATAAACATTTTAGATGGGAAAATAAACATTTCCATTATTTGATAAACATTTTAGAAGAGACAGTAAACATTTCCTTTACTTGATAAACATTTTAGATGGGACAGTAAGCATTTCTATTATTTGATAAACATTTTAGATGACACTGTAAACATCTCCATTATTTGATAAAATTTTAGATGACACTTTAAACATTTCCATGATTTGATAAACATTTTAGATGGGACAGTAAATATTTCCATTATGTAATAAACATTTTAAATGGGAAAATAACCATTTCCATTATTTGATAAACATTTTAGATGGAACAGTAAACATTTCCATTTATTTGATAAACATTTTAGATGGGACAGTTAATATTTCCATTATTGGATAAACATTTCAGATGACAGTAAATATTTCAATTATTTGATAAACATTTTAGAACGGACAGTAAACATTTCCATTATTTGATAAAAATTTCAGATGACGCAGTAAACATTTTCATTATTTGATATACATTTAAGATGAGACTGTAAACATTTCCATTATTTGATAAACATTTTAGATGGGACAGTAAACATTTCCATTATTTGATAAACATTTCAGATGACACAGTAAACATTTTCATTATTTGATATACATTTAACATGGGACTGTAAACATTTCAATTATTTGATAAACATTTTAGATGGGACAGTTAACATTGCCATTATATGATAAACATTTTCAATGGGAAAGTAAACATTTCCATTATTTGATAAACATTTTAGATAGAACAGTAAACATTTCCATTATTGGATAAACATTTCAGATGACTGTAAACATTTCAATTATTTGATAAACATTTTAGGCAGGACAATAAACATTTCCATTATTTTATAAACATTTCAGATGACACAGGAAACATTTTCATTATTTGATATACATTTAAGATGGGACTGTAAACATTTCAATTATTTGATAAACATTTTAGATGGGACAGTTAACATTTCCATTATTTGATAAACATTTTCAATGGGAAAGTAAACATTTCCATTATTTGATAAACATTTTAGATAGAACAGTAAAGATTTCCATTATTTTGATAAACATTTTAGATGGGACAGTAAATATTTCCATTATATGATAAACATTTTAAATGGGAAAAAAAGCATTTCCATTATTTGTATTTATTTATACTGTGCCGAAACACTTATCGGATGGGGAGACAACTTCTGATGATCAGATTGCCTCCTGTTGTATCGCTCTGTAAAGAGTTTCCTATCATAAACATTTTAGATGGGACAGTAAACATTTCCATTCTATGATAAACATTTTAAATGGGAAAATAAACATTTCCATTATTTGATAAACATTTTAGATGGAACTGTAAACATTTCCATTTATTTGATAAACATTTTAGATGGGACAGTTAACATTTCCATTATTGGATAAACATTTCAGATGACAGTAAAAATTTTAATTATTTGATAAACTTTTTAGATGGGACAGTAAACATTTCCATTATTTGATAAACATTTCAGATGACACAGTAAACATTTTCATTATTTGATATACATTTAAGATAGTACTGTAAACATTTCAATTATTTTATAAACATTTTAGATGGGACAGGTAACATTTCCATTATATGATAAACATTTTCAATGGGAAAGTAAACATTTCCATTATTTGATAAACATTTTAGATAGAACAGTAAACATTTCCATTATTTTGATAAACATTTCAGATGGGACAGTTAACATTTCCATTATTGGATAAACATTTCAGATGACTGTAAAAATTTCAATTATTTGATAATTATTTTAGATGGGACAGTTAACATTTCCATTATTTGATAAACATTTTCAATGGGAAAGTAAACATTTCCATTATTTGATAAACATTTTAGATAGAACAGTAAAGATTTCCATTATTTTTATAAACATTTTAGATGGGACAGTTAACATTTCCATTATTGGATAAACATTTCAGATGACAGTAAACATTTCCATTATTTGATAAACATTTTAGAAGGGACAGTAAAAATTTCTATTATTTGATAAACATTGTAGGTGACACAGTAAACATTTCCAATATTTGATAAACATTTTAGATGGGACTATAAACATTTCAATTATTTGTTAGACATTTTTGGATGGGACAGTAAACATTTCCATTATTTGAGAAACAATTCAAATGGCACAGTAAACATTTCCATTAGTTGATAAACATTTTGGATGACACAGTATACATTTCCATTATTTTATAAACATTTTAGATGGGACAGTACACATTTTCATTATTTGATAAGTATGTCAGATGACACAGTAAACTTTTCCATTATTTGATAAACATTTTAGATGGAACAATAAACAAAATCCATTATTTGATAACCATTCTAGATGGAACAGTAAACATTTCCATTATTGGATAAACTGTTCAGATGGCACAGTAACCATTTCCATTGTTTGATAAACATTTTAGATGACACAGTAAACTTTCCATTATTTGATAAACATTTTAGAATGGACAGTAAACATTTCCATCATTTGATAAACATTTTAGATGGGACATTAATCATTTCCATTATGTGATAAACATTTTAGATTGGACAGTAAACATTTCGTTTTTTTTTATAAACATTTTAGATGATGCAGTAAACATTTCCATCATTTGATAAACATTTCAGATGGGACAGTAATCATATCCATTATGTGATAAACATTTTAGACTGGACTGTAAACATTTCAGTTTTTTTATAAACATTTTAGATGATACAGTAAACATCTCCATTATTTGATAAACATTTTAGATGGGACAGTAAACATTTCCATTATTTGATAAACGTATCAAATAGGACAGTAAACATTTCCGTTATTTGATAAACATTTCAGATGACACAGTAAACATTTCCATTATTTGATAAACATTTTAGATGGCGCGTAAACTTTTCCATTATTTGATAAACATTTAGTATGACACAGTAAACATTTCCATTATTTGATAAACATTTCAGACGATGAGAAGGCGCTGTTGAACCCCTGGTGTTCCACTCAAACTTTTGTGGACTCGATCAGACAAAAATGTCACTGTGACAGTAACAGTGAGTATGCTAACATTATGTCATATGTGCTTGATTTATGAGAGTTTGGTTGTTCCTTCCACTGACAGCGTTAAGTATTATGGGGAGATGCTATTTCCATTACTACGCGAGATATGCTATTATCTGTTTTTCTCAATTTTTTTATGAGTGTTATAAAAATGAGTTTGCCCATTTTCCAGTTCTACCGCAGTTGCACCAGTGCCAGAATGTGTCTTTTATTCCCCTACTCCTTTAAATGTATGAGGTTATCACGCCAGAACCCCGCTTACACAAAAATTGTACCAAAAAAATGAACTTTTGCAGTGATACTTTCTGTATAAGTTTAAAAATGATTAAGCTGCTACCTTCATGCACATCTTCACCGTAGCTGTTTGTTGTCAGCTCACGAGTATCAGGTACAAGTATCCACCGTAACTGTTTGTTGTCAGCTCACGACTATCAGGTACATATGTCCACTGTACTGCCAATTGTCAGCTCACGACTATCAGGTACATATGTCCACTGTACTGCCAATTGTCAGCTCACGACTATCAGGTACAAGTGTCCACCGTACTGTCGGTTGTCAGCTCATGACTATCAGGTACAAGTGTACACAACAACGATTGTCAGTTCACGACTGTTGATGGGTCGTTTGTACGAGGGTGAGTCAAGTGAAAACCGGAAATATGTTATAACAATAAGAATAATCATGCCATTATATTGTAACTTGCCAATATTGTTGTCCTGGATGTCTCAAGTGTCATGCACGCGCCATCGCGGTGATGACGCATAAGGTGAAGTCTTAATGACGTTTTAAAGATGGCCGCCCCGCTAGTGGAATGCAATAAACAGCAGCAGCGTTCTGTTATTCAATTTTTGATCAGCGAAGGGGTGAAACCAATAGAAATTAATCGGCGAATGAAGCTAAAGTACGGTGCTGCATGCATGTCAAGGTTGCAGGTGTATGAATGGTGTACAAAGTTCAAAAACGGCGTGATTTCTGTGACAGATTGTTCACGACCGGGTCAGGCACACAGAGTAGTGACTCCAGAATCGATAGCAACCGTTGAACGACTCGTACAGGGAAACCGCCGATTGAATGTGGATGATATTGCCACACATCTTGACATCAGTTACGGTTCACACACCACATCATCTCTGATGTGCTACAATACCACAAAGTGTCTGCAAGGTAGGTGCCATGGCAGCTTACTCCAGAATTGAAACAACGACGCATTGATGCTTGTCAAGAACTTTTGCGGCGATTCGAAACAGAAGGTGTTGGTTTCCTATCAGGAATTGTTACTGGTGACGAAACTTGGGTTCACTACCACGAACCTGAAACAAAGCGAGCGAGCAAGGAATGGCGCCATCCCTCCTCGCCGAAACCGAAGAAGTTCCGCACGCAGTCATCTGCAGGGAAGGTAATGCTGACTCTCTTTTGGGATGAACGAGGAGTTATTTTAGAGCACTACATGCCAAAGGCCAACACTGTCACCAGTGTCACGTATACAGAGCTTCTCAGGAATCATCTTCAATCCGCAATCAAATCCAAACGACGTGGACTTTTGAGTAAAGGTGTCCTTTTGCAACATGACAATGCTCGACCCCATACAGCCCATGCAACGACTGAAACCATCAAGGCCCTGCACTTTCAGTGTCTCCCACATCCACCGTACTCGCCAGACCTAGCCCCAAGTGATTTCCACCTGTTTGGACGACTCAAAGAGGCATTGGGAGGAAAGACTTTCAGATCCGATGAAGAGGTACAGCGTCGTTGTTTCAATTCTGGAGTAAGCTGCCGTGGCACCTACCTTGCAGACACTTGGTGGTATTGTAGCACATCAGAGATGATGTGGTGTGCTGAACCGTGACTGATGTCAAGATGTGTGGCAATATCATCCACAGTCAATCAGCGGTTTCCCTGTACGAGTCGTTCAACGGTTGCTATCGATTCTGGAGTCACTACTCTGTGTGCCTGACCCGGTCGTGAACAATCTGTCACAGAAATCACGCCGTTTTTGAACTTTGTACACCATTCATACACCTGCAACCTTGACATGCATGCAGCACCGTACTTTAGCTTCATTCGCCGATGAATTTCTATTGGTTTAACCCCTTCGCTGATCAAAAATTGAATAACAGAACGCTGCTGCTGTTTGGTGCATTCCACTAGCGGGGCGGCCATCTTTAAAACGTTATTATGACGTCACCTTATGCGTCACCACCACGATCGCGCATGCTTGACACTCGAGACATCCAGGACAACAATATTGGCAAGTTACAATATAATGGCATGATTATTCTTATTGTTATAACATATTTCCGGTTTTCACTTGACTCACCCTCGTATATATGTTTCCATGGTTACTTTGTTTTCTACAAGAGTTACTTGCCCTTATGCTAACTTCCTCTTCCTGTTCTCTTCTAATAATATGGTTGATAAACGTGTCGAGTTGTATCCAGTGTGTTCAGGCTTCGTGAGTATGCTTCATAACGTGAGAATGTTTGACAGCCGGCCACGTCTCATTACATTTAGCAACATTTACTATACACAGCAGTAAATATCAACATGGTGGCAGCGGTGTTTGTTTCTACAAAATTCGAACTATTCTGCTAAATATCTTTTAACACGTGTGCTGATGTGTCGTAAATTTATTTTGAGAGAAAAGAGTCGTAGAAATAGTGGTCCGGTTTAGAGTGGAAAATGATGATGGAAAGCTCAGTGATAGAAAATGTAGAGATTTAATAGTTACTTCACAGCGTGCTGGAGGAGAGTAAAGACAGACTTATTTACGACAAATCGTGTCTCTCAATCTTCTCTTTCACTCTCCTGGTCAAACAATTATTTGCCAGTTTTCCAGACTCGCATCTGCGGCGCACACCGATTCGGTGTTTTCAAACACACACACGACGTTGATACAAACTATATTAAACGAATAGGGGAAATGTTGGGCTTTGGGTATATCCAACACACAGAACTAAATGAGTTTAGGTGATTTTATTCACTTTAAACATCAATCACTAAAAATATCAGATATTACATAAATTATCATAAGTACACAAATGCAAATAACAAGTTTGGGAGGGGGTGAAGAAGATTGGTATCGACTAAGCCCTTCCCGCTCATTAGACAAAGACAAACCCAGTCCAGAGATAGATAATATCAGGAACACGGGTACGTTAACCTAACAGTAAAGTTAATTACTCTGAAAGAGGTGTTACCAAGTTAGGTATAAGTGATAGAAAAACCTGTTCTTCCCAGCTGTTCTTCCCTTTACTAAGCAAATGGAAAGGAGGTGGTTTTAAACAGAGTTAACAAATTATCAACTATCCCACTTAAAGGAACAATGTAGGGTATACAGAAAAGATATATGTTACCAGGTAAGCAAGTTAACAAAATGGTCACACAAAAGAATTAATTTCCTGTCATTCATACACGCGCTAGCAAAGGCCTTCACTCATCTTGCTCTCACTTACCGATTGTGAAAAAATCTTGCACTCCATAGAATAACACAACAGCAGTTACACCTCAACTAAATGTATGAGTGTTTGTTCAAGTTCTAGCCCCAGATTATCGGGTAGGCGGTCAGCACATAAAAGGGTCCCGTAACCGCTGGAAAATGAATCTGTAGTTGTGTCTCTTTTCTTAATAACAGTTTCTATGGGAGGGCACGGTCTCTGATACCGGGGTGAGGATGGTGTGGTCTATTTGACTATGCCGCGGATAATAAAATTCTTACGCGTGCTGGTACACTTTATCCGTGAGGTATGGTTTAAGTCCAGTGAGAAAACTAGTCACATCACTGTTCAGGAAATTATGAATTATCTCTCTGTGTCAGTAAACTAACAAAGCTCGGGCCAGTGTTCTTCTTCCCGTTACGACTTAAGTTGTTTGATGGTGCGTTAAATTTGTCTTTGGGTGTGCTTTCTTTGCTATAAGTTAGATAGCGGAATTCCAAACATAGAATCGCCTTAAAGATTAAAAATTTACACAGTCTCAACAAGTTCTGCGTCAGGGGAACTCTACACACTGTTTATGCTTTGCTTTGCTTAGATTGATTTCTTTATTGCTTTCTTAATGCTGGGATCGCACAGGTTACGATCACTCTGTATGAAAGAAAAAAAGACATGTAATATACCGAAAACAAATAACCTTCTAAAGCGCGATGAATTTCCCGTTAAGCCTATAATACACTCGAGTATTTAATTATGTATTTAATAAACACTGCGCGAGTTCTAGTGGTTAAAAACACACATCTATAAAACTAGGACTTAACTGAATTTATTAATTATAAATTCCTTCGCGACTTTAAAAGTTAATTTAAGCATCTATTATCTTTTGAAATAATATAATAGATAGATCATTATATTTAAAACTGGAACTCTTGAGATGGTTTAATTAAATAGATTTAAATTAACACAAAATCCCTTGAAATAGAATGACTAGACCACTGATCACTTTACACAATATATATTTTACCGCTTTGCACAGAATTAGAAATCACTGCAAATATATATAAAATCCAGGGGAAAATCTATAACAAGATTTCAATAAAGCTAGTGCTTCTGTAAAGGTCTGGCCAGCGAGTGATAACGTGTCTAGTTCTTCATGGTCTATTTAGCTAAAATGAAATGTAAGTTGAGTGGGACATGATAAACTTGACAACTTATTTGATCTCACGAACTTTTGGGGATCTGACCGCCAAATCAAGAGAAGAAGCCGCCCCCTGGTCTTCGTATCCGCTCGCTGCTGCCCGTTTCGCTTTCCCCCGTTCGCTCGGTTCCTCGATTGACACCGAGACGCGAAATTAGCGGCAAGCAACTGCGTCTCGTATCAGGGAAAACTACTGTCTTTGATAGCGCCGATAGTCTCCCTTAAGATCCCTCGGTCTGTCTCTTTGATCTCGTCGCTGTATCCTACATGAGTCCCGGTGGAATGCGTTCTGGCAAACGAAAAGTTACAACAAATGTTCAGGGGTTCTAATGTTATGAAAAGCTAAGGGTCCCTTAAATCATCCATCATATCAGGGAAAATTCACTTGTCAAACTAGACGTACGTCACAATCGTCCCCACTTTTAGACATGAAACCATTTTTCATGTTTTCATTTTTGACAATGGAGGTGACCTAATTGGTGATTTTAGGATGAGGGGTATCTTCAGTTTGCTCTTCTTCCTCTGTAGACCAGTTTCTACTCAGAAAATCAGCCCCGACATTCTGTCTTCCCGGAATATATTCCACTTTGAAAGAATAGACGCTTAGAAGGAGGGCCCAACGCATGATCCTAGCGTTAAATTCTTTATTGGCACCAAGAAATGCTAACGGAGCGTGGTCTGTTTGCACCGTGAACGATGTACCATAAAGAAACTCATGATGGCGTCTGATACCGTCAATCAGAGCAAGACATTCCCTTTCAACTACGCTGTAGTTCCGTTCCGCTTTATTTAATTTCCGACTGCCATAGGCAACTGGAAATAGCATGTTCAGGTCGCTGTCATCGGCTTGAAGCAGTGTTGACCCGATGCCCTGACCTGACGCGTCGACTCTCAGTACAAAAGGTTTCTTGAGGTCAGGGAACCTCAAAATGGGGTATGCAGACAACTGTCCTTTCAAAGTGCTATACGCGTGTTCGCACTTTTGATCCCATATGACCTTATCAGGACAACCTTTCTTTGTGAGGTCAGTCAGAGGTGCCGTCAGTCCGTTGAAGTTCTGGATGTACTTCTGATAGTATGCACATAGCGATATGAAGGAACGTACGTCTTTCTTCGTTCGGGGTCTTTTTGCTGCCACTATTTTCTCCACGTACTTCTTAATAGGCTAACTGCATCCGTGAGAAATAGTGTGCCCCAGGAAGTCTAACTGTTCAAATTCGATGAGACATTTGCTAGGTCTGGCTGTGAGACCCGTTTCCTGTAGTCTCCTGAGGAGCATAGCAACCGTAGCAATATGTTCTTCATAGGTTTCCGATGCAATTAAGATGTCATCCATGAAATTATGGATATGGGGACTTTGCAAAGGTTCTAGAAGCTTCCTCATCATCCTGGTGAACACTCCTGGTGCGTTATGCAAACCGAACGGCATCACGTTAAATGTGTAATGTCCTTCACTAGTGCTGAAAGCTAACAAAGGTTTAATTTCCTCCTTGACTGGTATTTGATAATAACCTTTACTGAGGTCAATCTTGGAGAAGATCTTAGCTTTGCTGAGCTTGGTGAACAACTCAGAAACAGTTTGGAGAGGTTCGGGCTGGAATTCCGTTACAGCGTTTAGCAATCTGTAATCAATGCACAGCCGAACTTCCTTATTGGGCTTCTGCAACAGCACTACACTCGAGCTGTAAGGAGATGTAGACTCACTGATAATTCCTGCCTGACGCAGCTTGTCTATTTCTCCGCGAAGTGCATCAGCTTTAGCGTACGGGATGGGGTAAACTCTGGTTTGAACAGGGGTCTCGTTTGTTAATTTCATATCAAATTCAATGAGATTTGTTCGACCAGGTACATCCGTTAAGACTGCACTGTACTGTTTTAGTAGAGCCCTGGTTTCTGTTTGTTGTTCTGGTGAGAGATTGTCGCCGAACTTGACATCTTTAAAGGATTCTGTGGGTTGCAATGGATACTCCATGCAACCATCATCATCTTCCTCGTCTTCCGCTGCTATGGCGACAGCCAGGAGATGCTCGGAGGATGGCACCGGTCTTTCCAAATATTTCTTTAGCAGATTTATGTGGAAGACCTTCTCCTTTCCTTTGATGGAGATCTTGTAGTTGGTACGTGAGATCTTTTTAAGGACGGTAAACGGTCCTTGCCATCCGATGCGAAGTTTATTGCTTCCGGTTGGAAGTAGCAATAGGACTTTCTCCCCTGGTTGTAGTTCTCTCTCTTTTGCAGCTTTGTTGTATCTTTTAGTAATTTTAGCGCGGGCTTTCTTAAGGTTGGTAGTAGCTAGATCCCATCCTAGCTTTAGCCTTTCCTTAAGCTCAGATACATACTTGCTTGCAGAGACGACTGTCTCGTCAGCCTTCTGGTCTGTCAGGGACCGAAGTAAGGCTTCTAGTGGCCCCTTAATAGGTCTGCCAAATAAAAGTGTAGCTGGCGCAAAACCGTAGACGCTTGGGGTACCTCTCGGTAGGCGAATAAGGCAGCCGATATATATTGGTCCCAGTCTTCCGGTTTCTCCTGACCCAGCTTACGTAACATCATGGTGAGGGTACCGTTAAAACGTTCCACGAGCCCATTTCCGGCCGGATGGTAGGGACTTGTGTGGATATGTTTGGCCCTCAAGATCTTAAAGATCTCCTCCATTAACAGGCTACGGAATTGGGATCCATTGTCCGTCAAAACTTGTTGAGGGAATCCCAACCGTGTAAAAATTTGCACAAGGGCTTCTGCGACATGCTTGGAATTAGTGCATGGTAGCGGTACGGCTTCGGCCCACATAGTGCAAGTGTCAACTAAGGTCAGGATGAACCTGTTCCTTCTTTTGGTCTTTTCCAGAGGACCAATAATGTCGACAGCAACCCGTTCAAATGGAGTCCCTACTATTGGCATTTGCCCCATAGGTAC
Source organism: Oreohelix idahoensis (assembly GCA_024509875.1). Lineage (NCBI taxonomy): Eukaryota > Metazoa > Mollusca > Gastropoda > Stylommatophora > Oreohelicidae > Oreohelix > Oreohelix idahoensis. Next base: position 52,862 of record JAMPIV010012932.1, read on the forward strand.
TGGGGGTGTCAAGTGCTTGGGTGCTACCCGTTGGCACTGGGCGCAGGATTTCACATACCTGACAATGTCAGAGTTCATTCCTGGCCACCAATAGTGGTTTTTTTATTCGCTGAATAGTGGCGTTTTGTCCCATATGTCCGCTAAAGGGAAGAGAGTGCCCCATTTCTAAGATCTGGTTTCTGTACTGCGTCGGTACTAGGAGCTGGTTATTCCCCGTGTCCGGGTTGCCCGTTCTACGATACAATACACCATCCTTAGAAAAGATGTCTCCGTTGTGTCTGGGGTCCTTAGCCATGGGCAGTTTTTTTAAGCAGGGCGCCAGAGTAGGGTCCTTTTGTTGCGCCTCCTTCAGTTCATTCGGCAACAAGTTTGGCGCAGGCTCCCTCTCCTTCTTGGCTTGCCCTCTTGTGGTTACCGCTGCCACAATCGGCTCCTTAGGTCTCCCAATGAACACATATCTACATCCCAGGATAACTGGGTAGATCGGATCATCCATTATGGCCGCTTTAATAACTCCTCTGACAAAGTCAGAGTGTATTTCTACCAGTGCGATAGGAAGCGTCCTGGGTGCATCACTCCTGAAAACTCCACTAAGTTTGACGGTTTCCTCTGTCTCCTGACCGGGTTTGACTAGGTGCCTAGCGACAATACAATCAAAACTTAATCCAGTGTCAAAAAGACAAGTAGTGGAGGTACCGTTCAAAATTACAGTTCCTCGAGTTGAGGGTCGGTCCCCCTCAGGTTGAGAATCACTGACATTGACTCTACCTTTCGAGGCTGTATGCAAACATCCAATGCGGTTTGCACCAGTTTGTTTGCCCTGATCAGACGTTCCTGGTGTAGGGGTCTTCCCTTTTCCTTGACCTTGGTGGCCGCGCTGCCACGTAGGCTTGTTGGGTTGATCAGAATTTGTGTTGGGGGGGTATCGGGTTTTGTAGAATTTCGATTTTTCCTGGGGGGGTTTCTGGGTATTGTTATCTCGTTGGTTATAATGTTGAGAGGAAGTGGAAGAATAGGATGCCTGCTCTAGATTCTGTTTTCGAGATGGCTCATCGGTGGGTTTACGTTTAGTGCTGGGAAGTTCGGCCATTGCATTGCTATAGCGTTCGGCTTTATTGAGTATGTCTTCAAGCCTGACTGCCCCCTGTTCCGCCAAAAATCTACGTGTTTCATTCGACAAAGTGGATTTTATCTGCTCCACAAGAACAAGTTCGAGGAGTCCCTCATATGAAAGAGGTAGGTCAGATAATTCAATGCTCTTTGTCAGATAACCCGTGAGACGTGAAGAGAACTGTGGAAATGTTTCCGTGCTCTCTTTTCGGCTGTTTCTGAACAACTGCAGAAACTTTCGGGCAGTCATCTCAAACTGCTGTAGTAAGGCCTTTTTCAACATGTCGTAATCATGTTGATTCGGTCCCAGCTTAGTGTACACGTCATAAGCATTGCCTTTCAGTGACGTTGAAAGTTTGAGCGCCCAGCGGGTACTCTCTAACCCATAAAGATTCGCGAGTCTCTCGAATTTTTCTAGGTAGCTGTCAATTTTTTCGTTAGGGCTAGGAAAAGATTCTAAAGAAAACGACATAGCAGTTAATTGGGCAGATTGAGTACTGGAGAGGTCCATTGATTGAGACTGGGGCGAAGACGGCTCTCCGTTAGTTGAAGTAGAGGCGCCCCGACTCTCTAGAGCCTTAAGCGCCAGTTGATGCTGTCTTTCCTTGTCTCTCTCTCTCTCTCTCTGCGAGTTTCCATCTCTGCTTCAATTTTCTTCTGTTCCAAAAGACGTTCTTCCGCTTCTTTCTTATCTGCCCTCTCCTGGGCTTCTCTCCTCTCTGTTCTTTCTTTCTCTTCCTTCCTCTCAGCTTCGGCTCTCTGTTGCTTCGCCTTCCTCTCAGCTTCGGCTCTCTGTTGCTCCGCGTCATATATTTCCAATTCCTGGTTAATAAACGCATTTGCAGCTTCTGCATCTAATCCTGCCTCTTTCGCTTCCAGCCTCAAGATGGACCTCATCTTTATCCTCTCTGCCATTGATAAAGAATAAGATGAAGTATGCCTAGAGAACTAGTAAGAAGCAACGCGAAAGGGAGGAACTCTGAACCGCTACGAGAAAAAAACACAAGTATAAATTTACCTGTGTTGCCTCCTACCTGTACTGTGCAAACTTATCGCTGCTATTATCTGGCAATTAAGGCTCTAAACGCAAGCGACTATGCCACTAAATGGTAAGTTACACTGGAAAAGAATCTACTTTTACTAACAGTAGAGAAAAATTTATATTAAAACAATTTAAAAGGAAAAAAAAATTTCCCCTAAATTTTAAATCTCTGACAACAAACTCCGTCCCTAAAGTCAATTATTGAGATGAGACGTTGTTAACTTAATTTTTAAAAATCAGAACAATCCATCTTTAGCTAAGCTCAACTCTTTTTGACTTCAAAAACCTTAGTGACTGTAAAACAATCACGCAATCCCAGCAACTTTTATAAAGAAAGAAATATAATTATCTCCGCCAGAGGATAATAAAATAGCAAATATATTTGTTTATCTGTACTTTCTACTGCTGTGGAGAGAAAACAACCTGTAAATATGCTGTGTGGACAACCCAAATACTTAAAGAACGTTTGTCTAGGGGTGTAATTATTTATTTATTTCCCTAATTCACAAAGACAAATCATTCACACTCTACCTAGTTAGACCCAAACTAAATCAGACTCAAAATATCTTTAACCCGGCTATGCGATTGCCTCAAATGTAGCTCAAGATCCCAGAACCAGCCCACAAATATGTGTGCATCAAATGTATCTCAAAATTATCCCGGACGAGCCGGCCAAATATTGTCGTAAATTTATTTTGAGAGAAAAGAGTCGTAGAAATAGTGGTCCGGTTTAGAGTGGAAAATGATGATGGAAAGCTCAGTGATAGAAAATATAGAGATTTAATAGTTACTTCACAGCGTGCTGGAGGAGAGTAAAGACAGACTTATTTACGACAAATCGTGTCTCTCAATCTTCTCTTTCACTCTCCTGGTCAAACAATTATTTGCCAGTTTTCCAGACTCGCATCTGCGCGCACACCGATTCGGTGTTTTCAAACACACACACGACGTTGATACAAACTATATTAAACGAATAGGGGAAATGTTGGGCTTTGGGTATATCCAACACACAGAACTAAATGAGTTTAGGTGATTTTATTCACTTTAAACATCAATCACTAAAAATATCAGATATTACATAAATTATCATAAGTACACAAATGCAAATAACAAGTTTGGGAGGGGTGAAGAAGATTGGTATCGACTAAGCCCTTCCCGCTCATTAGACAAAGACAAACCCAGTCCAGAGATAGATAATATCAGGAACACGGGTACGTTAACCTAACAGTAAAGTTAATTACTCTGAAAGAGGTGTTACCAAGTTAGGTATAAGTGATAGAAAAAAAAAAACCTGTTCTTCCCAGCTGTTCTTCCCTTTACTAAGCAAATGGAAAGGAGGTGGTTTTAAACAGAGTTAACAAATTATCAACTATCCCACTTAAAGGAACAATGTAGGGTATACAGAAAAGATATATGTTACCAGGTAAGCAAGTTAACAAAATGGTCACACAAAAGAATTAATTTCCTGTCATTCATACACGCGCTAGCAAAGGCCTTCACTCATCTTGCTCTCACTTACCGATTGTGAAAAAATCTTGCACTCCATAGAATAACACAACAGCAGTTACACCTCAACTAAATGTATGAGTGTTTGTTTAAGTTCTAGCCCCAGATTATCGGGTAGGCGGTCAGCACATAAAAGGGTCCCGTAACCGCTGGAAAATGAATCTGTAGTTGTGTCTCTTTTCTTAATAACAGTTTCTATGGGAGGGCACGGTCTCTGATACCGGGGTGAGGATGGTGTGGTCTATTTGACTATGCCGCGGATAATAAAATTCTTACGCGTGCTGGTACACTTTATCCGTGAGGTATGGTTTAAGTCCAGTGAGAAAACTAGTCACATCACTGTTCAGGAAATTATGAATTATCTCTCTGTGTCAGTAAACTAACAAAGCTCGGGCCAGTGTTCTTCTTCCCGTTACGACTTAAGTTGTTTGATGGTGCGTTAAATTTGTCTTTGGGTGTGCTTTCTTTGCTATAAGTTAGATAGCGGAATTCCAAACATAGAATCGCCTCAAAGATTAAAAATTTACACAGTCTCAACAAGTTCTGCGTCAGGGGAACTCTACACACTGTTTATGCTTTGCTTTGCTTAGATTGATTTCTTTATTGCTTTCTTAATGCTGGGATCGCACAGGTTACGATCACTCTGTATGAAAGAAAAAAAAAAGACATGTAATATACCGAAAACAAATAACCTTCTAAAGCGCGATGAATTTCCCGTTAAGCCTATAATACACTCGAGTATTTAATTATGTATTTAATAAACACTGCGCGAGTTCTAGGGGTTTAAAAACACACATCTATAAAACTAGGACTTAACTGAATTTATTAATTATAAATTCCTTCGCGACTTTAAAAGTTAATTTAAGCATCTATTATCTTTTGAAATAATATAATAGATAGATCATTATATTTAAAACTGGAACTCTTGAGATGGTTTAATTAAATAGATTTAAATTAACACAAAATCCCTTGAAATAGAATGACTAGACCACTGATCACTTTACACAATATATATTTTACCGCTTTGCACAGAATTAGAAATCACTGCAAATATATATAAAATCCAGGGGAAAATCTATAACAAGATTTCAATAAAGCTAGTGCTTCTGTAAAGGTCTGGCCAGCGAGTGATAACGTGTCTAGTTCTTCATGGTCTATTTAGCTAAAATGAAATGTAAGTTGAGTGGGACATGATAAACTTGACAACTTATTTGATCTCACGAACTTTTGGGGATCTGACCGCCAAATCAAGAGAAGAAGCCGCCCCCTGGTCTTCGTATCCGCTCGCTGCTGCCCGTTTCGCTTTCCCCCGTTCGCTCGGTTCCTCGATTGACACCGAGACGCGAAATTAGCGGCAAGCAACTGCGTCTCGTATCAGGGAAAACTACTGTCTTTGATAGCGCCCATAGTCTCCCTTAAGATCCCTCGGTCTGTCTCTTTGATCTCGTCGCTGTATCCTACATGAGTCCCGGTGGAATGCGTTCTGGCAAACGAAAAGTTACAACAAATGTTCAGGGGTTCTAATGTTATGAAAAGCTAAGGGTCCCTTAAATCACCCATCATATCAGGGAAAATTCACTTGTCAAACTAGACGTACGTCACATGATGTCATAGACTTGAGGTGACGGGTTGATAAACTGGTAAAACCAAGTTTAACTTCTGTTGGTAGGTTATTGCTTGCATACCATTATTAGACATTTCGTCATGGCAGAACGGACCATGTTTCGGTTACCACCCTGCCTAGACATAAATAACGTTGAACCAGATACGTTTCGTAAATGGAGACGACAGTTAGAACTTTTTATGGATGCAGCAGAAGTTACCTCGAAACCTGATCCTGTTCGGGCGGCCATCATCCTTCACTGTGCCGGACCTCAAGCCGTTGACGTTTTTGATCAACTTGCAGAGGAAAGAGACCGCTCTAATCTTAATAAAATTCTCGATTCGATCCAGAACCATTGCAGCTCACGAAGCAATGAAGTATTACATACGTTCAGATTCTGGAACACACCTCTTCAAGATCCTTTTAATTCCTTTTTTGAGAACTAAGGCAGATCTGTGCAACTTTAACAACAAGGATCGTATGATAAGAGACAATATTGTATTTACTGTCAACAAAAGGTTACAAGAGAAGCTCTTGACAGAAGCTGACCTCGATCTAAAGAAAGTCATTCACATATGCAGAGTCTTTGAGCAAACAGGAAAAAACATTAGAGAGATGAATAATACAATACAACCTTCTGAAGCAAGTGTTGAAAAGGTACCCAAAAAAAATCACTCAACCATAAACCTCCAAAGAGAGACACTGGGCATGCTACCGGTAAAGCCTGTCAAAGTAACACTGATAGTGGGTACGTTGAACCTAGAAAGGAGTGCCTTTACTGTGGACAGAAACATCCACTGATTAAGAAGAAGTGTCCTGCATGGGGGAAGTTTTGCTCAAACTGTGGGGGAAGAAGCCATTTCAAAGTGAAATGCAAGAAAGTTCACAATGTTCACACAAAGTCAATGGAAGATTCTGAAGTTTTTCATGCTTCTGTGAAGTCTTGCAAAGCTTATACAACTGCACAACTCATTGTCAATGGGAAAATTGGAACGCTTTGACCAATACACTTATGGAAGGAAGGTTACAGTCATCAACGACCATAAACCTTTGGCAGCCATCGTTAAGAAACCTCTGAGTCAAATTCCTCGAAGACTGCAGAATTTATTGATACGCAGCCATCGATATTACTTCGAATTCTAATGGGTACAAGGTTTCGATCTTATAGCCGACACACTGTCCAGAGTTTGTATTCATAATGTCACATTGAGTTTTTCAACTGATAGAGAGAGCCATGCAGGAGCTGATGCACTTGTAAGTTTACCTAAAATACCAGATGTGATGATGGAAAAGATTAAAGCTGAAACTCTCAAAGACAGCGTGCTCCAGAGGTTGAAGTCGACCATTTTGGATGGGTGGCCTACAAAAAAGTATGATGTACCAGCTGAGCTTATTCTTTATTTTGACATTCGTGACACCCTGACAACAGAACAAGGCATAATACTTAAAGGAGAGCGTATTCTTATCCCAAAAGCATTAAGGCCTGAAATCAAGCAGAAGCTACACGCTGCTCATCTTGCATTTGACAGCATGATGCGCCGGGCCAGAAGTTGTCTGTTTTGGATCGGCATGACGGCTGAGATTCGACACATGGCTGACAGTGTCCAGAATGTCAAGAAACGAAGGCAAGGAATACTAAAGAACCTTTAAACCAACACTCAAGAGGTTTATCACCCTGGGAGAAAGTTGGCACTGACATCTTTATTATAGAAGGTCGATATTATTTAGTTCTGATTGACTACTTCTCCAACTTCATTGAAGTAGACTTTCTACCCACAATGACAGCACAGTTGGTCATCAGGAAATTGAAGTCTCATTTTGATCTTTATGGTGTTCCCAAAGTTATTGTATCTGACTCAGGTACTCAGTTTACGTCTGCACAGTTCAGATCATTTACTGCTAGATGGGGAATACTTTATGTTAAATCAGCACCAGGTCACCATAAAGCCAATGGATTAACTGAATCTGCTGTGAAACTCATCAATTTTGTGATGAGAAAGACTATTCAAAACAATACAGATGCATATGAGGCACTACTTGAACTTTGTAATACACCAAGACAAGGGTTTGACCAAAGTCCAGCAGAAATACTGTTCAACAGGAAACTGCGTACACTGATCCCTTCTGCAGTAAAACCCGTTGCATCTCACAGTAGAGTTACTGAAAGTAGAGGCAAGAGAGACAGATCAGTGAAGACGTATTATGATAAAACTGCTCATGATCTGCCCAAGTTGTCTCACCAGCCAGTTTACTATCAAGACCCTGAACAAACAATTTGGCAACCTGGAAGGATTGATAAGGGGCTCTCTGAAAGATCTTATTTAGTTGAAGGAGAAAATGGAGGTCAGTATGTCAGAAACAGAATCCATCTAAGACCTAAAACAACACCCTTCACACCTGATCCCGCGGACCTGGAAATTGATTTCTCCTCTCCAGTTCTACCCGAGCAACAGGTTGTTTTGACAGACATGGAGAACACTAGTGAAGTGAACAGTTCCAATCCTCCAGAAGATAATCCTTCAACTCCAGCTACTTCTAGTCCTGAGAAAGCTGGCAAAGAACAGAAACATTCTCTCCTACCATCTAGCCCTAAGAGACCTCAAAGAGATCGCAAGAAACCCTCTTGGATGAATGACTTTGTTCACTCATAAAGAAGGGGGGATGTTGATGGGGTCGTTTGTATATATGTCTCCATGGTTACTTTGTTTCATGCTAGAGTTACTTGCCCTTATGCTAACCTCCTCTTCCTGTTTTCTGCTTCTAATAACATGGTTGATTAACGTGTCGAGTTGTATCCATTGTGTTCAGGCTTCGTGATTATGCTTCATAATGTGAGAATGTTTGACAGCCAGCCACGTCTCACTACATTTAGCAACATTTACTATACACAACAGTAAATATCAACAATAGTGCACTGTTTAGATGAGAGATTTGAGTAGAGTTGCCCGATATATACCACATAGATGAGAGATTTGGGTAGAACTGACCAAGGTATTGTGTACTGTTTGATGAGAGATTTGGGTAGAACTGACCAAGGTATAGTGTACTGTTAGATGAGAGATTTGGGTAGAATTGACCAATGTATAGTGTACTATATAGATGAGAGATTTGAGTAGAGTTGACCAATATATAGTGTAATGCTTGTACATATCGTTTAATATTACGTCATGCTCATTTTATTATTATTTAATTGTTGTTATAAGTAGGGTAGTTTATGAGATCACGTGGGTTCACTTGGGAATAAATGATGTCTCTTCTCGCTCCTTGTGGAGCATAGGGCTACCAATGTGGCTGGCCTCCTGATGGAGCATGGAGTAATAAGCTACCACCTCGCAACCGATCCACATCGATATACGTTCCTACACTCTGAAGCATGTCGTATATGCCGACTATAGAGACCGCAGTCAGCGACTCATAGCTTGACTGCCTGCGTCAGGACCAGCGAACCAGAGCTGGTCAAGACCGCACTCCACCTCCACGTGGTGGTCCTGGAAACAGTCTGCAGCTGTGCAGTCTGGCTGAGCGAGTGTGGATCGAAATGGGAAGGGAAACCCGGTCCTAAAAAATGCGGTGCAAAAGTCGGATGTGTCGACCGAAAGGTGCAGATATCACAGCTTAGGCGTAAACAGACACAACGCAACCACCGTCCTTTTCAGGACGAACGAAGAAGAAGAAGAAGTATATGCCGACTAATGAGTTGGGAATCTCATCATATGAAACACATTGTTACAGAAACCAACTACTGCCATAGCATATAAATGCTTCGTGCAGGCTTCTGTTGGACCCAGTAGCACTGGTGTCTCCATGCTCCGCAAGGAGCAAACAGAGAAACACGTATGTCTCAAAGTGCCTTACACACAAAGGAGTGCATTGCGCTAACCAGAAATCCAAATAACTATTCTCACCTCAAAGTAACCCACTAAAAACTCACAGGCGCCATCTATATGCACATTAACAGATGGCTGCCGGCTGCCATCTTGCCAAACAGTTAATACGTACTATCTCAATTTCAGTCCCTGATATCATTTCTGTCCAGTTCCATGTATGAAATAGGTTCCTACTATATTCGTTTTTCTGCCCGGTCTCGTGAATTAAGTAGGTTCCTAATATATCCTTACAGCCGTGATCTGGACTTAACACGACTAATAAAACCTATCCACTCTTATTTTCACTCATCTGTAACTTTAAAACTAATTATAATGTCCTAAAAGAAATCTCCCTAGCAAACACATTTATCTGTTCTATTAAACACTAGAACTATGCCACGCTGAAAATAATTCTAAAGCTACAGGGTGTCGCATAGAGATTTATGATCAATACTTTTTCTAAATTCTTTTCTTTTCTACCCGTGTCCTCTACTTTATTATAGCTCTTTTATCCTTTTCCTGTTTTTTTTCGCATTCGTTCGTTTGCGACTAAATATTACTTTCCCATTCAAACTTTCGCCTGTTTCTATTTTCATTTAGAAACGCATTTTATTGCATAAGGTGTCAGGTCTGCAGTAGACGAAATAGTGTGAGAAATTCGTTCTCGAGAGGCCGAATGGCAGACATTCGTCTCGTTTTTCCATGGCACTCACGCTTCTACGGCTAGTTCTCAGCGTGAGGTGTTAAGACGCGTATTGACAGGTTATGGCAGGCGTCTGAGTTTGTGCTAAGTGTTAGACGAGAAGGGGAGGCTATTTCGGATTTTCGAAATAACGTGGGACCCTTTGTCTGTTTCATATATCTACCCAGTAGCTGAAACTTGACTTCATTCAGTCCTCCTAAATCTGCAGTAGACAGATCACTCGTGCTAGAAAATATCTTGTATATTGCAAAGTTCTGAGTTTCTTGGCAACATTTTGCCGAGTTCTAGACTACCATTATATTGAAGGATTATAGTTCGTGGTATTAATCTGTAGTTCTGTGTGGAGGTAAATATATATATCTAGTAAAATTAAGTGGTTCAGTGATAACCGCTTATTTCATTTTACTAGTTAGATTTCTGTGCAGAAGAAATTAAGTTATAAGTCTGTTATATTCGCTAGTCGACATGTTACAGTGGAAAGCAGAATAAATTATAATTTCTAGCTTAAACTCATGCAGCTATAAATAAATTTTATTAAATTGCTAGTAATTAGTCGAGTGTATTTTAAACTAACTTATAACTGCACTGATTCATCATTGAGTATTGACGAGATACGTACGTATTTCTAATTCATGATGATTGGTTTTACGAAACTTATATCACGGGAGATTTAAACGATAAGACCAGCTCTACGCTTGCAGTTTATAATGTAAGTTATAACCGAGGAATAGTATGTATAAGTATTTTATATGTTTGTTTTTCTGTATTCAGTGAAAACTGGGGTAGCCCAACTCTACCAGCGTTTAAGTACTGATGAGAAATATCTGTGAAGAACCAAAAATTCTTTTAATTAAAGACGTGTGGGTGTACAAAGTAAAACCTGTCTGGCATTGTGATTGCATCCAGAACGACAGAGTACCCATTTTCACAAACCTTAAGACAAATTGAATAACTGCGCCTACCGAGCCAGATTAAATTCTTCCTGATAAAAACATCAAGTACATGCAGCCTCTGTGGCGGAAAATATTACCAGCATTAACTTTCCGACGATTTTGAAAAAAAGGGTGGTGTGAACAATAATAATTTTTTTGAGAGACGTTACCAACCGGTCATTTTCCTAAATACGGGAAACTTCGTGATTCTGACATTGTGGGCCCGCTAAAACTAATTCTTACCTGAACTGAGTAAAGTGACAATAACTAAATCTGAACAAAATATCGCACGAAGAGGACGCTCCCCGGACCCATTGGATGAAACCAAGATCTGCAGAGCTGGGTATCCGCTTCATCAAACGAAAGGCAGATTTACGTTGGGTGAGTCATAAAGTGCACCAGACGGCGAACACCATCCAGACATTAGGTAAGAAAGCGAGACAGGGATCCCTGCTGAAAGAACAGAATGAGAGTAGACTGAGTGATTTTTTTTTATATTTGCACCCACTTTGTAATTTCTAAATGCAAGTTTTGTTGCTATCAATATTTTCCTTAGGATATATTAGAGTATCAAAGTCTGTCCATACCTTTAAAGGGAAATCTAAGACTTCAGTATATGTATCCGTGACTCCTTGGGGCTATCACTTTTCTTCTAACAGAACTGTGGGCTATACATCGAGGGAAAAGATCATAACTGTGGGTCTATCATTCTTGTAGCAAATTCATTGACTTTATGACTATTTGTATATGTTTGTTGTAATTTTCTGTGTTGTGAAGGAATTTTAGTATGATAATTAAAATTCACATAAACTAAATCAGTGTGGCGGTCAGTTCGTTCCCAAATATCTATATTTTCATTGTCATAGTTTCACGTCTGTGTGTCTATTGTAGTCACTTATGTGTGTGGGTATGTAAGGAACATATATATTAATATATATTATATTAGATTTGTCTGACTAATCTAACTCTGTTGTAGATGATAGGTTGACTGTGAGAAGCTTCTCGAGTGTCAGAGACAGAATCTACTATATTTCCTCCACCTCGTGAAAATCTATTCCTATTTTATCACCTCCCACTGAGCTATCACTTATTTCTATGTCTGTTCAGAAGGGACCAAACTAAGTCTTAATCACCTATCACAAATCTACGACACAGGTAAATAATCTAATCTGCTTTAAAATCAAACTCACGTGTCCTCATTTCTTTGTTCATCTCCTACCCACACAGGCCGTACCTAAACTCGTTTCTTCCGTCTGGACCTCTTGCAAAAAGGGTCTCCCGCCGGCCTGCGCTCTCTTTATATAGGAGGCTTGACCAGATCACTCACGGCGTGGTGCACGCGCGTAGTAATTGCGTCACGAAAGTAACACACGCGTAGCCGGGCTGATGACTATTTACCGGTGTTCTTGTAAAACTTATACTGGGCAAAAACACAACTATGTACTTCGGGTATTAAACACATAAATATGAAAATGGGAGCGTTTTTATGGCCTTCTCACACTGCTTTGGCTGAACACGTTAATTCTAGAATCTGCCGACTACTTTTGTGAAGAATTAAGCAATGGTTAATCTTATCTCGTTAAGCCACGACCTCTGATTTACTCAGTGGAATTCATATTAGTCTGGTAAAGCTCTGTTTAGAGTGTGTGTAGTAAATTGACTGAGACCAACATGCAGTACATTTAAAAGGATTAAATCGAAGTTAAATTTGTATAATTGCAAATAACAAAATTTAATAATCACTTCAGGTTTTAACAAGTTTAAAGAATTGAATAATATTTTATGAAAAGGTTGTCCTCACTGTTGTGATGAGATTTAACTGAATAATAAGGTCACTTTTGGCAGCGGATATTTTGCACTTAGCTGCCAATGGTAGTTCCTCCTCCCGCTGGGATGGTTGTTGGTAGACTGTATCGCTGTTTACGCTCATTTCTGGTCAATGTTAAAGGTGCCGCACGTTCCTAGAACGTCAAGGAGTAACGGCAAAGTTGGTCCTTTGTCTTTACGCGCAGGCCACTTTTCCTTTATTGTTCCAGAGATAGTACCCGTCAGCTGGTACCACCACCAATAAGCCAATCTTGGCTCACAGACGTTTTTGCTCAGATGAATAGGTTAAGGCACTGGATTAGGTCTCTTACACGTTTATTTGGGGTCATTAATTTAGCACTAAAACTCCCTCTTTGACTCCGGATGTTTCAGTTTCCTCAGACACACCGGTTTTCCTTACTTAAAATGTTAGAGATGTCTTGTGATGAATTGTAAGTCCCGATTAATACAATAAAAGGTGTCCGGTCTGATAATGGAAATTTTGAATTCTAATTACTGGCAAGTCTGATGTCGTCGTGGCAAGCGATCTTCACATATTATTTTCACAGTGAAGGAACATTGAAAAAACGCCAGGTTATATTCACGGTCCTAGCCCCGCTCTGTTTGTTATGGAGCTCAAATGATCAGCCAATCTTATTTGAATATTTTGCATGACTCATCTTGTACACAATTTCAAACATTACTTTTCTAAAAAATGTGCTGTAAACATCCGATTGCCCTGTGTATCAACTCACAAACAGGTCGTTAAACTCATACGACAATTTGTGACAGATGTAATACTTATTACATTTATCTAAAGAAATGTCTTATTTGTTGCTGGAGCACACAGAAAATCCGTCTCTTACCGTCTTGGCAATGACGCACCCTTGTTTTATCAGTGATTAAGCAGATTGCGCTGGCGATTTTCGTGTTAATCTGCCGCGGCCAAGCTGTGGTAGACGAGAATTATATCAGTCGCTCCTTGCAAAGAAAGGGAGAAATAGATAACAAGCAAACATGATGACTAATCTCTGGGAGCGGTGTACGAAGGAAAATACATAATAACTGCTACAGATAGCAGAGAAAAGAAAGAAAGTACGACAATTGAAAGCATGCAATAAAAATCAGCACAAAAATGTAACTGATACTGCCGTGGTGAAACAGAGATGGAGAGGGGTCGCCCCATTCTGTCACATACCCCTCTTCTAAGAGATTTGTAGAATATCTAGTTTTGGGGCGGTCACTTCTCGATGCATTCTACTGTGCACTGGGTTCTCTCTCTCTCTCGTAGAGTTATCCTCTCTTCTCTTATCTCGGTGGCGAGTGACTGAGTTTCTCGCTTGTTAGTGTGTGTAGTTTTGAATGTACTCACGCACATCTGCCCACCGTCTAGGCCAAAAGTAAACCTCTTTAAGGTTACTCATAGTGAGTTCCACGGGAATATGTTCTCCCGATGAGGATATATGAGCCGCTTTCATAACGGAGGGTCTTAACGGTCGAGGCACCACGAGTTGCTTTTCCTGCCTCGTCCGTCGATAAATAATTCCATCCTCTTTGTGGAAATCTCCAGCTGAAGCATTGGTTATCTTGCTCTGACTCTGTTCAGAGTATGGCGCTAGAGTAATGTTGTCCTTCTGTGTCTGTCGTAACTCTGCTTTATTACACAGAAAAATCGAGTTGAGGTCAGAGTATCCAAAGTTGGGTGTTGGATACTCTGCTCAAACACTTTTTTGGTAGTTTCGTCCTTCTGGTTGTCCAGGTGATGGCGAACAGAGCAGTCTTTCACAAATTGTGTAACATCGTGTCGCAAACCTGGCCAGAAGTAAATCAAGGAAATACGCCGTACTAGAGCAAATGAACCTTTAAGGGGGTGGGGCATGTTGGAATTCATTTCCTGCATTAGGTGGGTGCGATATGGGAGTGGGGCAACTACTTGTCTCTTGTTACCTACCCGTCTATAAACCAAACCTCCTTCTCTGTAATATGCTCCTTGAGGAGTATGTGAGTAATTACGATACAACTTCGAAAAGCAACGCTTTAGGGTTTTATCGGCCCTTTGTGCCTGCTTCAGCTCCGAAATATTCAGGCTGTTTAAAGGCTGTTTGCTCAGGGGCCGCTTGGGTATGTCCTGTGTTCTCTCTCTCTCTCTCTCTCTCTCTCTCTCTCGTGTCGCCTTGGAGTCACGTGATGGGTCTCCAAGAAACAAAAATTCCCTCCCTAAAATGAGAGGATAGACTGAATCGTCTAAATCTGCGGCATTGATTTTTCCCCGGACATATCGGGTTGTGACATCAATTTCCGCAACCGGAAGAAGCGTGGGTTTTATACTCTTCTGGGGCCCCTTTATTTCTACAGTTTTACCAGTATATTGGTGGGCCTTCACCAAAGATCGGGAAACTAGAGCCGAGTATTCTAATCCCGAATAATACAAGCACCGTATGGTTTAGTTACCAACAATTACTTGCTCAGTAATAGAAGGGTGGCTAGACCTTTTTTCATATGCTTCCCCCCCCCCCCCCCCCGATCAGGCAAGCGACATTATAAGGGCCTGATTTCGGCCTCTTACAATCTGATGTAAAATGTGTATCGGTTTTGCACGCTTTACAAAATCGTCGTCCAGTTCCCTGGGCTGAATTGTTCTGTTTCTGCCTCTAGTGATCTTGTGGTTGTTGTCGCTGTTGGTGGGCTGTTTTTTGTGTTGTGTTGTCCGTACTTTTGGAGTTATCTTCTGAGTGATCCTTTTGTTTGGGGTGACTATCGTGGTGGTGCCTTTTAGATGGATTCACTTCCGACTGGGCGCTCTGGTACCTATCAGCAAACAGTACCACCTGATCAAGAGTTTCGGCCCCGTGCTCCGCTAGGCAAATTCTCTTGTCAGGGTTGAGCAAGTCATTGAACAGCTCCACGAGAATTATCTCCTTCAACGCTTTAAAAGATTCATCGAAGATGCTGAGGGATCCCCACTTCTCCAAGTACGTTTCTAGTCATGTCTAAACGATTTATCTCTCTGTCTTTTAGCCTCACGGAGTTTACAACGAAAAGTCTCTGCGTTAAGCATAAAACGCTGCAGCAGAGCCTTCTTCAACATGTCGTAGTTGTTCTGTTCGTCCGTGGGCATTTTGAGAAATACATCATAAGCAGATCCCCTCAGACTCTGGGATAGCTTCATGTTGTATCTCTCTCTCTCTCTCTCTCTCTCTCTCTCTCCAAGCCATATCTAGCTGCTAATGGTTCAAAACTATAGAGATGTTGGCGACTTCCTCTGAAGCCTCAGAGTAAACATCTAATTGGAAGGATATTGCACTTGGCGCCACGGCCTGAGAAATGTTCCCCCTATCACTACTTTGAGAACTGCCAGACCCGCCATTGTTAGAACTAGAATCCACTCTTCTTCCTTCCATTTCCAATTCCTTCAGTCTAATCTGATGTGCCCTCTCTTTTTCTGCGTGGGCTCTGTCGGCTTCCTTTTCTTGGAATGCCCTCTCGGCCTGTTCTTTCTTTTCTTGGAATGCACTTTCGGCTGTTCTTTCTCCTTAGCGAATGCCCTTTCCTTTTCTCTCTCTGCGGCTTCGTGAGCCCTTTGCTTTTCCTTCTCTTCAGCTTGGGCTTTTTCATGCTCTCTGGCCATCATTCTCTCTTCTCTCTCTATAGCCATCATTCTCTCTTCTCTCTCTATAGCCACCATTCTCTCTTCTCTCTCTATAGCCATCATTCTCTCTTCTCTCTCTATAGCCATCATTCTCTCTTCTCTCTTTATAGCCATCATTCTCTCTTCTCTCTCTATAGCCATCATTCTCTCTTCTCTCTCTATAGCCATCATTCTCTCTTCTCTCTCTCTCTATAGCCATCATTCTCTCTTCTCTCTCTATAGCCATCATTCTCTCTTCTCTCTCTATAGCCTTCTCATTTTCTGCCCTTTCTTTATCTTCTTTATCTTTTTCTTTCTGTTCTCAGACTGAAGTAAGCTCGACGTCAGTAAGTTCTTTGGCTGAAAACCCCGAGTTCGCGGCCTAGATTAAGGTAAAAGGCATGAAGGTTTTGGGACTCTGCCATTCTGAACAAAAAAGTCTGTTTAAAAAGCTACACAAAGTTACAACAGCTACTTAACTAGTACACTCAAAATTGCAACACTGAATTAGCCGCACCAAGTGAACTTCTTATTTCTTTAACTTTACCTTTCAAAGAACCATTGATGCCTACCCTGAAGAATGGATACACGTCTATACTGACGGATCTGCATTTAAGGCCACCATCAAAGCAGGTTACGGAGTTTACATATGTTATCCAGACGGATCCTCCGACGAGCTGTTTGATGCATGCGGGGAGTTTTGCTCCAACTATGAAGCTGAAACCATTGCACTGGAAACAGCTGTATACCATCTGAAGACTGTATTTGATGCCTTTCCCTCAAAGGCTCAAAACATTGTCATTTTTACTGACTCATTGTCTGCCCTACAAGCTCTGGAAGGCAGTGGACATTGTAAAACTGAATTAGCCAAACTAATCCAGGACGCTGACCAGCTTATCACTTCCTATGGCATCAGAATAGTTATGCAGTGGATCCCTGGTCACTCAAATACACCAGGTAATGACAGAGCAGACAGATTGGCAAAGAAAGGAACAAAACAAGAACAACCACTCACAGCAACAACTCTCCAAACAGCCAAAACACTCATACGAACAATAAACAAAGAAACTTGGCTGAACAGATGGGCCATGGGAAACACTGGAAGAGAAGTTTACAGACATATGGCTGGTCCTGATCCTAACGACAACATCAACCATCTCACAAGGAGGGACCAAAGCACCATTTTTCGACTCAGAACACAACATATACCACTCAACAACCACTTGAACAGAATCCAACCACAACACCCTCCAGGGTGCCAGCTATGTAACTACCACCATGAAACTGTTGACCACCACCTCTTTGAGTGCCCAGCACTCGATGATGTTAGAAAAATGCTTCTTCCTCCCAGACCAGATAAGTGGAACACCTTGTACGGAGATACAGAACAACTTGCGAAAACATGCAGATATCACTACATGGCATTGGGCCGAAGGGCGAGAGCCCAAGTGCCGCTGGATCAATAACAACAACAACAACAACATAACTTTACCTTTAGTTACAAAAGTTTTGGTTTCTTTTTTATTATTCAATTATTCTTTATACACTTACTTTTTCTGTTATTTATGAATGCAATGTATGCTCAGTCGTACAATTAAATACACTCTTGACACTATACTTTCAGTAAATCTGAAATTTATGTCAATCACGTCTACGGAATTACTAGACAGGCTCTATAATCGATCCCAGAGCGAGTCGCAGAATTGTGACGGTATTGCCTCCCCTGCTTTGCAGTAGTGGTCAAACAGTGGCCAAAACTGAAGAGTATCTAATATGGGCTTCCGAGGTGTCTACCTTCGCACAAGATTACTCTTGGCAGACATGTTGATAGAAGGGTAATGACACTTCTATCACAAAGGGAGTCTTCACAAGATATTCAGATAAGCGAAAACAATGCTGCTTTGGCTGAACACGTTAATTCTAGAATCTGCCGACAACTTTTGTGAAGAATTAAGCAATGGTTAATCTTAGCGTGTTAAGCCTCCACCTCTGATTTACTAAGTGGAATTCTTATTATTCTGGTATAGCTCTTTTTCTTGTAGGGCAACAACAAATTGATCCCACTTTGCTCGGTCGGTGGCCATCCTTCATACAGTGCTCCAACTCTGGTTCATTCGTTGCATCTCAGCCTCCACAGTCCTCCGCCAGGTTGTTTTTGGTCGGCCTCTCTTTCGTTTTCCTTCAGGGGTCCAAAGCATAGCTGTTCTTGTGATGGCATCGGGGTCTCTTCTAAGGACATGGCCAACCTAGCTCCAGCGTCTGCCAGCTATGATGGTGTGCATGTCCTCTTGCTTGCTCCGAGTAAGCAGATCTTGGTTGGTGATAGTATTCCGGAAAAAGATTCGGTGAATTATTCTTAGGCATGTTGTGTGAAAAGAGGACAATTTCGACATTTCCTTGTCTGTAACTCTCCAGCATTCCGCACCATAGAGAAGCACAGAAAGCACACAGCTCTGATATAATCTTAATTTTGTGCTTGTGCTGTATTGAGAGGACTTCCAGATGTTGTTTAGGCTAAAAAGGGCTGTTCTTCCCTTATTCATTCTGATGTTGATGTCTTTGCCTGCCCCATTTTTTTAGGCGTGATGGCCACTGACTGCTTTGACGGTCGGCGGCTAAGGATCAAAGAAGAAGAAGAATAGCTCTTTTTAGAGTGTGTGTAGTAAATTGACTGAGACCAACATGCGGTACATTTAAAAGGATTAAATCGAAGTTAAATTTGTATAATTACAAATAACAAAATGTAATAATCACTTCAGTTTTTAATAAGTTAAGGAATTGAATAATGTAGTGAAACAGAGATGGAGAGGGGTCGCCCCATTCTGTCACAAACATTGGTGGATGGACAGCGAGACAATGCGGCTGTTAAGCCTCCAACTCAGTGTACATAGCAGAGTCCTTTGTCCTTTTTATTTTTTTCAAAAACGTTCGTGGTTGCAAGCTATCAGACGGTTTGAAGTACTAACATTGCTACGCCGCTAATGTGAGAGAAGAACATCAACATCGACCGCCTACATTGGACGAGTTATGTGTAGACGTGCACTCATCACCAAAAAGAAGTGACGGAAACCACGGCGACAGGACTCACCTAGAGTTAAGTACTTTTTTTAAAAAGTCACAGCAAACGGACTTTTATAACTCCCGTATCAAGTCTCGATGAGGACTTTCATCTGAAATTCATTATCATTTCATCCTTATTTTAACTTGTAAAACTAATTGACTTTTAAATCTTTTACATGTTATTTTAAAACTAAACAATAATTGTTTATTCAGTTATTAGAAGTATGAAAACAAACGTATGAGCAAGATTCTTTAATATATACATATATATAAACATCTAGCGATATATTTACATCTATTGAGCTACTTGTAAAAGAGAATTTCATTGGATTACACCAACAGTTGGCTTGTACGGGCTAAAACCTGTGCTTAATCCTTCACAAAAGGCGACGGATCAGAAATAAGTTAACAATTGTTCAGCCCAATGCAACATTGTTCTTGACTTATAAAAATATCTTGTGATATCTTCCTTGAGATAGAAGCATCATTACCCTTCTATCTACAACTCTGCCAAGAGTAATCTTGCGCGAAGGTAGACACCTTTGACGACCCATTTTAGATACTCTTGAGTTTTGGCCTCTGTTGGACCACTACTGCAAAGCAGGGGAGGCAATCCGTGACAGGAACTTTAGTTAGGTGATGAGAGGTTTTGGCTGGGTCTTTAGCTAGGTGATATTAGAGATTTTGAATGGAGCTTTAGCTTGGCGACATATGAGGTTTCTGGTAGATTTTGAGCACGGTGCTATGAGAGACTGCTGGTAGATTTTCATATGCGCTTTATGAGAAGATTCGGGGGAATCTTTAACTAGGCAATATTTGAGATGTCTTGTAGATCTTTAGCTGAGTGATATGAGAGGTTCGGAATAGATTGTTAGTTGGGTGATATGAGCTTTAGGGTAGATTTGCTTGGTGATTTGGGAGGTTTAGGGTAGATTTTTAGCTGGTAACATGGGAGGTTTCAGGTAGATCTTTGGCTAGTTGATAGGTGAGATGTTGGGTAGATATTTAGCTGGATGATATGAGAGGTTTCAGGTAGATCCTTAGCTGGGAAATGTGAGGTTTAGTGTAGATCTTTAGCTAGGTGATGAGAGGTTTAGCTAGATGATGTGAGTTTTAGTGTAGATCTTTAGCTGGATGAAGTGAGATTTAGTGTAGATCTTTAGCTGGGTAATGTGAAAGTTTTGAGTGAGTTCTTTAGGTGGGTGATGTGAGGTTTAGTGTAGATCTTTAGCTAGGTGATGTGAAAGTTTTGGGTGAGATCTTTAGCTGGGTGATGTGAAAGTTGTGGATGAGATCTTTAGCTGGGTGATGTGAAAGTTGTGGATGAGATCTTTAGCTAGGTGATGTGAAAGTTTAATGTAGATCTTTAGCTAGGTGATGTGAAAGTTTTGGGTGAGATCTTTAGCTGGAAGATGTGAAAGTTGTGGATGAGATCTTTAGCTAGATGATATGAGGTTTAGTGTAGATCTTTAGTGTATATCTTTAGTTGGGTGATGTGAGCTTTAGTGTAGATCATTAGCTGGGTGATGGGAGGTTTAGTGTAGATCTTTAGCTAGGTGATATGAAAGTTTTGGGTGAGATCTTTAGCTGGGTGATGTAAGGTTTAGTGTAGATCTTTGGCTAGGTGATGTGAAATTTTTGCTTGAGATCTTTAGCTGGGTGATGAGAAAGTTTTGGATGAGATCTTTAGCTGGGTGATGTGAGGTTTAGTGTAGATCTTTAGCTGAGTGACGTAAGTTTAGTGTAGATCTTTATCAGGGTGATGTGAGGGTTAGTGTAGATCTTTAGTGTAGATCTTTACCTGGGTGATGTGAAAGTTTTGGGTGAGATCTTTAGCTGGGTGATGTGAGGTTTAGTGTAGATCTTTAGCTGGGTGATGTGAAAGATTTGGGTGAGATCTTTAGCTGGGCGACGTGAGAGTTTTTGGTGAGATCTTTAGCTAGGTGATGTGAGGTTTAGTGAAGATCTTTAGCTAGGTGATGTGAGGGTTAGTGAAGATTTTAGCTAGTGTAAATCTTTTGCTAGGTGATGTGATGTGAGGTTAGTAAATATATCTTTAGCTGGGTTATGTGAGGTTGAATGTAGATCTTTAGTTTAGATCTTTAGCTGGGGTTATGTGAGGTTCAGTGTAGATCTTTTAGCTGGTTGATGTGAGGTTTAGTGTAGATCTTTAGCTAGGTGATGATGTGAGAGTTTAGTGTAGATCTCTTTTGCTGGGTGATGTGAAAGTTTGGGTGAGATCTTTAGCTGGGTTATGTGAAAAGTTTTTGGGTGAGTTCTTTAGCTGGGTTTGATGTGAGGTTTAGTGTAGATCTTTAACTAGGTGATGTGTGAGGTTTTAGTGTAGATCTTTAGCTAGGTGATGTGAGGTTTAGTGAAGAATCTTTAACTAGGTGAAATGAGGTTTAGTGTAGATCTTTAGCTAGGTGAGGTGATGTGATGGTTTGTGTAATATATCTTTAGCTAGGTGATGTTGAGATTTTAGTGAAGATCTTTAGGTTTTGTAGATCTATATGCTGGGTTATGTGAGGTTTAGTGTAGATCTTTAACTAGGTGAGGTGATGTGATGGTTAGTGTAAATTATCTTTAGCGAGGTGATGTGAGAGTTTAGTGTTAGGATCTTTAGCTAGGGTGATGTGAGGTTTAGTGAAGATCTTTAGACTAGGGTGATGTTGTGTAAGGTTTAGTAAAAGATCTTTATAGTATGTTGGCCGAAGCTAGGTGATGTGAGAGTTTAGTGAAGAATCTTTAACTAGGTGATGTGAGGTTTGAGTTGTGATGAAGATCTTTAGCCTAGGTGATGTGAGGGTTATTAGTGTGGATGTACGTCTGTAGAGCTGGGTTATGTGAACTGAGTTTGTGACAATGTAGAGCTCTTTAAGTTTAGATCTTTACGTGGTTTGATGTGAGGTTTTGTGTGTAGGATCTTTAACTAGGTGATGTGAGGTTTAGTGTAAATCTTTAGATAGGTACAGTGAGGTGATGTGATGTTAGTAAATTATCTTTAGCTAGGTGATGATGTGAGGTTTAAGGGAAGATCTTTTAGTGGTAGATCTATAGCTGGGTTATGTGAGGTTTAGTGTAAGATCTTTAGCTAGGTGAGGTGATGTGATGGTTAGGTAAATATCATTTAGCTAGGTGATGTGATAGGTTTAGTGAAGATCTTTTAGCTATGGTGTTGATTTGAGGTTTAGTGAAGATCTTTCAAAGCTAGGTGATGATTTGTGAGGTTTAGTGAATTTTTTTTTTTTCTTTAACAACTAGGTGATGTGAGGTTTAGTGTGAAGATCTTTAGCTAGGTGATGTGAGGTTTAGTGAAGAAAAAAAACATCTTTTGCTAGGTGACATGTGAGGTTTAGTGAAGATCTCTTTAGATAGGTGAATGTGAGGGTTTTAATGTCAGATCTTATCATAAACTAGGTGATGTGAGGTTTAGTGAAGATCTTTAACTAGGTGAAATGAGGTTTAGTGAAGATCTTTAGCTAGGTGATGTGAGGTTTAGTGAAGATCTTTAACTAGGTGATGTGAGGTTTAGTGAAGATCTTTAACTAGGTGATGTGAGGTTTAGTGAAGATCTTTAGCTAGGTGATGTGAGGTTTAGTGAAGATCTTTAGCTAGGTGATGTGAGGTTTAGTGAAGATCTTAGCTAGGAGATGTGAGGTTTAGTGTAGATCTTTAACTAGGTGATGTGAGGTTTAGTGAAGATCTTTAGCTAGGTGATGTAAGGTTTAGTGAAGATCTTTAGCTAGGTGATGTGAGGTTTAGTGAAGATCTTTAACTAGGTGATGTGAGGTTTAGTGAAGATCTTTAACTAGGTGATGTGAGGTTTAGTGTAGATCTTTAGCTAGGTGATGTGAGGGTTAGTGTAGATCTGTAGCTGGGTTATGTGAGGTTTTAGTGAAGATCTTTAACTACTAGGTGATATGTGAGGTTTTTAGTGAAGATCTTTAACTAGGTGATGAGTGAGGTTTAGTGTAGATCTTTAGCTAGGTGAATGATGTGAGGGTTAGTGTAGATCTGTAGCTGGGTTATGTGAGGTTGAATGTAGATCTTTAGTTTAGATCTTTAGCTGGTTGATGTGAGGTTTAGTGTAGATCTTTAACTAGTTGATGTGAGGTTTAGTGTAAATCTTTAGCTAGGTGAGGTGATGTGAGAGTTAGTAAATATCTTTAGCTAGGTGATGTGAGGTTTAGTGTAGATCTTTAGTGTAGATCTATAGCTGGGTTATGTAAGGTTCATTGTAGATCTTTAGCTGGTTGATGTGAGGTTTAGTGTAGATCTTTAGCTAGGTGATGTGACATTTAGTGTAGATCTTTAGCTAGGTGATGTGAGAGTTTCGGGTGAGATCTTTATCCAACTTTTTAAACCAAAAATGTGAACATCAATTTATGAATTAAATTAGTGACGTGATCTAGTGAATGAATGGCAAACCTGGACTGTTGTGAATTGTTATCAGTAATAGCCGCACGAGGTGAGGACCGTGAATTTGGCCGCCGTCAACTGGCGGGAAACTCCATGAAACCACGGATTGCTACTGTTCTCATATGTCGTGCAGTTCTTTAGTCATACTGATAATCCATTACACATCCATGCTAGCGGACAACTACATACAGCAGTAACCACCCCCTCCCCCTTCCAGCCTCGGAATTCTTTTTTGATTTGTTTACGGTGCCAAAATGGGAAAACATGTTATGGTATAAAAATGAGAGAAGTAAGAAGGATCAAGGGGAGACACGCTGTATCATACGAGTGTGGACTTGACTGTTTATTTAATGCTGGTTTCCATTAGCAAAACACTGGTGCGTACTGTACACTTAATATTGATACATTAGCTGTTGAAACAGCCTACACTTGGCAGTAGCAGTACACCCGTGGTTGTTGTACCCGGAATATTTGTGCATTAGCTATTTAAGCAATCAATAACCATGTGTATATTAAAACGTACACTCAGCTCTCTCTCAACGGTCCTGTCTTGAGCAGTCTATGCCAGTTATTTCCGTGTTTTCCTTTTCATATCTGTCTTAGTTGTTTTCTGTCTTAGTTGTTTTCTCCAATTTGTTTTCGTCGCTCTCTCTTTTACCCTGAGGATTAGATCTGATAATGACGTATAATTCAGATGTTAAAATTGTTATGAAGATTTATGTATCTGCCAGGTGTCCTTGATCTGGTTGACCTTGACGGACAGATCAGAAACTTACTGTCTCGTCAAAGATTACGCCTCCGATTACGTCCACGGGGTCGTGAGACTTTATGTCGCCATAAGAGTTGAGATTGTTAAGTTTTTTGCTTCTCAGTTTTTTTTTAAGTTGATCACAATTTACCATGGCATACGTGTATCTACTTTAGTCAGCTGCATGGAGCCGGCAAAGTGTAGATTAGGAGAGTACAGAGAATTATAAAGTACGTTGTAACGCAAAACTATTCCAGAACATTCAATATTTCTATCTGGAGACTATAGGAATACTGGACATTTTGGAAATATGGTGTCGATCGTCTTTTGATATGGCTGCTTTTTTTTTTTTTTTTTAAATTAATGAAGGAAAATATCCCGTTCAACCTCTGATGGGTTATAATTAGGATATATATTGTTTTCAATTCTAAATAATATGAACAACTGCCGATATGAGAAAGTGACATCACATTTGTCAAATCATTGTAAACAGGGACAATCACAACTACCAATTATGCCCCGTATGTTGAAAAAAAAAATACAAAAAAACAAACAAAGAAAAGCAAGAAGAAACTCTGAACAAGAATAATATTAAAGTGGAGGGGGGGGGGGGGTGTAAAGGCCTGGTGGTTCTAGTTATATTAACGAGAGACTTTATACCAGATTATTTAATTGGACTTTCATCTGTCTGTTAAAAGTCATATGCATTGTAAGAACAGCATCAGACCTTCACAATCCCAGCCACTATATATCAACATGTGTTCGTGTTAAATATGGTTTGACTATATTATGCAGTTCCCTAGGTCTGTCTATTCTCAACACCTCTTCTATATTTAGAGGTAAGTACATCCTGCAGTGTAAGGTTCTTCTATTCTGAAATAGCCTTTTCCCAGCTGTAGTCTAGGAAGTTTCTTATTACTGGGAATTTTCAATTCCCTAGATATCTGACATTTTCTTGTTGGAGCCTTGAACATTTTATATGCATGTCTTCCTTTCAGATTTTTATCCCACTCTGCTTTCCATTCATCTGTTATTAAATCTTTAATTAAGCTCTTAATTTCTGATTTACTCATCCCTACATTTATTAGATTTTTATCAGATCTACCTTTCTTGGCTTCTTTATCTGCCTTTTCATTTTCCTCTATGCCAACATGTGAAGGTATCCAAGTAATTAAAACTGAACATCCTCTGGAATATAAGTATGTAGTAGCCAGAAATATCTCCTCTGCTATATCAGGTCTACTACATTCTCGTAAGTTTCTAAGTGCTTGAATTGTTCAAACTGTTAGTTTTTTGGGAGGGGTATTAGAGACTATTTCTAGTGCTTTTGGTATTGCCACCATCTCTGCAGTGAAAATGGAAGTATTTTCCGTGATACTATATTCTTCTGCCATTTTCCATATTGGAATTTATATTCCTATACCCAATTTGCCATCCTCTCCCTTGGATCCATCTGTGTATACAGTAATGCTGTCTTTTGATATTTGCTGTATATATTTATTGGCTGTGTTTTTAATATTTTCTATATTATTTGTTTTCTTAGTAACACTGTACATGTGTTTAAGTACTTAGATCACATGCATGAATGATACATCACAGCACGCGTGATAACAGAGGGATACCCTTGACTTGAAAGACGGGGGTCTTTCATGACACAGCAGCGAAATTTCCTAAATCTACATTTTATTGTTTTTATTTCTTTTTAGGACAAGGAGAAAATGGTCCAAACAAATACATTCCCTTATTGAACAATCTGGAGAAAGTTCATCCTGAGTTGTTGGGTGAGTATATTACTAGATGTTTCAGTTGATTCTTGTTGGCTTGTCAGATGTCAGGTTTGTTGGTAGCTTCTTGCTGACTTGTCAGATGTTAGGCTGGTTGGTAGTTTCTTGCTGACTTGTCAGATGTCAGGTTGGTTGGTAGCTTCTTGTTGACTTGTCAGATGTCAGGTTGGTTGTTAACTTTCTTGTTGACTTGTCAGATGTCAGGTTGGTTCATGGTTTCTTGTTGACTTGTCAGATGTCAGGTTGGTTGGTAGCTTCTTGTTGACTTACTAGATGTCAGGTTGGTTGTTAGTTTTTTGTTGACTTGTCAGATGTCAGGTTGGTTGTTAACTTTCTTGTTGACTTGTCAGATGTCAGGTTGGTTCATGGTTTCTTGTTGACTTGTCAGATGTCAGGTTGGTTGGTAGCTTCTTGTTGACTTACTGGATGTCAGGTTGGTTGTTAGTTTCTTGTTGACTTGTCAGATGTCAGGTTGGGTGTTATCTTTCTTGTTGACTTGTCAAATGTCAGGTTGGTCGGTGGTTTCTTGTTGACTTGTCAGATGTCAGGTTGGTTGGTAGCTTCTTGTTGACTTACTAGATGTCAGGTTGGTTGTTAGTTTCTTGTTGACTTGTCAGATGTCAGGTTGGTTGTTAACTTTCTTGTTGACTTGTCAGATGTCAGGTTGGTTTGTGGTTTCTTGTTGACTTGTCAGATGTCAGGTTGGTTGGTAGCTTCTTGTTGACTTACTAGATGTCAGGTTGGTTGTTAGTTTCTTGTTGACCTGTCAGATGTCAGGTTGGTTGTTAACTTTCTTGTTGACTTGTCAGATGTGAGGTTGGTTCATGGTTTCTTGTTGACTTGTCAGATGTCAGGTTGGTTGGTAGTTTCTTGTTGACTTACTGGATGTCAGGTTGGTTGTTAGTTTCTTGTTGACTTGTCAGATGTCAGGTTGGGTGTTATCTTTCTTGTTGACTTGTCAAATGTCAGGTTGGTCGGTGGTTTCTTGTTGACTTGTCAGATGTCAGGTGGTTGATAGTTTCTTGTTGACTAGTCAGATGTCATGTTGGTTGGTAGTTTCTTGCTGACTTGTCAGATGTCAGGTTGGTTGGTAGTTTCTTGCTGACTTCAGATGTCAGGTTGGTTGGTAGCTTCTTGTTGACTTGTCAGATGTCAGGTTGGTTGGTAGTTTCCTGTTGATTTACAAGATGTCAGGTTGGTTGGTAGCTTCTTGTTGACTTAAAAGATATCAGGTTGGTTAGTAGCTTCTTGTTGACTTGTCAGATGTCAGGTTTGTTGGTAGCTTCCTGTTGACTTACAAGATGTCAGGTTGGTTGGTAGTTTCTTGTTGACTTGTCAGATGTCAGGTTGGTTGGTAGCTTCTTGTTGACTTACAAGATGTCAGGTTGGTTGGTAGTTTCTTGTTGACTTGTCAGATGTCAGGTTGGTTGGTAGCTTCTTGTTAACTTGTCAGGCTGGTTGGTAGTTTCTTGTTGACTTGTCAGATGTCAGGTTGGTTGGTAGCTTCTTGTTGATTTGTCAGATGTCAGGCTGGTTGTTAGTTTCTTGTTGACTTGTCAGATGTCAGGCTGGTTGTTAGTGTCTTGTTGACTTGTCAGATTTCAGATTGGTTGGTAGCTTCCTGTTGACTTATCAGGTTGGTTGGTAGCTTCTTATTGGCTAGTTAGATTGGTTGGTAGCTACTGGCTGACTTGTGAATTGTCAGGTACGTTGATGGCTTCTTGTTGTTGATTTGTCAAATGTCATGTTGGTTTGTGGTTACTTGTTATTGGTTTGTAAAATTTCAGGTAGGTTGGTGGCTTCTGGTTGACTTGTTAAATGTCAGTTTGGTTGGTAGATATGTTAGTGCAGGGGTCGGCAGCCAGTCAATCTGGATCTACCAGTAGATCCCAGTGAATGATTTCATAGATCTTTAGGTCACTGCGGGGGGGGGGGGAGTATTTTTAAACCAGGGAAATTTCCAACTAGACATCTCCTGTTGGTATTTAAAATTGCAGTGTCCCTGGGATCAAAGCTACATTGTCCGCATTCCCCTTGAAAGACTCTCAAGCTGGCTAATAAAATATATTTGTGAACTTCATGAGATAGGAACATGATTTTGTCTTTGTAAGGTTCATCATTCCACCTCCTCCCTGTCGTGAATTGACAGTAAATTTGAATTTCCAATCCATCCCAGCCCCTCTCCTGGCCTTACTCTTTAAATTTTTTTTATTCTTACCGGCTACATGAACTCTAGTCGCAGCCGTTGTCTTATTATTATTTTTTCTTCTCAGACCCCGCCCCCCCCCCCCCCCCCCCCCCCCCCACATCCCCCCCCCCCCCCCCCCCACAACCACCCCCCCACCACCACCACAAGGCGGGTCTGGCTTTTGATTTTGCTTCTGGCTCTCATTATAAATTCATTGCTCAGTCCCCAGTGGTCACTGCTTGCCAGCATACGATAACATTGCATAAGACACACCTGCGTTCGTGTTTGTAGTACGCCAGCCAGGAGGACGTTCCTCACATGTAATAGTGTTTTGACCACTCAAGCCGATTCACAGGCGGCAGCCTTAATAATAGTCTCTTGTAGTTGAGCGGCGCAGAAAGGCAACCCTTTGAAAGCTGGGTAACATTAGGAATTACTGGGAATTTTGGTGTCTCAGATGTAGATTCTAGACTAATGTTTATGTTACTCTGGGTTACGCTAGAAAGTGGAGTGGCCCGAAAACCTGCACACAGCACGCGAACGCAGATGGTCAGGTCAGCGTCCATTCCAAGACTATATATGCCTGATAGAAGCTACTGTCTTTACACTCGTTAACAAATTGGACTCGACGATAAACCGAATGAGACGCAGGCAATTGTGGGCAAAAGTTTCGACTGTATTGCTAAATTTTTGGTATCTCGGGGTGAGTTGACATTTGTCATATCATATATGCTTAGTTGTTAGTGTACATATAAATGATAGCAGTGACTTGCGGGGTTTTTTTCTGTGACAACTCCTCAGTAATTTATTCAGTGCCAATGTAGCACAATCAACAACCTAAGCTAACAGATGCTTAATCTGTTTAGAAGCCTCCTAGTTTTGTTAGTGTTTACAAAGGGTTGAATGGTAAGCTTAAGCTGACATTACTTTTTGGGAACTACAGTTGTGTAAATTATTCATATAAATCTGACTAGTGACAGTGTTCGCTATAACGACTGAATTGTGGGAAGTAGTCATTTTTTGGGGGGAGCAGCTTCTCATGGCAGGGTGTGGAACCATGGAATGGTTATTGTTTAGTTTAGATCTAACTTCCAAGGCAGTCTAGAAAGTTAACCACTGGCCAGCAAAAGAATCCTATACCATGTAAAGTCACAATGTATCATAATAGCATAAACATTGCACTTGTATGTATTCCATTTTGGGAGGTTATTACTTTTCCCTTTTGTGTATCGACCCCACGGGGTGCATACAGTTTAATTGTGTAATGTATCTAGTGCTTATATTTTCTGTAAATTCACGTAATGATGTAAACTAAATAGTACATCCTCTCAACGGGGACTACATGTTTGGACAACCCATATGTTGAGTTGGAAGAGGACATTGAGTCGATTTGTTTTCTGTCAGAGCAAACGCTCACACAAATATATTAGCCTATGCGGGATGCGTATTGAGAATTGCTGTTGTGAAATTAACAGGAGGAAAACTCATGGGGAAAAAACAGCACAGAGACTTACCTAGCAATAATAATACAAATACCGTAGTGGTGCATAAAACTATAACAATAAGTTACGATTTTATTTTCCTTGAGGTAATGTGTGTTTTTGGGTCTTAGTTTCAGGTAACCCTCCCCCCCTTTCCCCCCACTGTTAAACTCATCTTACACAGCATCGCGAGCTAATGGACATTATCTTATTGTGTTCTTAAACAGAGTACGCAGTTCCAACAAAAGGTCTCAAACCAGACCCAACCGGATTATGCAGCGAGTACGATATACCAGGCACGCCTGATATAATTCACCGCGCCGGATAAGAGCGCCAATACAGACGGTTGCCCTGTGTTGACGTCGACTCGTTTGCTTTCTGGTCAGTACGACCCCCTGTGTGTAGTGGATGTCAGAGGAAAGACAGAGTTAATCTACAGCCTATCTTGTTTTTTGTGTGTGTGAAAACGACGCATGGATAGCGTCTTCAGTGGATTCATAAATTATCCCCAGTTATGGGCAGAGACATAGAAACACTGACTTAAAGTTACTTTGGATTTTTTTCACAAGAAACGGAAGGATTGTTAACTCTGTGTTTATTTTCCCTGTCGGGGCCTACTAGTTGGTTTTGTTCCTTGATGTAAGATTTGATGTAATTGTTAACTTTGTTATTTGATCAGTTATTGTTTGCTGAGATTTGTATTATTTTCTTCTATACAAGCTAAAGAGAACTTTAATAAATTTTAACCTTTTGTTAATGCACTGTTCATGACCTTCATCCATATCTATTACTGTGTAAGCTCTTTGTTGCGAGTCTTTTATATTGTGAATGTCATTATTGAGTAACAGGATGGTTACTGTGGCCAAAATCACTTCTAGGGTAGAACAAGTAGACACCGCAACAAGCCAATATCGATTTGAATCAATTGAGCCACAAAGGACGAAGTGGACGATATACACACTTTTTATTAACAATTCACGCTGCTCCAAATTCAGTATAGTTAAAGCCAATATACCAAATGGCATAAAATATGCAGTCGTCGATATAACACTAGGCAGTCAGTTCATGTCTGGAACACTGTCCTTTTCAATTTCCACATTTTATTATATCTGCCACACTCAACATTGAGAATCCATACTCCCTTTAAACGAAGATAGCTAGATACAAATCACAGAAGATCTTGATATCGACACAATCGTTATGAATTTTAATCATAACACTCTTACTATGTCTCTATCTGCGAGAAAGAAGAGAGAGCGGGTGATACTTAAGACAAGACTACATAAGTGAGTTGTGGGGCTTGGAAAGAGAGCTAGCCTTAATAGATCTTCTTCCTGGCTGCCTTAAGTTTCTCCCTAACTTCGCAGAGTATCTTGTGTTTTCTCTGTAGTTCTTGCATTTCACTCATGTTGCTGCAGTTCACTCAAATTGTCGTACTCAACAAAATACTTCTAAAATACCCAACTCACGACACTCCCCAACACTAAAAATTGTACACATGCATGCACGCACACAAACAGTAGATCTTTAGAGGGCTCAGTTTTACTAAAGTAGATTCTAAAATCTCCTGTGTTGCTGACCCCTGTGTAAGTGTGTGGTCATCAACGTCGTTATCATCAAGTGCTGTGCCTGATGGTATCGGCGCTCATGAGTCATGATGGTTAATTTCCTTCCATGCCAAGCCTGCAGTTCATCTAGTATTTGATGTCTTTATTCCCGCTTCCCTGGAACTTTCTTGGTGTTATCAAGTGTTCCACCTTGCCACTTCCCTGGAACTTTCTCGTTGTTATCATATGTTCCACCTTCCCACCAACTTTCTCATTGTTATCATGTGTTCCACCTTGCCACTTCTCTGAAGATGTCCTGTAAATTGTAATCGCCTTCTCTCTTCAAGTTTAAAATGATTTGTCCCCAGTTTTCCTCACTACCTCATCAGATTTCTTAGATATACATG
Organism: Oreohelix idahoensis; assembly: GCA_024509875.1. Lineage (NCBI taxonomy): Eukaryota > Metazoa > Mollusca > Gastropoda > Stylommatophora > Oreohelicidae > Oreohelix > Oreohelix idahoensis. The sequence continues at coordinate 84,695 of JAMPIV010012932.1, forward strand.
ATGTTACTAGGGTGGTGAATCGACAACTTGGCCATGTTATCATTTCTTAGTGAAATAAGTTTGTGCTTATTTAGCTCATCATCACCTTCTGCTGTCACATGACCATACTTACCGCTCTCATTTAGTTGGCGGCTCGTCGCAAGCTTCTCTCAGTGCCATGCAGTGTTTTTCCTCAAAGAGTCGGGTAAAGACCATGCTGTCAAGCTGCATCTCTTGTGGAGCTGAAATTCTTACAGGACAAGTTCTACCAGCTGCTTGTCTTCTCCGCATAGATACATGTTTGTCTGTCCGATTGTTGGTTCACTGAAATGATGCTGAGTCTGTAGTGACTGGTTCTTGTCTTTATTCATCAGCGTTCACTGCCAGTTCTGAACAGTATGTGCCATTTTTGTCTCTGATCTTGAAAGCCTATGGCAGTTTTTTTTTAAATTTTCAAAACCACAAGTCCAGACTTGTATTGTTTGCCTTTTTTCGTGCAGATCCATTTAGTTGGATTCATTCTGTCTGGTTTATACTTTCATTTATGCTAACGTCCACCCCTTGCCCACTGCCAGAATATGATACTGATGATACAAATGAAATCGGTGCCTTCTCAGTAGTCAAGACAGTGCCTGTACACATTTCAAAGCATAAAAGTGATGTCACATAAAAATGACAGATGGGAGCAGTTGTGAGCAGAATTAAACTCTACTTGTGTGTCACTTAAACTTTAGTCATTGTTTTAATCAAAGGACATTTACAAACGAAGAGTATAGCAATACAATTTTTGAAATCTGGTTCTGAACTTTTTGGAGAATCAAAAGGTTATTTGTTGGACGTGTCCATTGTTGGCGTGTGTGTATTTAGACAAATAGATAGTCAGTCGCTCACAAACAGATAGTCAGTCACTCACAAATAAAGTTTTTGCACTGGCTTCCTAGCGCAGTGGTCTATGGTTCGATCCCCAGATGAGGTGGGAATTTTTTAGGCCATAAACGGCTCCTGGGTCGACCCAGCCCCAAATGGGTACCAGAGCAACTCTGGGAAGGTTAAGGTGGCCGGCGTGATGCCAACCACATCACCCCTAGTGTGCCGACGGTCAAGATAATATGGGCCTAACACCATATTTCCAATATGCCTCAATGGGCGTGTAACGGGTTCCTTTTTTTTTTTTTTTTTACTAAAACAAAGTCTGTGTGACACACAAGAGGAATACATGACCAAGAGATGACATGACAGACAACCCAGAATTAGCACCAGGTGTCCGTTATGAAGATAGACTGACATGACAGATAACCCAGAATTAGCACCAGGTGTCCGTTATGAAGATAGACTGACATGACAGATAACCCAGAATTAGCACCAGGTGTCCGTTATGAAGATAGACTGACATGACAGACAACCCAGAATTAGCACCAGGTGTCCGTTATGAAGATAGACTGACATGACAGATAACCCAGAATTAGCACCAGGTGTCCGTTATGAAGATAGACTGACATGACAGACAGCCCAGAATTAGCACCAGGTGTCCGTTATGAAGATAGACTGACATGACAGACAGCCCAGAATTAGCACCACGTATCCATTATGAAGATAGACTGACATGACAGACAGCCCAGAATTAGCACCACGTATCCATTATGAAGATAGACTGACATGACAGACAGCCCAGAATTAGCACCAGGTGTCCGTTATGAAGATAGACTGACATGACAGACAGCCCAGAATTAGCACCACGTATCCATTATGAAGATAGACTGACATGACAGACAGCCCAGAATTAGCACCAGGTGTCCGTTATGAAGATAGACTGACATGACAGACAGCCCAGAATTAGCACCAGGTGTCCGTTATGAAGATAGACTGACATGACAGACAGCCCAGAATTAGCACCAGGTGTCCGTTATGAAGATAGACTGACATGACAGACAGCCCAGAATTAGCACCAGGTGTCCGTTATGAAGATAGACTGACATGACAGATAACCCAGAATTAGCACCAGGTGTCCGTTATGAAGATAGACTGACATGACAGATAACCCAGAATTAGCACCAGGTGTCCGTTATGAAGATAGACTGACATGACAGACAACCCAGAATTAGCACCAGGTGTCCGTTATGAAAATAGACTGACATGACAGATAACCCAGAATTAGCACCAGGTGTCCGTTATGAAGATAGAATGACATGACAGATAACCCAGAATTAGCACCAGGTGTCCGTTATGAAGATAGACTGACATGACAGATAACCCAGAATTAGCACCAGGTGTCCGTTATGAAGATAGACTGACATGAAAGAAATCGACAGCATAGAAACTGGAACAGAACAGTGGATGAAACAAGTTCATTCACACGCAAAACAAAATTCTTGCTACAAATGGTGAAGAAGGGTAGGTCTTATTCCAACTTGTTACCCTTATATTAATAGGTTTTTCTTCTTCTTCGTACACTCTCAGACGTCTACTTGAATATTTTCACAGTAAGCAGCTTGAGGCTATTTGTATCTTCACAGAGTTGTTCCAGACATGGTCCTGGTGACGGCCATATGTGCTTTCTCTGTTCCACATATGTTGGGTATCTTTAAAGCAGATGTTCAGCAGTCATTTTATCAGTGCCATAGTCACACTCATTGGTAGTTCCTATATCTAACTTGATGAATAGATGGTATAACCGATACGAACAAGCTAGCTTGTTGTTTGACAGTTTGGGACCGAAGACGCAGCAGCAGTGATAAATGCAGTCAGCGACCAATAGCTAGACTGCTTGTGTCAGGGTCAGCGAACCAGAGCTGACCAAGACCCTACTCCACCTCCAAGTGGTGGTCCTGGAAACAGGCTGCATCACTGCAGTCTAGCTGAGAGAGTAGGGATCGAAGAAGGAAGTTCAAACCCGGTCCTAAAAAGTGCTGTGCTGAAGTCAGATGTGTCGGCCGAAAGGTGCAAATATTGCAGCTTTGCTGTAAACGGACACAAGGCAACCAACGTCCTTTTCAGGACGAACGAGGAAGAAGAAGAAGAACAGATGGTATCCCAATGCATTGTGGCCCATGCAGAGTCTGAAGACTACCACTTGTTCTCTTCAGCTGAGCTGGTAATATGCATTATTTTTTAGGTTAAAAAAAAACATCATTCACTTAGTTTGAAAAGATTAGTCTTGCAACTTATTATAAAGTGCCTGATATTTCTTCTCAGTGAAGTTGAACAACCTGTCCAGGCCTGGAACCAAGAACAAGCGTGATCGTTTTAAAAAGACACAACCCCGCCCATCGCGGGCAAATGCCACCAAAGCTGACAGTAAGCCACGCCCATCAAGCTCAGAGAAAGGATCAAAGTCAAGACAAGGGAAGTAACTTACAACTTCAGCTGTTCTACTAACTTCAAAAATAAAACACTATGACAGTCAGCAACAACCAACATACGGATATAGAATTGATCAGAGGCTTGAAAACAATAGTCTGACTTCACATGTTTGTCATGTATAACTTATTGTCTAAACAGCAACAATAACAGCAGCTAACAAAGACAGATTTCAATAAAACACATGTATTAAAAATTGCCAGAAATGTCAAAGGTCACCACACTTTTCATGTGATTAACCCAAATATAACTAGTTATTATCAGCAAGTCAACAGAAATGCCATGACTAATTGAACAGAAAGGAATTAAACTTGATATCAACGGTCAGATTCTGGAACAAGCCTCTTAATACAGAAAGAACAATCAATGACAAATGGCTTTAGAGTCAGTTTTGGCAATTACCAATAAACTAGAAACACTTGATTTGTTGGGGTTACCCTTCATCAGCCAGACACAAATATGAGAAATAAAGAAAGTTTATTAGAACCTGACACATAACACAGCAAAAATGAAAAAAAAAAAAAAATAAAAAAATAAAAATAAAAGTACTAATACCATTTATCATACGCTATAGAGTGAAACCAGGAGAACAAAGGCTGAATAATAAACACACACTAGAGAAGATAATTATGAAACCAGAAATGGGACCACACAATAACAAAAATCTGAGAAGATAATTATGAAACCAGAAACGGGACCACAAAAAACGGGACCACACAAAAATCTGAGAAGACAATTATGAAACCAGAAATGGGACCACACAATAACAAAAATCTGAGAAGATAATTATGAAACCAGAAATGGGACCACACAATAACAAAAATCTGAGAAGACAATTATGAAACCAGAAATGGGACCACACAATAACAAAAATCTGAGAAGATAATTATGAAACCAGAAACGGGACCACAAAAAACGGGACCACACAAAAATCTGAGAAGACAATTATGAAACCAGAAATGGGACCACACAATAACAAAAATCTGAGAAGATAATTATGAAACCAGAAACGGGACCACAAAAAACGGGACCACACAAAAACAAAAATCTGAGAAGATAATTATGAAACCAGAAATGGGACCACACAATAACAAAAATCTGAGAAGATAATTATGAAACCAGAAATGGGACCACACAATAACAAAAATCTGAGAAGACAATTATGAAACCAGAAATGGGACCACACAATAACAAAAATCTGAGAAGATAATTATGAAACCAGAAATGGGACCACACAATAACAAAAATCTGAGAAGATAATTATGAAACCAGAAATGGGACCACACAATAACAAAAATCTGAGAAGATAATTATGAAACCAGAAACGGGACCACAAAAAACGGGACCACACAAAAACAAAAATCTGAGAAGATAATTATGAAACCAGAAATGGGACCACAAAAAACGGGACCACACAAAAATCTGAGAAGATAATTATGAAACCAGAAACGGGACAACAAAAATCTGAGGACAAAATGACAAAGAGGATGACACTGCTTAAGCAAACAGCTACCTGAGGTCAAAGGTTAAATGGGGTGGTGCTGGACATTTAGTCTATTAGGGGAATGACAACCCATTAAAAACAATCACGTAATTCTCCAAATAAAAGTGAGAGTCCTATTCAATATTACGGGGGAAGAGAGAAATAGCCGTGACTTGAATGTCGGCAGTTCTAGAATGATCACGACCATTAGAATGAACAGTAGCAGATTTATTAGTCTGCTGAGACATGTCTATCAAATGTTCTTTAATTCTATCGTACACAAGCCTGCCTGTCTTCCCCACTATAATTAATGCCACATCTTTTACAAACAGTAACATAGGTGAGATTCCTGGATTTACAAGTAAAGGCCTCTCTAATAGAAAAAGGTACCTTTTTGAAATGAAATAGTTTGTGTTTGTAACAAAGGCAGACATGTATGAAACAACAGGTGATGGCAAAGATAGATTTAGAAAACACTTGATGGTCATTTCTCACAGGACTAAAACCTGTTGCTGTTCACTTTATTGATCATTCTCTAACATCCAATATTCACATCACCACCACATCAGGTCACGTAATAACCACATATAGTACTCACCTGATATTTTTAGATGGGTTGTTTCATGTTTGTAATGGTAGCTGACAATAGGTTAATCCGCGTTTCTAGTCCATTGACGGTGTACTATCCATAGAAAAAAAAAAAAAGCGAGTTGCGTGATACTGTGGTTTCCGGTGCGCCTTCTGGCCCAGTATCTATGACTTTAGCACCTGTTCAACGGGAGAGTGGGCTCATCCCTAATCTGTTTATGTTCCCAGTAGTAGACTATTCGCAAGCAGCCTGGGGGTGTCACTGCTCTGCGCGGACCTTGTTTACCGAGGCGGCGTTCGAGCTCGTATGGTGAAAATATGGTTGCATTATCTTCAAAATAGCCCTGTCTTTCCTGCCATCCTGCAACTTTGAGTTAGGGAGTTCTGAGCTCCAGTCTCTTTCCCAGGCATTTTATCCTGGCCTGGCACGCATACAGAGGACCCCACTTCTGGTTCTAAGTTAGCAGTTGGGGACAGGTGGGGTAGCACACTGTGCATTCCCCGTCATCCAGGGGGCTCTCCAACTATGCAGAGCTTGCACAATGCTGTGCTCTGGTTCTGGGCTCACCCAAGGAATCCTCACGTCTTGCACAGAGCCACTTCCAGATACCCACCACCTGCCAACCCCCCATTGTAGAAATCTCCTGCATGCGGCCATCCAGTCAAGAGCCAGTATTAAGTCTGGTGCCCAAGTGATTCCCCCAAAGCTCAGTGTGCAATTCTGGGTTCTCATCATGCTGCAACACAGGGGGGATTGTGATGCTCAGCCATCTCTCTCAACTCTGCACCGATAAATGACATCGGGGACTTAACTGTGTCTCAGTACTGGGAGGCCCCGTTTCCGGGTACACCACACACAGCCAGTTGAGGCAACGGTCGCCGTTGGCGTTCTAGTCCATTGTTTACTTGTAAAGCTGACTCACATACCATAGCAACATTTGTAAAGCTGACTCACATACCACAGCAACATTTGTAAAGCTGACTTACATACCATAGCAACATTTGTAAAGCTGACTCACATACCATAGCAACATTTGTAAAGCTGACTCACATACCACAGCAACATTTGTAAAGCTGACTCACATACCATAGCATCATTGTAAAGCTGACTCACATACCATAGCAACACTTGTAAAGCTGACACACATACCACAGCAACATTTGTAAAGCTGGTTCACATACCACAGCAACATTTGTAAAGCTGAGACGTACCATAGCAACATTAGTAAAGCTGACACATACCATAGTAACATTTGTAAAGCTGACTCACATACCATAGCAACATGTGTAAAGCAGGCACACATACCATAGCAACATTAGTAAAGCTGACACATACCACAGCAACATTTGTAAAGCTGACTCACATACCATAGCAACATTCGTAAAGCTGACATACCATAGCAACATTTGTAAAGCTGGCTTCCATACCATAGCAACACTTGTAAAGCTGACACATACCATAGCAACATTTGTAAAGCCGACTCACATACCATGATATCTGTAAAGCTAACTCGCATATCATAGCAACATTTGTAAAGCTGACACATACCATAGCAACATTAGTAAAGCTGACATATACCATAGCAACATTTGTAAAGCTGACTCACATACCATAGCAACATTTGTAAAGCTGACACATACCATAGCAACATTAGTAAAGTTGACACATACCATAGCAGCATTTGTAAAGCTGACTCACATACCATAGCAACATGTGTAAAGCAAGCACACATACCATAGCAACTTTTGTAAAGCTGACTCACATTCCATAGTAACATTTGTAAAGCTGACTCACATTCCATAGCAACATTTGTAAAGCTGACACATACCATAGCAACATTTGTAAAGCTGACTCACATTCCATAGCAACATTTGTAAAGCTGACTCACATACCATAGTAACATTTGTAAAGCTGACTCACATACCAATGTAACATTTGTAAAGCTGATTCCCATTCCATAGCAAATGTAAAGCTGTTTCACATTCCATAGTAACATATGTAAAGCTGACTCACATACCATAGCAACATTTGTAAAGCTGACTCACATTCCATAGTAACATTTGTAAAGCTGACTCACATACCACAGCGACATTTGTAAAGCTGACTCACATACCATAGCAACATTTGTAAAGCTGACTCACATACCATAGCAACATTTGTTATTGACTTTGTAACACCAGCTATACAGCACCTGACACCAATAAATACAGCCCATGTCCAACAGAAATAAACAGACAATAAATGTGGAATGTCATGGACTGAGGTTTATCATTAGCATAAAGCAATAAATAAAATTTGATAAACAGAAAGGTCAGAGGTCAATAAACCAAACATCTTATCACGGCAATATTTATTACTCATTACACACACTGAAACTAAGAATGTTTAGCTTGCCTGGCAATAATCATTCAAGTACCTGGCTATTGATCTAGCAGTTAAAAAAACTGTATCAACATTGTCATCAACACAGCAATAATACAATTATGGTAGAAAAATATGTCTTGTGATTTCATGAACATCAGAAAACTGTGTAATTTGTTTGTTGTTTCATTTGATTTTAAACAAAATATGAGATAAAAATAGAAATTATGCTGTTTGCTTTGATATTTTTTGACAAGGAGATAAAAATAGAAATTATGTAGATGTACCAAAAAAAATATTAATGTAACTATAAAACATGTTCAATAAATTCTACTAATATGTACTTTCTTTCTTTCCTCATGGAAGTATGTGACTGCCACATGCCTTGTACAAGTGATCATCGTGTAAACATGATCATCATATAAATGTGATTACCACATACAAGTGATCATAATGTAAATGTGATTACCTCATACACATGATCATCATGTAACTATGATTACCACATACACGTGATCATCATATAAATGTGATTATCACATACATGTGATCATCATAGAAATGTGATCACCACATACAAGTGATCATCATGTAAATGTGATTACCCCGTAGACATTATGATCATGTAAATGTGATTACCCTGTAGACATTATCATCATGTAAATGTGATTACCATGTAGACATTATCATCATGTAAATGTGATTACCATGTACACATGATCATCATGTAAATTTGATTACCATGTACACATGATCATCGTGTAAATGTGACTACCACATACAAGTGATAATCAAGTAAATGTGATTGCTACATACACATGATAATTAAGTAAATGTAATTACCATGTACACATGATAATCAAGTAAATGTTATTACCACATACACATGATCATCATGTAAATGTAATTACCACATACACATTATCATTATGTAAATGTAATTACCAAGTACACATGATTGTTATGTAAATGTAATTACCACATACACATGATCATCATGTAAATGTAATTACCATGTACACATGATCATCATGTAAATGTAATTACCACTTACACATGATCACTATGTAAATGTAATTACCACACACACATGATCATTATGTAAATGTAATTAACATGTACACATGATCATCATGTAAATGTAATTACCACATACACATGATCACTATGTAAATGTAATTACCACACACACATGATCATTATGTAAATGTAATTAACATGTAGAAGTCACTATTTAAACAAATTCTCGGAAAGTTTTATTTAGAAGAATGACTATAATAATTAAAAAGATCAAAACTGGAAACACAAAATTGATGATCTGTAAGAAGCCAACATTTTGTTGTCAACCAATATTAGACAAAAATGTTGAAGGTAAATTCTTCTTCAATTACCATACCAGCTGGCATAGGTGATCACATCACTCTGTAACTTCTTGTCCCCAGTGATGACTGTCAATTATATTGTTGACTTATTTCCTGCCATGATGCCAGACTGTCTAGAATCCTGTCCTTGTTATCACAATATATCCCAGCCTTCCTATTCTCATCACATGTCCAAAGAAAGTGGATCATCGGTATGAAAGAAACAATGCTGTAAGTGGGACAAAAATTAAAGACCTGAACAGAACATAATCCAAGCCAGCATAACATCAATGGAGGACAGAGAAATTACTGCAAACATCACAGCAAACATTTGATTTATAGATGTTGTATAATGTGTTCTGGTTTATCAAACTGATACTGACATATATCATTACGTTATACATTAAAATACAATTATAATAATAATATAAAAACGTTTAACACAAATAAAACTCTTAACAACAACTTTCATTTGCAGGAAATAACAAACAAAATAATAAGACTTCCATTTCAGTGGCAGATGGGTAACTAAAAATAAACAGACACACAATAATATGGCAACATAAAATGTATATGAACAATATGACAATATCAATAATTAATAATCTGATAATATAAATAATGTGTTAACACATTAACTACCGTGAGCAGCTGTCAATGGCGCATGAAATCTCGTCATTTTGGCTGCAAGCCGCTCACAGCGTCGATCTATGTTTAGTTATAAAACAAATGAAGAATGTACCAAAACATTTTCCCATCTGGTTCAAGATTTTAATTTAACACCACAAAACCAAATCCATAAGCGTGGGTACATGTCTGACTCTGGAAAGTTGATATTATATTCATATTTTTTTAATGTTTCAGGTTAAGTTACCAAATCATAAAACTGTTTATCATGGGAACGAATGATAGGGCCACAAAAAATGTTTGTACACCTCGTCTAACTGCTGAGCAGGCTAGAAATTGTTTTAACAATTGACTGAAAGATCTAGCGATGAGGATGACAGTTAAAACAATGTGGACATTGATTCAAATAGAGATTTTTATAGTACAGACAACAACAGTTCTGTAGTGACGGTTCCAGCAGTGATGATAGCGAAAATACTGAAAGTCCTTGGCCATCAGTGGGCCGTAAAAGAGCAAAGACCACTGTAGAGTTACAAATGGTGCAGGAAATAATGTACCTAAAGAAAGAAATAACGGCAGCAAGTTAGTGAGGGTGAAAAAAAAATTTTTTTAGTTTTGTCCCAACTTGTGACCCACGTCTGCATGCAAATATTGAGACCTTTTGGAAGTGGTGTATGTGTGATGGTGCAAGTTACTAATAGTGTAAATATTAGTCAGTACGTGTGTTCTTGGGCTTGGTTTTCTTGTCATTGGATATACTACATCCAGTGTTTCTCAACCTTTTCCACACTTTTCAATTTTCTATCTGACCAATTCGATTTTCTCTTAATTGTTTGAAATAATTTGAACATTTATTTTACAAATTAAAAAAGAAATGTTTTTCAAACAAACCTGATGGTCTTATTACCATACTTGGGTTTGATGCTTTTGAGTAATTTCTTGGATATTAGGGCATATCTAAGCAAACTCATAATTCATATGTGTTAATTATAAAATGATACAACAAGAATTGTACCCGCATGCGCAAATTCTCAATTTACTCTACCTTTACTGCTCTTTCTGATACAAAATTTAATTAGGTCCAAGCAAGTGGAAGTACTATGCTTCGTCCATGTCTTTGAATGTTGTTTAAGCGCCTCTTACGTTTTTGTAATATCATGAAATTTTGAAGTAGATCTATTTTTGTTCAAAGCAGTTAATAGCTCAAACTATTACTGAATGAATTCAAGCTGTAAGATCAGCTTTATATTACATGATCACAAAAAATTTACTTCATGTTGTAAATTTACACAATTTTTGCGGCACACTTTGATAGGTGTGGCGGCACACTAGAGAAACACTGTACTACATGATAATCACTAAGAGAAAGGCATTAATTGCCATAGGAACAAGCAATATGTTGGTAAGGTGATAATAAAAAAAAAAGGATTTGAAACGTTTTTTTGTATGTCAATCATTTTATATTATTAATAAAATCTACCATACCATATAAATATATCTTTTTTCAGCTTGATGTAATAGTACATTCACTTATCTTTAAAATGACTTATAATTCATAAAAATCTGTAAATTTTTAAGAAAACTACAGCTTAATTTCTGCATACATGTACAGGGTGAAAATGGGAACAAAATTGAACTACGACACAGCGTGTTTTTCAGTTCTGTAGTTAATGTGTTAAATAATGGATAACTACAGCTTTAGACATAATTAGGCACAAGAAAATGACAGCAAACAAATTGTGTCAAGTAATGGAATATGAAAAGCTTACATCATGATTACCTGCTTGAATGACATGAAAAAACAGGTCTTTAAAAAAAGAAAGGGGCAGAAACACAAGTCACTAACCTGAACTGGGAACATACAGTGACAGTCAAAACTGGCAAGAATTACTCTCTACATATTAACACACAAAGAGGAGTGAGAGAAAGATGTGTACTGTACCGTTGCCTCTTTAACGTCTACAGACACACACAAATTGTCAAATAGAAGAAATGCCAGGATGATCACATCAGTGGAAGATCAATAAACAGCCTTAGATATGCAGAGAACACTGTTTTGTTTTAGTTGAAAGTGAACAAGATTTACAAGAACTAGTGATGTCAGTAAACAACAAAAGTCATAAATATGAACTTGAAATCAACGTTAAGAAACCAAAAAAAAAAAACAACGATAAATCACAAACCAGATGAGAAACCAACATTAACAATAATAATAAATGGGAAAATACTAAAACAAGCCCAAAGTGTCCACTATCATAGGCACAAAGTAACAGAAGACGGCAGATGTTGTCGTAAATTTTAGATAGGTATTAAAGATAGATTTGGTCCTGTCTGAATAGAACAGGCAAAGTGGTCAATAAGTGAGAAATAAGGTAAAAGAAATAGATTTCACTAGTGAATAGTTTAAGGGTAGAATCTGTCCCTGGATTGAGAAGATACTCTAGTCCAGCCTATCTTTACGACTGTAATTTGTTAACAGACAGTCCTACTCTCCATACATGGAATATATATGTTTAACCACTCACGCACACACACAGTTATGTGACAACAAGACACACAAATGTGAAAACTATGGTAAATGGAGATTGGGTATGGGCTAGGCTGACCACCACAATTAATTAAGTTTTATTTAGTTTATTATCATTTAAACTCTCACAACATCAAACATGTAGAAATCAATAAAATCATAGGTTACAGAATTATGAAAATGACCCCATAAGTGTCCTACCCTCTTGTTGAGAAAAGATCCCGCAAGAAAGTTAATAACCCCAAAAAATCAAAGAGTAACACTAGGGTATAGAAATAGGCAGTATAGCAAAGAACACAGTTCCTAGTAAGCTATCCCGTAAAATAACAGTAATTGCAAAGAAACTAAAGGATGGTCCAGTTTCTGTAACTAGAACATATTTCCTCTCACATCAATCACACTTTACTTACTACTGGGCTAATAACCTCTTGAACTTAACATCCATGTGCAGTTAGCATAATCCAGTGTTGAGCTTCTCCGAAGTGAGCCCCAGTTCCTCCACGAATAAGTAATTTTCCTAATGGGGAACGCCTACTTTGGTGGTGCTTATTGGATATGATAATATCACATCAGATAGTTCATGTAGCAAAATATAAACCGTGATCTAGTGTTCACAGTAGACAGTACTTCCAATAGTTAAAGGAAACATCTGGTCGGTAAACTGTTAGTAAAAAAATATAATAATGATGGTATATCCTATCGGCTTTTCTCTCCTGGGTTGAGTGCCGATTATGAACCAATGTATTCTCTTGGATAGATTCGCTTGGAAAACACAAGTGTCAGTAGTCGGGAACAATGTTATATATATATATATATATATATATATATATATATATTTGGCCACAGCGGGCTGATACAATTGAATGCAAAAAATCTGGGTATTTTATACGTCCAGTTATACTTATTCTTATAGTTCATATATTTGGACTCTCTCTCTAGATGAAGCAAGAGGACCGAACAGGTCAACTTCGAAGAATAAGAATGTTACTGGTACTATTAGACCGCTAGCAGCTGGTTTGTGATCAGTACTAGATTTGGAAGAAAACAAAACATTTAACCACAATATCAATATTCTATCCTATCACGCATAAGGTTAAGATCTCTTATCCTCTCCGTCATTTAATTAAATTAAAAGGCACACGTGTCCTAGTCTATCTTTTCACGCGTCGCTCAACTGGGACGGATTGGGTTTAAGGTATGCGCCTTTCCCCTCCCACCCGGTAAAACACTCAGCGCACAATATCAGTGGTAATTTAATTATGACTACTTTACAAATATCGCTAGTCATTACTAGCTATTTGTTTCGCCACATGAAATTACACTAATCACTTAGATAATTACACATAATGGATAGAAATGAACTGAATTCCGTCAAGTATCAATCGCCTAGTGTATTATTTAGCCAATTAAAACATCTCTTTCTGAATGATAGCGGTGATTAAATCTACCTTACAGCTGGAAAAATTAGCTATATGTTATCTAATATGTTAGTCTTAGCACTTAGAAAAATCCCAGTGAATTATAATGATAACCTTTAACACATTAAATCATCTAAATGCTAATATATATTACCGCAATCAGAAATAAAACAATCTCCAGGGAATGCTATCACACATTTTCACAATGGCTTTAGAATCACGAGCTAGATTTCCAAAATTTCCTGAGCGAACTGATAAACTGACTTTGGGAGGACGGAGTATTTATACAGAAATGCTGTTATTTCACTAACTGGTGTGATAAGTCACGCTTCGGCCATATCAGGAAAATCAACTCGTTCGACTCCTGAGATAAAGAATTTTGCTCACCGAAACCAACCAACAACACAGACAGTTTCCGTGCGAGCGGGCTTTCTTTGATTTTCGTCCGCTGCCGTAGTTCAAAATACTTCCACGGTACGGTGATAATGTTATCGCCCTTTTTATTTTACTTAAGTCCCCTGAAATGTTGAACATCAAACAGTTATGTTGGGAACTCTCTGCTCGTGTTTTCCCCCTGATCAAAGAAGCCGCTTTTATCTCTATGTGCACGTCTGTCTGTTCAACAATTATGATTGCCAAATCAGCTCGCGTGATAATTGAGATAAGCAAATCATGGCTCTTGCTGACTGTTATCTAGCCTGTCGAACATAGGTAAACGAATAGTCAGCGCAGGTAAACATAAAACTAGGCGTGGCTTCAAAATATGCTTTGCAAAACGTAAATACTAATGAGGAAACAAGGTAGACGGATTTCTGAGGATCTAATTACGTTTCCACGTCACAGATGTGAAATAGAAATCAACAACAGAATGACCACATAGAAAGCTATATTCAACAATGCCCCGTCTAGTTCACAGGGGTGTCTGGAGTAGAGGTGGGCAAATCAACACACTCCGCTGTTTCGAGACAGTCGGCTCAGTGATTTAAACTGTGTCGAAACAGTGTGTTGACACAACGGCACAACTGCCCATATCGGGGAGAAAGAAGTCTCTAATAGACAGTATACATTACTATACATGAACTGTTTTTAATTGCGTGCTACTGTCGTGTGTGAAAATCTATGGCATTTCGTGTGACCACAATTCAATATTTTTACAGAAGTCTTCATTATGATGAAATAAAACGGAAATATGATGATAGCTGCAGTATATGTGAAAATAATATAAAAAACAACAATAATAATAACAGTAATAATAACACATGATATCAAACTAGAGTAAGCTAGTTTTGGTAGACAATGATTCACATCCACACCGAGTACACAGATATCAGCAGAGCTAATAAAGTGTCCATTACATTTATACGAACACACGGACACTTTCAACTTTAACATAATGCCTAAAACATTGACAACTGCAGCACTGACACAATTTCCAGTGTCTATAACTTCTCAGCAAATATAATTTTTACTTGTAAAATCAAGTCATCATAACACATCCCTGAAAAATATGACATGTTTGATATTCCATACTAATGTTCCGAACGGTTGATTCAAATTTTACAAAGGCCCACGGAAGGTGAGACAGTGAGACAGTGTGTCTCTGCAAAACAGCGAGGCAGACAGGAACTGAAACTATGTTGAAACAACAAGCAGGCTGTGTGTCGAATCTTTCGGACTCGATGCTGTTTTGAAGCATTGTTTTGACACATACACACAGTAGCCATCTCTAGTCTGGAGATATTTAGAAAGATAAAACTACTGCCTTCCAGGCACGCCATACAAGGCAACTAATATGCATGGGACTGGTTACCTCATCATGTAAAACTGACTGCCACAGACACCACAGCTGCTGCATCATGTGACTACTTGGTGCAGGCTTTCTACTGCCACAGACACCACTATTGCTGGATCATGTGACTACTTGGTGCAGGTTTCCTACTGCCACAGACACCACTGTTACTGGATCATGTGACTACTTGGTGCAGGTTTCCTACTGCCACAGACACCACTGTTACTGGATCATGTGACTGCTTGGTGCAGGCTTCCTACTGCCACAGACACCACTGTTACTGGATCATGTGACTGCTTGGTGCAGGCTTCCTACTGCCACAGACACCACTGTTACTGGATCATGTGACTACTTGGTGCAGGCTTCCTACTGCCACAGACACCACTGTTACTGGATCATGTGACTACTTGGTGCAGGCTTCCTACTGCCACAGACACCACTGTTACTGGATCATGTGACTGCTTGGTGCAGGCTTCCTACTGCCACAGACACCACTGTTACTGAATCATGTGACTGCTTGGTGCTGGCTTTCTACTGCCACAGACACCACTGTTACTGAATCATGTGACTGCTTGGTGCAGGCTTCCTACTGCCACAGACACCACTGTTACTGGATCATGTGACTGCTTGGTGCAGGCTTCCTACTGCCACAGACACCACTGTTACTGGATCATGTGACTGCTTGGTGCAGGCTTCCTACTGCCACAGACACCACTGTTACTGGATCATGTGACTACTTGGTGCAGGCTTCCTACTGCCACAGACACCACTGTTACTGGATCATGTGACTGCTTGGTGCAGGCTTCCTACTGCCACAGACACCACTGTTACTGGATCATGTGACTACTTGGTGCAGGCTTCCTACTGCCACAGACACCACTGTTACTGGATCATGTGACTACTTGGTGCAGGCTTCCTACTGCCACAGACACCACTGTTACTGGATCATGTGACTACTTGGTGCAGGCTTCCTACTGCCACAGACACCACTGTTACTGGATCATGTGACTGCTTGGTGCTGGCTTTCTACTGCCACAGACACCACTGTTACTGAATCATGTGACTGCTTGGTGCAGGCTTCCTACTGCCACAGACACCACTGTTACTGGATCATGTGACTGCTTGGTGCAGGCTTCCTACTGCCACAGACACCACTGTTACTGAATCATGTGACTGCTCGGTGCAGGCTTCCTACTGCCACAGACACCACTGTTACTGAATCATGTGACTGCTTGGTGCAGGCTTCCTACTGCCACAGACACCACTGTTACTGGATCATGTGGCTGCTTGGTGCAGGCTTCCTACTGCCACAGACACCACTGTTACTGGATCATGTGACTGCTTGGTGCAGTCTTCCTACTGCCACAGACACCACTGTTACTGGATCATGTGACTGCTTGATGCAGGCTTCCTACTGCCACAGACACCACTATTGCTGGATCATGTGACTGCTTGGTGCAGGCTTCCTACTGCCACAGACACCACTGTTACTGGATCATGTGACTGCTTGATGCAGGCTTTCTACTGCCACAGACACCACTCCTGCTGGATCATGTGACTGCTTGATGCAGGCTTTCTACTGCTACAGACACCACTCCTGCTGGATCATGTGACTGCTTGATGCAGGCTTTCTACTGCCACAGACACCACTCCTGCTGGATCATGTGACTGCTTGATGCAGGCTTTCTACTGCCACAGACACCACTCCTGCTGGATCATGTGACTGCTTGATGCAGGCTTTCTACTGCCACAGACACCACTCCTGCTGGATCATGTGACTGCTTGGTGCAGGCTTCCTACTGCCACAGACACCACTCCTGCTGGATCATGTGACTGCTTGATGCAGGCTTTCTACTGCCACAGACACCACAGCTGCTGCATCATGTGACTGCTTGATGCAGGCTTTCTACTGCCACATACACCACAGCTGCTGGATCATGTGACTGCTTGGTGCAGGCTTCCTACTGCCACATACACCACTCCTGCTGGATCATGTGACTGCTTGGTGCAGGCTTCCTTCTGCCACAGACACCACTCCTGCTGGATCATGTGACTGCTTGGTGCAGGCTTCCTTCTGCCACAGACACCACTCCTGCTGGATCATTTGACTGCTTGATGCAGGCTTTCTACTGCCACAGACACCACAGCTGCTGCATCATGTGACTGCTTGATGCAGGCTTTCTACTGCCACATACACTACAGCTGCTGGATCATGTGACTGCTTGGTGCAGGCTTCCTTCTGCCACAGACACCACTATTGCTGGATCATGTGACTGCTTGGTGCAGGCTTCCTACTGCCACAGACACCACTATTGCTGGATCATGTGACTGCTTGGTGCAGGCTTCCTACTGCCACAGACACCACTATTGCTGGATCATGTGACTGCTTGGTGCAGGCTTCCTACTGCCACAGACACCACTATTGCTGGATCATGTGACTGCTTGGTGCAGGCTTCCTACTGCCACAGACACCACTATTGCTGGATCATGTGACTGCTTGGTGCAGGCTTCCTACTGCCACAGACACCACTATTGCTGGATCATGTGACTGCTTGGTGCAGGCTTCCTACTGCCACAGACACCACTATTGCTGGATCATGTGACTACTTGGTGCAGGCTTCCTACTGCCACAGACACCACTATTGCTGGATCATGTGACTACTTGGTGCAGGCTTCCTACTGCCACAGACACCACTATTGCTGGATCATGTGACTGCTTGATGCAGGCTTCCTACTGCCACAGACACCACTGTTACTGGATCATGTGACTGCTTGGTGCAGGCTTCCTACTGCCACAGACACCACTGTTACTGGATCATGTGACTGCTTGGTGCAGGCTTCCTACTGCCACAGACACCACTATTGCTGGATCATGTGACTACTTGGTGCAGGCTTCCTACTGCCACAGACACCACTATTGCTGGATCATGTGACTACTTGGTGCAGGCTTCCTACTGCCACAGACACCACTATTGCTGGATCATGTGACTGCTTGGTGCAGGCTTCCTACTGCCACAGACACCACTATTACTGGATCATGTGACTGCTTGGTGCAGGCTTCCTACTGCCACAGACACCACTGTTACTGGATCATGTGACTGCTTGGTGCAGGCTTCCTACTGCCACAGACACCACTGTTACTGGATCATGTGACTGCTTGGTGCAGGCTTCCTACTGCCACAGACACCACTGTTACTGGATCATGTGACTGCTTGGTGCAGGCTTCCTACTGCCACAGACACCACTATTGCTGGATCATGTGACTGCTTGGTGCAGGCTTCCTACTGCCACATACACCACTGTTACTGGATCCTGTGACTACTTGGTGCAGGCTTCCTACTGCCACAGACACCACTATTGCTGGATCATGTGACTACTTGGTGCAGGCTTCCTACTGCCACAGACACCACTGTTACTGGATCATGTGACTACTTGGTGCAGGCTTCCTACTGCCACAGACACCACTGTTACTGGATCATGTGACTGCTTGGTGCAGGCTTCCTACTGCCACAGACACCACTATTGCTGGATCATGTGACTGCTTATTGCAGGCTTCCTACTGCCACAGACACCACTGTTACTGGATCATGTGACTGCTTGGTGCAGGCTTCCTACTGCCACAGACACCACTGTTACTGGATCATGTGACTGCTTGGTGCAGGCTTCCTACTGCCACAGACACCACTGTTACTGGATCATGTGACTGCTTGGTGCAGGCTTCCTACTGCCACAGACACCACTGTTACTGGATCATGTGACTGCTTGGTGCAGGCTTCCTACTGCCACAGACACCACTATTGCTGGATCATGTGACTACTTGGTGCAGGCTTCCTACTGCCACAGACACCACTATTACTGGATCATGTGACTGCTTGGTGCAGGCTTCCTACTGCCACAGACACCACTGTTACTGGATCATGTGACTACTTGGTGCAGGCTTTCTACTGCCACAGACACCCCTATTGCTGGATAATGTGACTGCTTGGTGCAGGTTTCCTACTGCCACAGACACCACTATTGCTGGATCATGTGACTACTTGGTGCAGGCTTCCTACTGCCACAGACACCACTATTGCTGGATCATGTGACTGCTTGGTGCAGGCTTCCTACTGCCAGACACCACTGTTACTGGATCATGTGACTGCTTGGTGCAGGCTTCCTACTGCCACAGACACCACTATTGCTGGATCATGTGACTGCTTGGTGCAGGCTTCCTACTGCCACAGACACCACTGTTACTGGATCATGTGACTACTTGGTGCAGGCTTCCTACTGCCACAGACACCACTGTTACTGGATCATGTGACTGCTTGGTGCAGGCTTCCTACTGCCACAGACACCACTGTTACTGGATCATGTGACTGCTTGGTGCAGGCTTCCTACTGCCACAGACACCACTGTTACTGGATCATGTGACTGCTTGGTGCAGGCTTCCTACTGCCACAGACACCACTGTTACTGGATCATGTGACTGCTTGGTGCAGGCTTCCTACTGCCACAGACACCACTATTGCTGGATCATGTGACTACTTGGTGCAGGCTTCCTACTGCCACAGACACCACTATTGCTGGATCATGTGACTGCTTGGTGCAGGCTTCCTACTGCCACAGACACCACTATTGCTGGATCATGTGACTGCTTGGTGCAGGCTTCCTACTGCCACAGACACCACTGTTACTGGATCATGTGACTGCTTGGTGCAGGTTTCCTACTGCCACAGACACCACTATTGCTGGATCATGTGACTGCTTGGTGCAGGCTTCCTACTGCCACAGACACCACTGTTACTGGATCATGTGACTACTTGGTGCAGGCTTCCTACTGCCACAGACACCACTATTGCTGGATCATGTGACTGCTTGATGCAGGCTTCCTACTGCCACAGACACCACTGTTACTGGATCATGTGACTGCTTGGTGCAGGCTTCCTACTGCCACAGACACCACTGTTACTGGATCATGTGACTGCTTGGTGCAGGTTTCCTACTGCCACAGACACCACTATTGCTGGATCATGTGACTACTTGGTGCAGGCTTCCTACTGCCACAGACACCACTATTGCTGGATCATGTGACTGCTTGGTGCAGGCTTCCTACTGCCACAGACACCACTGTTACTGGATCATGTGACTGCTTGGTGCAGGCTTCCTACTGCCACAGACACCACTGTTACTGGATCATGTGACTACTTGGTGCAGGCTTCCTACAGCCACATACACCACTGTTACTGGATCATGTAACTGCTTGGTGCAGGCTTCCTACTGCCACAGACACCACTATTGCTGGATCATGTGACTGCTTGGTGCAGGCTTCCTACTGCCACAGACACCACTGTTACTGGATCATGTGACTGCTTGGTGCAGGCTTCCTACTGCCACAGACACCACTATTGCTGGATCATGTGACTGCTTGGTGCAGGCTTCCTACTGCCACAGACACCACTGTTACTGGATCATGTGACTGCTTGGTGCAGGCTTCCTACTGCCACAGACACCACTGTTACTGGATCATGTGACTGCTTGGTGCAGGCTTCCTACTGCCACAGACACCACTATTGCTGGATCATGTGACTACTTGGTGCAGGCTTCCTACTGCCACAGACACCACTATTGCTGGATCATGTGACTGCTTGGTGCAGGCTTCCTACTGCCACAGACACCACTATTGCTGGATCATGTGACTGCTTGGTGCAGGCTTCCTACTGCCACAGACACCACTAATGCTGGATCATGTGACTGCTTGGTGCAGGCTTCCTACTGCCACAGACACCACTGTTACTGGATCATGTGACTGCTTGGTGCAGGCTTCCTACTGCCACAGACACCACTGTTACTGGATCATGTGACTACTTGGTGCAGGCTTCCTACTGCCACAGACACCACTATTGCTGGATCATGTGACTGCTTGGTGCAGGCTTCCTACAATGGAATCAGCTACAGTGGTGGCTCCAAACTCCATTAAAGAGAGCAAATTTTAAAAAATGGTTATGATATTTAACAACATGAGACAGATATCAACATTCAAACAAATTAACGTGTACATGAGAATTACCAAGTGTTAATATGCTCCTCTTTCCTGTATGGAGCAGAAACATGGACAATGAACAAACTGTTGGAAGAAAGAATATAGACCTGGAAATGTGGATATATAGAATAAATAATCAGAAGCATCTGACAGAAAGAGAAGAACAGCAAATAAAGAAGTCACAGAAAAGCTAGCAATAAAATTAAGGCTAATGAATGTGGTCATAGATAAAATATGTTGGACATATTAACAGATATCACACCTTATTTAACACAATAACACAAGGAGAAAACTGCAAGCAAATGAGCAAGAGGAAGACACTGCTATGAGTGGGAAGATAAATCAAGAGATGGACAGGAAAAAGCCTATCAAGAGTGCCCCATCAAGCATGCACCATCAAGATTGCACCATCAAGAGTGCACCATCAAGAGCACACTATCAAGAGTGCACATTAAGAGTGCACTATCAAGAGTGCACCATCAAGAGTGCACTATCAAGAGTGCACTATCAAGAAAATAGACAGAAGGCTCTGGAGATCTACTGCAGTCGACCTTCAATGTGGAGATGGCAGCTGATCTGATCTGACATAATTGGGAAAAAAAAATAATATGATGACATTACAAACAAGAACATTAAGTAACAGATCATTAACTGCTTCTACAACAACATTAAGTAACAGATCATTCAAAGCTTCTATGACAACATTAAGTAACAGATCATTCAAAGCTTCTACAACAACATTAAGTAACAGATCATTCAAAGCTTCTACAACAACATTAAGTAACAGATCATTAAAAGCTTCTACAACAACATTAAGTAACAGATCATTAAAAGCTTCTACGACAACATTAAGTAACAGATCATTAAAAGCTTCTACGACAACATTAAGTAACAGATCATTAAAAGCTTCTACAACAACATTAAGTAACAGATCATTAACTGCTTCTACAACAACATTAAGTAACAGATCATTAAAAGCTTCTACGACAACATTAAGTAACAGATCATTCAAAGCTTCTACAACAACATTAAGTAACAGATCATTCAAAGCTTCTACAACAACATTAAGTAACAGATCATTCAAAGCTTCTACAACAACATTAAGTAACAGATCATTCAAAGCTTCTACAACAACATTAAGTAACAGATCATTAAAAGCTTCTACAACAACATTAAGTAACAGATCATTAAAAGCTTCTACAACAACATTAAGTAACAAATCATTAAAAGCTTCTACAACAACATTAAGTAACAGATCATTCAAAGCTTCTACAACATCATTAAGTAACAGATCATTCAAAGCTTCTACAACAACATTAAGTAACAGATCATTCAAAGCTTCTACAACAACATTAAGTAACAGATCATTAACTGCTTCTACAACAACATTAAGTAACAGATCATTCAAAGCTTTTACGACAACATTAAGTAACAGATTATTCAAAGCTTCTACAACAACATTAAGTAACAGATCATTAAAAGCTTCTACAACAACATTAACTCTTTCAGTCCCAAGCAAAAAAGTGGGTTTGGCCCAAGCAAAAATGGCCACCCCAGTGCGTTTTTATTGTTGTTGTTTGTAAATAATTTTTTAAAATGTTCATATGCATAAATAACTTTGTTGTTGTATATGAAACTGAAGGTAATTGGATGTACTTTACTCTTGTGCTACAAGTATAAAAGCTTTCATTGAAAAATGATTAGTTATTCAAGGTAAAATGGAGGAAATGCGCTTAAAAAAACCGCTTTAAAAATCTAAAATAAATATCTCAAAACAGAAACACGTTCACTCTTAAACACGTGCGGTATTTAAAAGAATGTACTTGCAGTCGGAAATGACTGTGTGGGTAGTTATAATTAGAAACAGTCTCAAACAGAGGCACATAAACTAAAGGCTTTTTAAAGTCGATTGGGTCAAGCGCGTCTAACCGCTGATGCTTTATAAAGTCGATTGGGACTTAAAGAGTTAAGTAACAGATCATTAAAAGCTTCTACAACAACATTAAGTAACAAATCATTAAAAGCTTCTACAACAACATTAAGTAACAGATCATTCAAAGCTTCTACAACAACATCATTAAGTAGCAGATCATTCAAAGCTTCTACAACAACATTAAGCAACAGATCATTCAAAGCTTCTACAACAACATTAAGTAACAGATCATTCAAAGCTTCTACAACAACGTTAAGTAACAGATCATTGAAAGTTTCTACAACAACGTTAAGTAACAGATCATTCAAAGCTTCTACAACAACATTAAGTAACAGATCATTCAAAGCTTCTACAACAACATTAAGTAACAGATCATTCAAAGCTTCTACAACAACATTAAGTAACAGATCATTCAAAGCTTCTACAACAACATTAAGTAACAGATCATTCAAAGCTTCTACAACAACATTAAGTAACAGATCATTCAAAGCTTCTACAACAACATTAAGTAACAGATCATTCAAAGCTTCTACAACAACATTAAGTAACAGATCATTAAAAGCTTCTACAACAACATTAAGTAACAGATCATTAAAAGCTTCTACAACAACATTAAGTAACAGATCATTCAAAGCTTCTACAACAACATTAAGTAACAGATCATTAAAAGCTTCTACAACAACATTAAGTAACAGATCATTAAAAGCTTCTACAACAACATTAAGTAACAGATCATTAAAAGCTTCTACAACAACATTAAGTAACAGATCATTCAAAGCTTCTACAACATTAAGTAACAGATCATTGAAAGCTTCTACAACAACATTAAGTAACAGATCATTCAAAGCTTCTACAACAACATTAAGTACCAGATCATTAAAAACTTCTACAACAACATTAGGTAATAGATCATTCAAAGCTTCTACAACAACATTAAGTAACAGATCATTAAAAGCTTCTACAACAACATTAAGTAACAGATCATTAAAAGCTTCTACAACAACATTAAGTAACAGATCATTAAAAGCTTCTACAACAACATTAAGTAACAGATCATTAAAAGCTTCTACAACAACATTAAGTAACAGATCATTAAAAACTTCTACAACAACATTAAGTAATAGATCATTAAAAACTTCTACAACAACATTAAGTAATAGATCATTCAAAGCTTCTACAACAACATTAAGTAACAGATCATTAAAAACTTCTACAACAACATTAAGTAACAGATCATTAAAAACTTCTACAACAGATCATTCAAAGCTTCTACAACAACATTAAGTAACAGATCATTAAAAACTTCTACAACAACATTAAGTAACAGATCATTAAAAACTTCTACAACAACATTAAGTAATAGATCATTCAAAGCTTCTACAACATTAAGTAACAGATCATTAAAAACTTCTACAACAACATTAAGTAACAGATCATTCAAAGCTTCTACAACAACATTAAGTAACAGATCATTCAAAGCTTCTACAACAACATTAAGTAACAGATCATTCAAAGCTTCTACAACAACATTAAGTAACAGATCATTAAAAGCTTCTACAACAACATTAAGTAACAGATCATTAAAAACTTCTACAACAACATTAAGTAACAGATCATTCAAAGCTTCTACAACAACATTAAGTAACAGATCATTAAAAACTTCTACAACAACATTAAGTAACAGATCATTAAAAGCTTCTACAACAACATTAAGTAACAGATCATTCAAAGCTTCTACAACAACATTAAGTAACAGATCATAAAAAATCATCATTAAAAGCTTCTACAACAACATTAAGTAACAGATCATTCAAAGCTTCTACAACAACATTAAGTAACAGATCATTCAAAGCTTCTACAACAACATTAAGTAACAGATCATTAAAAAGCTTCTACAACATTAAGTAACAGATCATTAAAAACTTCTACAACAACATTAAGTAACAGATCATTAAAAGCTTCTACAACAACATTAAGTAACAGATCATTCAAAGCTTCTACAACAACATTAAGTAACAGATCATTCAAAGCTTCTACAACAACATTAAGTAACAGATCATTAAAAACTTCTACAACAACATTAAGTAACAGATCATTAAAAGCTTCTACAACAACATTAAGTAACAGATCATTAAAAACTTCTACAACAACATTAAGTAACAGATCATTAAAAACTTCTACAACAACATTAAGTAACAGATCATTAAAAGCTTCTACAACAACATTAAGTAACAGATCATTCAAAGCTTCTACAACAACATTAAGTAACAGATCATTCAAAGCTTCTACAACAACATTAAGTAACAGATCATTCAAAGCTTCTACAACAACATTAAGTAACAGATCATTAAAAGCTTCTACAACAACATTAAGTAACAGATCATTAAAAGCTTCTACAACAACATTAAGTAATAGATCATTAAAAACTTCTACAACAACATTAAGTAACAGATCATTCAAAGCTTCTACAACAACATTAAGTAACAGATCATTCAAAGCTTCTACAACAACATTAGATCATTCAAAGTAAGTAACAGATCATTAAAAGCTTCTACAACAACATTAAGTAACAGATCATTAAAAGCTTCTACAACAACATTAAGTAACAGATCATTAAAAGCTTCTACAACAACATTAAGTAACAGATCATTAAAAGCTTCTACAACAACATTAAGTAACAGATCATTAAAAGCTTCTACAACAACATTAAGTAACAGATCATTAAAAGCTTCTACAACAACATTAAGTAACAGACACATTAAGTAACAGATCATTCAAAGCTTCTACCACAACATTAAGTAACAGATCACAGATCATTAAAAACTTCTACAACAACATTAAGTAACAGATCATTCAAAGCTTCTACAACAACATTAAGTAACAGATCATTCAAAGCTTCTACAACAACATTAAGTAAAGATCATTAAAAAACAGTAACAGATCATTAAAAGCTTTTACAACAACATTAAGTAACAGATCATTAAAACTTCTACAACAACATTAATTAACAGATCATTAAAAACTTCTACAACAACATTAAGTAATAGATCATTCAAAGCTTCTACAACAACATTAAGAATAGATCATTCAAAGCTTCTACAACAACATTAAGTAACAGATCATTAAAAAACTTCTACAACAACATTAAGTAAAGATCATTAAAAACTTCTACAACAACATTAAGTAATAGATCATTAAAAAGCTTCTACAACAACATTAAGTAACAGATCATTACAAACAACAAAAATAGATCTTCTACAACAACATTAAGTAACAGATCATTTACAACAAATTAAGTAACAGATCATTCAAAGCTTCTACAACAACATTAAGTAAACAGATCATCAAAGCTTCTACAACAACATTAAGTAACAGATCAAAGCTTCTACAACAGACATTCAAAGCTTCTACAACAACATTAAACAGATCATTAAAAAACTTCTACAACAACATTAAGTAACAGATCATTCAAAGCTTCTACAACAACATTAAGTAACAGATCATTAAAAACTTTACAACAACATTAAGTAACAGCTCATTAAGTAATAGATCATTCAAAGCTTCTGCAACAACATTAAGTACCAGATCATTAAAAACTTCTACAACAACATTAGGTAACAGATCATTAAAAACTTCTCAAAGCTTCTACAACAACATTAAGTAACAGATCATTCAAAGCTTCTACAACAACATTAAGTAACAGATCATTAAAAGCTTCTACAACAACATTAAGTAACAGATCATTAAAAACTTCTACAACAACAACAGATCATTAAAAGCTTCTACAACAACATTAAGTAACAGATCATTCAAAGCTTCTACAACAACATTAAGTAACAGATCATTCAAAGCTTCTACAACAACATTAAGTAACAGATCATTAAAAACTTCTACAACAACATTAAGTAACAGATCATTAAAAGCTTCTACAACAACATTAAGTAACAGATCATTAAAAGCTTCTACAACAACATTAAGTAACAGATCATTAAAAACTTCTACAACAACATTAAGTAACAGATCATTAAAAGCTTCTACAACAACATTAAGTAATAGATCATTCAAAGCTTCTACAACAACATTAAGTAACTCTACAACAACATTAAGTAACAGATCATTCAAAGCTTCTACAACAACATTAAGTAACAGATCATTAAAAGCTTCTACAACAACATTAAGTAACAGATCATTAAAAGCTTCTACAACAACATTAAGTAATAGATCATTAAAAACTTCTACAACAACATTAAGTAACAGATCATTCAAAGCTTCTACAACAACATTAAGTAACAGATCATTCAAAGCTTCTACAACAACATTAAGTAATAGATCATTAAAAACTTCTACAACAACATTAAGTAACAGATCATTCAAAGCTTCTACAACAACATTAAGTAACAGATCATTAAAAACTTCTACAACAACATTAAGTAACAGATCATTAAAAGCTTCTACAACAACATTAAGTAACAGATCATTAAAAACTTCTACAACAACATTAAGTAACAGATCATTAAAAACTTCTACGACAACATTAAGTAACAGATCATTCAAAGCTTCTACAACAACATTAAGTAACAGATCATTAAAAGCTTCTGATATAATGAGGCACTAGGGAAAAAAAAAGGTAACAAGTTAACAAAATTACATCCAGTAAAAGTGGTTAAATGAGGAATATTAAAAATTTGTATCATTAATGTCTTTGAATAAGCTGAAGACAGGGTCAGAGCTGATGTGACTTTACACATGCATCCATTTTTGATTGACTAAACTCAGGATCTGGACTTTGTAAAAGATAAAAGAAAACCAGCACACACACACACAAAATCAGAAAAATGAAAGTACCCAAAACTGGTACTGGCAAGTTAACAAAATAAAATATTTCTGTGATCTGACATGATGAAACTGATAACACGTCGACTTTTGATTTTGAAACAAATATGCAACATTTGTATTTGAGTTAAATTACAATCAATTTTATATGTATATGTCTCATGCAGGTTCAGTGTCCCTACTGTCACTAGATGTAAATAAATGTGACAGTGGTGACCTGTCCTGAAACATTAATATGACACTGAATGTCTAACCTGACTTTCTCTAAATGTGACATTTTTCGACAAACTGTCTTTTAAGAAGAGAAAAACCTTTCAGCAAATGGCTCCCACTTTAATAACTTGTTCCCAATACAAATGATAAGATGGTGTCAAGACAGTGAAGTTTTGATAAGATGGTGACTACACAGTGAAGTTATGATAAGATGGTGTCAACACAGTGAAGTTATGATATGATGGTGCCAAGACAGTGAAGTTTTGATAAGATGTTGACTACACAGTGAAGTTATGATAAGATGGTGTCAACACAGTGAAGTTATGATATGATGGTGCCAAGACAGTGAAGTTTTGATAAGATGGTGACTACACAGTGAAGTTATGATAAGATGGTGTCAACACAGTGAAGTTATGATATGATGGTGCCAAGACAGTGAAGTTATGATAAGATGGTGCCAAGACAGTGAAGTTATGATAAGATGGTGACTACACAGTGAAGTTATGATAAGATGGTGTCAACACAGTGAAGTTATGATAAGATGGTGCCAAGAGAGTGAAGTTATGATAAGATGGTGACTACAAAGTGAAGTTATGATAAGATGGTGTCAACACAGTGAAGTTATGATAAGATGGTGACTACACAGTGAAGTTATGATAAGATGGTGTCAACACAGTGAAGTTATGATATGATGGTGCCAAGACAGTGAAGTTTTGATAAGATGGTGACTACACAGTGAAGTTATGATAAGATGGTGTCAACACAGTGAAGTTATGATAAGATGGTGCCAAGACAGTGAAGTTATGATAAGATGGTGTCAAGACAGCAAAGTTATAAGATGGTGTCAAGACAGTGAAGTTTTGATGGTGTCTAGACAGTGAAGTGTCGATAAGATGGTGTCTAGACAGTGAAGTTTTGATACGATGGTGTCTAGACAGTGAAGTTTTGATGGTGTCTAGACAGTGAAGTTTTGATAAGATGGTGTCTAGACAGTGAAGTTTTGATGGTGTCTAGACAGCAAAGTTATGATAAGATGGTGTCAAGACAGTGAAGTTTTGATAAGATGGTGACTACACAATGAAGTTATGATAAGATGGTGTCAACACAGTGAGGTTATGATAAGATGGTGCCAAGACAGTGAAGTTTTGATAAGATGGTGACTACACAGTGAAGTTATGATAAGATGTTGTCAACACAGTGAAGTTATGATAAGATGGTGCCAAGACAGTGAAGTTTTGATAAGATGGTGTCAAGACAGTGAAGTTATAAGATGGTGTCTAGACAGTGAAGTTTTGATAAGATGACATCTAGACAGTGGTCTTGCCATGTCTGCAGAATGGGAGAAGATCGGCTACCACGACAAGCATGGGAAACAAAGAGACAGGGATCCAGACCCCAGGATGACCCAGAGTCCGCTGGGAGGACAACATTAGACAATCTTTGAAGGACCGAGGATTAGAATGGAACCAGGCCAGGAGGAAGACAGCCGATAGGATAGTCTGGCGCTCTCTCTTCCAAACCTCTACACCTCACGGTAGAAGGGGAACGACTAAGTAAGTAAGACATCTAGACAGTGAAGTTTTGATAAGATGATGCCTAGACAGTGAAGTTTTGATAAGATGATACATAGACAGTGAAGTTTTGATACAACAGTGTCTAGAAAATGAAGTTTTGATAAGATGGTTTCTAGACAGTGAAATTCTGATAAGATGGTGTCCAGACAGTGAAATTCTGATAAGATGGTGTCTAGACAATGAAGTTTTGATAAGATGATGTCTAGACAGTTAAATTCTGATAACATGTTGTCCAGACAGTGAAGTTTTGATATGATGATGTCCAGATGGTGAAGTTTTGATAAGATGGTGTCCAGACAGTGAAGTTTTGATAAGATGGTGTCCAGACGGTGGAAGTGAAGCTGATTGTTCTAAGATTTGACAGACATGTGAAGTTTTGATAAGAAGCTGGTGTCCAGACACTAGATAAACAAAAACTGGATAGGAGACAGAGAAAAATGAAACACAGAAAGAAAGAAGAAGTCATAAAAGAGAAAGGGAGGATATAAAAAAATGGAAAGAAAGAAGAGACAGAAAAGGAAGAGGAAAAGTGCAGCCAGTGACCAAAAAAAATAGACAGCAAAAGAAAAAGACAGGATAGAAACATTTGAGAAATAAATACAAAACAGAGACACAGACAGGATAGCAACATTTGATAGAGAAGTGAGAACAATAGAGAAATCTGAAAGCGACGTGTGATAGAGCAAGAGACACATCTGTTGTTTCTTGTTTTCTAAACGTCTCAAACATTTGAAACCAAGAATGCTACATGTCATAAACCAGTACATACGTATGCACAATTGTTTGTATGAATGTGTATTTACATATATAGACACATCTGGGTTTGTGCGCATGTGTCTTTGTGCTCTTGTGTGTTGGTGCACACATGTTTTACATATACCTAAGCACAATTAAAACAATGTTAAGTCGATGAAGCATAATTGTTTGCACAAACTATTAACATTGTTTAGTATTTCTTGGAATGCTCGACTGATAAAAGTAACCTTGAAATAAATATCCCAACACATGGAAGTATAAGTCATGGTATGTTTATCACAAGTTAGAGATGAGATTCTCTTTAGTAAAAAAGGATGCAAGTATAACAGTAAGGAAGATAATGACAACAATCATCATTAATTTGTGAAGTTGTGACTGTTGGTTTATATGGTTTCAATAACCTGTGGTGACTAATTGTGGAATCTGACTAAAAGTCTGTCCAAATGTCAAGTCTGTTTATGAGGATGTCTGAGTGTAAAACATGTCAATATGTTATCTAAACATGTAAGAAATGAAGCCACATTTGCCATCAAGAATAGATTGACATGTCAGTCACAAACACAGATGCTGCAGCAAAAATTACATTGTCAAAACTGATATACAACAGGGTGACTGTTTTTGCCTGAATCTTTATGACATCTTTCAGATGGTCCTTACACCAGTAACCACCCAGTTTCATAGCCTCGATCCCCAGGGTGCCCCTGACATGCAGGTCACTGAGATCAGTTCAGGTTCCTTGTACGAAAAAAGTTGGTCTGATCTTGAATATCCTTCTCACTTCCTCCTGATGACACTCATAACTGGGCCTGACCTAATGACACACATAACTGGGCCTGACCTGATGATACACATAATTGTGCCCGACATGATGACACACATAACTGGGCCTGACATGATGACACACATAACTGGGCCTGCCATGATGACATACATAACTGGGCCTGACCAGATGACACACATAACTGGGTCTGAACAGATGACACACATAACTGGGTGTGAGGAGCTAATGTGATTGCATTTACAACAGGCCCCAAGTTTCGGTTCCTAGCATTTATTTACGTTTTTCAGGGAAAGATTACGGTGGGATTTTTATCTTATTCGTTTTTTTTTTTATTTCTCTTTGTATAATAATCGAGTTTGGATTTTTTGTGTAGATTAAGAATTACGGTTTCTAGAAGAGATGGTAGTTTTAACTTTTAGACTGGCACCAGCGCGGTTTTTTTCATTTAGATAATTCGTTCATGGAAGATTTTCCAGTGTAACATAATGGCAGAGCATTTTCGGTTCTTCTCAGTGAGCGCGCTATAATTTTTAGTAAGGGTGAAATCAGATGGGGGTAGAGGGGGAGTTTTAAGCGCGTGGAAACAGGTCAGCAACGGAATTTTTCCGCTTGATCGTAAGTTCTAAAATTAGATAATGACCGCGGCGATTCCTGACACGTTGGTTGGTTCATAGATCGACCCGCTTAAGAACAAAGCCAGGGAGTTTGGTAATAAATAAGCGGGGTTCCCTGGCAGAAGGCTGAGGTAGAAAGCTGTAGGGGACCCCTAAATATACTAAGGATTGTAAAAGGTAATGGATGGGGGGCCAGCAATAAAATAATGCTTATGTTCTACAAGTCCTTCATCAGGGGGAAACTGGATTATGCCAGCATAGTCTATGACTCAGCTGCAGCTTCTAACAAAGCAAAACTGGACAGGATTCAAAATGCAGCCATGAGAACTATTACAGGTGCATTTATATTGACACCAGTAGAAGCTCTAGAAGTAGCTCTCGGCATACCTCCCCTTGGTCTAAGACGGAAAGAACTGAGATTAAATTATTGGAGTAAAG
This sequence comes from Oreohelix idahoensis, assembly GCA_024509875.1. NCBI lineage: Eukaryota > Metazoa > Mollusca > Gastropoda > Stylommatophora > Oreohelicidae > Oreohelix > Oreohelix idahoensis. Next base: position 117,353 of record JAMPIV010012932.1, read on the forward strand.
TAGCACAAGAAGTGACCCACCCAGCACATAAAGCATTTGTCAAAAACCAACCAAGTGTATGGGACGTCCCCTTAAATAAAGATAGATATCCAACAGGATGGAGAACTATAGAAGACCTAATGCAGTTCAAAGAACTATCAAACACAATTGAAAATAGTAATAAATACAGAAGCAAAATACCACCCTGGGAACTAAAAACACCAATCATAGACTACTCACTTACTGAAAAGATCAAACAAAACATAGAAGATAAGGAAGCCAAAATGATAAGTAGAAAGTTCATAGAGCAACTAACTAAACAAAGTCTGGCCGTCTACACTGATGGATCCAAGGGTGATAGTGGGCAACTAGGTGCCGGAGTTGTAATACCACAATGGGGAATAAAAAAGAGCTACAGTATAACGGAAGGGGCATCGATTTTTACTGCAGAGATGGTAGCAATTCTTAAAAGTCTAGAAATAATCGAAGATAACCCACCAGAAGCTGTTACGATATTTACAGACTCACTATCATCACTACAAGCACTAGAACACCCAGGTAAATGTAGCCGGCCAGACATAAAGGAAGAAATTCTAGCAATTAATACATCACTAGAGAACAGAGGATGTAGTGTGAGGCTAGTGTGGGTTCCAGCACACATAGGTATAGCTGGCAACGAGTTGGCAGACCAGAATGCCAAGAAGGGAAGAACAAGTAAAAACAATATAAAAGCAGGACTGGGAAGGTCAGAGATCAAGAGCCAAGTGAAGGAAACTATAAACGAGGAATGGAAGACAACATGGAAGGAAAGTAGAAAAGGCAGACACGCGTTCAAACTGCTGAAAGAACCAACGAGGACATGCCAGGTCAGAGAAGAATTAAAGATACCATCGAACAAAAAACTGTGGCGTCTCCGACTCGGTGCAGCATACTTCATGGTAGAAGAACCACACTGCCAAGAATGTCAGGAAGAGAATGACATAGACCACTACCTGATCCACTGTAAAAAGTATGAACAACAAAGGCTTGAATTAAAAACTTACTATAGAAATCACAATATAGACTTAACAGGTGATAAGGTTTTAAGTATAGATGCCCCAAGAGATGCCCAATCAATACTTAAAAGATATATACATAAAACAAAGGAAAAAATATAAGGTTAGAACTTCAGGAAAATCATCCAACTAAATAGAAATTAAGCAGCAAGAACTAACAAAGCATTAACAAAAAAAAAATAACTACTCATAGGACAAGGAAAGACAAGGTATTAAAAAAAAAGGGACAACAACTCAAAAAGAACAAATACTAATACAAATTAAAACCAAGTGTAAAGGACAATAGTTATCTAGAAACAATACAAAAGAGAAAATAAAATTGACAAATACTAATATAAATAAAAATCAGCAACTGCAAAAGACAACAGTTATTTAAATTGAATACAAAATTAGTAAATAAAATGACACTAAATACCCCAATTATAACCAACTTTCAGGTTGAACAGGGTAGACCAAGATGGAAAGAGAAGAGGCAACAATGATCAGAGGTTGAGTGCCCGATCTCCACCCATCATTTCATCAAAACAACAACAACAGCAGAAGGCTGAGATTTTTTTGAACTTCTACACCTTGGGAAAGAACTGTCTGTATGGTATATACAGAGCCGACTGCTCTTTCGAGAGAAATTCGTGCTGGTAAATATGAAGTTAATCTAGCTTTAATAGTTTACAAGATTTTTGCAGAGTTTGTTTCCAGGAGTTAAAGTTAATTCATATAAGTAGAGCCATCAATGCTAATCTTTTAAGTGAATATAACTGACAGCGCAATTAGGTATTTTGTGAAAAGGTAGTAGGGAATTTTGAGAGTTTCCGCAGAGTAGTACTGGTATTTGTCAGAAGACAGGGGTATTTAATTTTCCTGGATTTGTGATTTTAAATGGTGCAGCGTAAATCACGCTCGCGGAATTAAATTAACTTTAGTTCATAACGGACATGCCACGAGTTACCCTCGTATCTAAATTATTATCAGAGTGCATTCATTCTTTTTATGAGATAATGAAAGCTTAAAGATGTGAGATGCTAAATACCATAATTTTGAGACACGATGCACGTAATTTCATTGTGATTTTCAAGGATTTGGAGAGGGGTACCTAAGCACGTGCTGCGTGTCTTTTTTTTAGTGGGGTGAATCTGATAACGGAAGGAGAGGGGAGATAACTAGGCATGCATTGTAAAATAGGATTTCAGTTCCTTTAGAGATTTTAAATGTACATTGTTATCAGAATCGGGTGTAAATAATATTCCCGACACGTGGGTGAAGATTTCTCAATATTTGAGTTATAATATTAGCGAATAATGCGCTAGGGTTTTGGTGTGTATTTAATTTGTTCTTCACGTGTGTGTAAATTACCAGCGGACCAATTTGGGTCACGCTGTTGTTAAGAATGAGTGACTTTTAAATGTTAGAGCAGGGGAAATTGTGTATTTTTCTCTGTGTGGGGAAAAAACCTACATTTTAAAGTCAGCAGTTACGGGTCTAGTTGGGATTTTTAATTAGTCCCTTATTTAATAGACCTATGTTTATAATGATGAATTCATGGAGACGGGAGATTATTGTCTCGGGTGAAGTCTATTGTATTTTGGTAGCCAGGTAAACTCATCGATCATTGTAAGAGAATTAAGCCAGCTGAGTCTGGAGATTAGAGTGTCGATAAGACAGTATTTGAGGGAAAGTGGGGGTAGGCATGTTTACTAATCGCTGAAGCGATACTAGAGCATGGGAGCTGTATGGGAGATTTGAAAACTTAAGTGGTTGAAGAGTTGGGATTTAAGTGTTGAAGAGTGAGAGTTAAGGGAGTTAAGTGTTAAGGATATGGGAAATTTGTTGTGCGATATATATTTGTTATTGTTTTGTCCACAGCAGATATTTTCCAGGCGTGGCAGCGAGGGCTACAGTAGTCCTACAGCTGGCTAGAAGTTCGCCGGTCTTCTCAGGAGAAGAAGAGTCGGCAGAGCCAGGAAAGAAAGTGGAGTAGTGACAAGGGGTTCACTGGTGCAAACGTTTTTTTTTACCCAAGAGAGCAAGGAGCTGGAAGCACAGACTTCTTCAGCAAGAACAAGAGGTTCTTAATAAAATTCGGAGCTATTCACGCTCAGTTAAAGCACACACTGAACCTAGGCGCAGGGCCTAGAGGTGTCGTGATTGGTCGGTCATAATAACACCGACGGCCCAGACCCAAGAGAGGGGTAACGGGGCCTGTGATTTTTCCAGAATCGTCATTGGTAGTGCAGAAGAGTCCAAGTCGAGAAACCAGAATACCAATTCAAGTTAGCAGCTACAACAGGCGGAGAAGAGGGGAAAGGGTTAACATCCCTCTTTACTGCACGAGATAGAAAGAGAGAAGGAGAGTAGTGGAGGAGTCGTTTTTTTTCTGTAGGAACTAGGAGTGTCAGACAGACACTGAACATAACATTAGAACTCAGCAAGTCACCTGTAAGTTGTGTCGGAGGTGATAAAAGGGTTCTGGTCGTGGACTTTGTGATAGTCAGAGAATAAATTAGCCTATAGTAGAGCAGCGGTGTAGGCACGTCATTTGTGTAGAAACACGTCTGCAGACAGACGGACAGTAGGAGTTAGGGGTGTTGACATGATATCAGGTTGATTAGGAGGAAGACGGATCTGGTGTTAGAGATCCTCCTTCACATGTTGTTGTATTACTTACCTTTCTTCCTTACAGGTTGAGAGGAGGGCGACTGTGGGGTTACCTTACCTAATCACTTGAAATTAATTGTTATGTTCTTTCCAGGTGTGTGAACACGCATGTGTATTCTATTTTTGTAGTATGTTATATGAATTTTTCGTGTGGTGTAAATAAAATCCATTGTAAATTTCCGGCTGGATCAGTCACTTACTTCAACCTATATGTTGTCTGTAAGTGGTGTCTGTGGTGTTAAGTAATTAAACCTTATCCCAGTCTTGGTAGTTAGAGGTAGTGAGGTTATCGCAAAACATTACGTCACTTAGTGGCAAGGGAGTCAATCTAGGTTCTCGACCCTTGACGCCAATAGCCTCATCTCCCACAGTCACTGTTATTTTCTTCTGAAATCTATCTTCTTAGTCTTTCTTTCCACTAGGGTCTAGTCTATTTAGGTAGACAGCCTCTAGTCCTAAATCCACTTCGTGACAAAGTGGGTGCTATCGTCCGGTGAATCATCTTTGTTACGTTCAATTCTGTGATCTTGACAAAGTGGCGGCGTTCGTCCGGTAGATCATCTTTGTTGGGATCAATTCTGTGATCGTGTCAAGATTCATAGATTGTTTCTATAGGAAAGTTCTGGGAAATAGATTTCTTTATAATATCCCCTAGACTAGAGCTATATATAAACTGATCCAGCTATAGTTTTTTTCCACAGGAAGTTTCTCCACAGGGTGCAGTCCGATTGTAGCTGTAGTTAGTTGAGGTAACTGATGGCTAACTGAATTTTTTTCTTAACAGGAAGGTAAATTCGGGTGTTCAGGTAGCTGCCTAACCAATAATTTTTTCAGGTAGTTCTTCAGATTGGTGCTAGTCTGAATTCGGGTTTTTGGGACATTGGTTACACAGGGAGTAGTGCTGAGTAGGTACAGTAAATTTTTCTTGTTCCTTTTTTGTCATTTCACCTCGTGGCGAGTTACTGCTGATTTGTCAGGTAAGATGGCTGAATTGGTCAAGCTACTTACTGCATGGAAGGACGCAGCTAAAAGCATGGGGATGAATGAGGCCGAGACTAGGGCTTACATTATGAGGGAACAGGACCGGCAGACGGAGAGAGAGAAATTGGAAGCGGAGAAAGAAGAGAAGGCCCGACAGGCAGAGGAGAGAAAGGCAGAAAGGGAGGCGCAGGAAAGGGCTGCAGCAGCAGAGGAGAGAAAGGCAGAAAGGGAGGCGCAGGAAAGGGCCGCAGAAGCAGCGAAACAGGAGAAGGCAGCAGAGAGACAGCATGAACTTGCCCTGCGTTCACTGGAACTGCAGTACCGATCTTTGGAAGGCAGTTCGGCTAACGGAGATTCTCCCGGAGCAGGGGCGACAGACACGACAGGAAACGGAGGGCCCCGGATGGCAGCCATGAATTTTCCAATGGACTCTTTCCCTAACGGGAATGAGAAAATTGACATATTCCTGGAAAAATTTGAACGAATGGCAAAAGCGTACGGGTTGGATGAGAGTTTGTGGTGCCTCAAATTATCTCAGTCGTTGAAAAACCAGGCCTACGACATCTATAGTAAGATGCTCAGTGACGAACAAAATAACTTTGAGGCCCTTCGTAACGCACTGTTACAACGCTTTCAGTGGACCCCCCGTAAGTGCCAAGCTATGTTCAGGGAGAGCAGGCCGGAGAAAGGAGAGAGTTTTCCCCATTTCGCAGAAAGGCTGAAGAATTATCTCACTCGTTGGAGAGAATTGTCAGGTCTAGCAAAAACTTTTGAAGGACTCGAAGAGCTTGTCATGTGCGAACAAGTGAAAGCACACATGTCTCCAGACTTGAGGAGGTATCTGGCGGAGCAGGGCGCTCAGCAACTGGACCAGATCATTCTTTTTGCTGAAAGGTTCCAGACGGCACAGGCCGAAGTACTGGGCCAGAAACGAAAACACCCAGATCTACCAGCACCGGACCAAGGAGCATCAGCATCGCAGTCGTTTTTGTCTTCTGCTCATCAGCAGCAGGGGCCGTCTCGCAAGGAGCCCCATCCCAGTTATAACCTGCGGCCCCAACCGCACAACAGAGCACAGGCGACAACGTCTCATGAACCTGCTAGAAACAGGGGAGAAAATGACAGGTACTGTCGCAATTGCCGTACCACCTCTCACTGGACTTCTCGGTGTGTAAACAAACCACCCACTCACCATACAGCGTGTTTAAGGGCGGTGAGAGTGAAAAAAGGGAACAATTGGGAACCTTTCAAAGCAGAGAAGTGTTTCTCTAACAGTGGACCAGCAGTAGTGAATGGCACTGCTACCACTTGTTTATTTGACAGCGGGCTTACTTACCCGAGTATAGTCGCCCGACATTTGGTACAACCAGGCCAAATGACTAAGGAAAAGGTTGATATTGGTGGAGTTTTGAGGGGAGGGACCTCACAGCGTCTGCAGATAGCCAATATTAAGGTGGAGACCAGGTTTGTGCGTGGCACAATCAAAGCTGCTGTAATGGAACAGCCAGCTTATGACTTCATCTTGGGGGCCCCATATATAGTTTTGGGAAACCCCCCAGTCCCGATCCTTGCTGGTGCAAGGGGGCCTACTACAGGCCAGAGAAGTGAAAAGGGAATGTCCCGGATTCACGGAGCCCCACAAGAGCTCAACCAGCCACGCCTTGAGATGGAGAGGTTAAATACCTCCAAGGTTAGTGGAAGGGTTTTTGCAGAGGCGTATCCCTCTGACAGCCCTGTTAAGCCGAAGGGCCAAACAGCGGCGACGCCTTTGATTTTGGAAATACCTTTGTTGTCGTCGGGAAGTAGGCACCCGATGGTATTACCTCCTGTGAGCGAGGAACATACTGACAAGAGTGGTAGAACGTATGTACACGACCAGCGCAATCTTCATAGGGCAGAAGACAGCGAATCGAGCGAACATATGTTTCCAACCAGCCCTGGAGCCCCATCCGACCAGCACTTTACTCAGACGGAGGAGGACAGTGATCTGAGAAACCGTTTGCCTATAAACGGAGATGGGCCCCATCCCGCTGCTAGCTCGCTAACGGAAAGCGGCTCTTGCAAAGAGGCAAGAAGCAAAAACGTACCACCAGATGCGTTCTGCTTAGTAGGGGAAACGAATGTCGCTGAGGTCAGGCGCAACCCAGTGAGAACCCCTGGTGAGAGGGTAGAGAAAGGAGCAATCTCTACGCAACCTCTAGGAAAACCAGAGGGGAGTGAAGCGATCGGAGAATTTATGCTGGAAGCCCCAGATAGTTCACATCTTCATCGCCATATACCTGCGGTCTCAAACCCGCTGAGGCGCAGCCAGGTAGTCGCTATCACCAGGCAGCCACAAAGCCAGTTGGTCAGGTTAGCCGACCAAGACAGCCTTTTAACGGACATAGCCAAGGAAGGTTCAGACCCACCATTGGATGGCACAAGTCCGAAGAAAGATCAACTCTTCCACCGGAGCATGGGAGTTGGTTCAAGAAGAAGAAGGAGGAGGAAACGTAAAAGAGGAAAGTCGCAGGACAACCATGGGAGTTGTAGTCGCCAGGTAGAAATAACCAGTCGTGACCATGAGACTTTAGGGCATACAGGCAGACCTGTAGACTTGTATAGGGGCCAGTCTGGAAATACAAGATCACATTAAATTAGATCGTGTACCACGAACTTGAAGAGGGGGGTAATGTGAGAAGTTAATGTGATTGGATTTACAACAGGCCCCAAGTCTTTAAATTTTGCATTTATTTACGTTTTTCAGGGAAAGATTACGGTAGGATTTTTATCTTATTCGGTTTTTTATTTCTCTTTGGATAATAATCGAGTTTGGATTTTTTGTGTAGATTAAGAATTACGTTTTTCTAGAAGAGATGGTAGTTTTAACTTCTAGACTGGCACTAGTGCGTTTTTTTCATTTAGTAATTCGTTCATGGAAGATTTTCCAGTGTAACATAATGGCAGAGCATTTTCGGTTCTTCTCAGTGAGCGCGCTATAATTTTTAGTAAGGGTGAAATCAGATGGGGGTAGAGGGGGAGTTTTAAGCGCGTGGAAACAGGTCAGCAACGGAATTTTTCCGCTTGATCGTAAGTTCTAAAATTAGATAATGACCGCGGCGATTCCTGACACGTTGGTTGGTTCATAGATCGACCCGCTTAAGAACAAAGCCAGGGAGTTTGGTAATAAATAAGCGGGGTTCCCTGGCAGAAGGCTGAGATTTTTTGAACTTCTACGCCTTGGGAAAGAACTGTCTGTATGGTATATACAGAGCCGACTGCTCTTTCGAGAGAAATTCGTGCTGGTAAATATGAAGTTAATCTAGCTTTAATAGTTTACAAGATTTTTGCAGAGTTTGTTTCCAGGAGTTAAAGTTAATTCATATAAGTAGAGCCATCAATGCTAATCTTTTAAGTGAATATAACTGACAGCGCAATTAGGTATTTTGTGAAAAGGTAGTAGGGAATTTTGAGAGTTTCCGCAGAGTAGCTGTTTGTATAAATTGGAGTAGTACTGGTATTTGTCAGAAGACAGGGGTATTTAATTTTCCTGGATTTGTGATTTTAAAGGTGAATCTGATAACGGAAGGAGAGGGGAGATAACTAGGCATGCATTGTAAAATAGGATTTCAGTTCCTTTAGAGATTTTAATGTACATTGTTATCAGAATCGGGTGTAAATAATATTCCCGACACGTGGGTGAAGATTTCTCAATATTTGAGTTATAATATTAGCGAATAATGCGCTAGGGTTTTGGTGTGTATTTAATTTGTTCTTCACGTGTGTGTAAATTACCAGCGGACCAATTTGGGTCACGCTGTTGTTAAGAATGAGTGACTTTAAAATGTTAGAGAGGGGAAATTGTGTATTTTTCTCTGTGTGGGGAAAAAAAACCTACATTTTAAAGTCAGCAGTTACGGGTCTAGTTGGGATTTTTAATTAGTCCCTTATTTAATAGACCTATGTTTATAATGATGAATTCATGGAGACGGGAGATTATTGTCTCGGGTGAAGTCTATTGTATTTTGGTAGCCAGGTAAACTCATCGATCATTGTAAGAGAATTAAGCCAGCTGAGTCTGGAGATTAGAGTGTCGATAAGACAGTGTTTGAGGGAAAGTGGGGGTAGGCATGTTTACTAATCGCTGAAGCGATACTAGAGCATGGGAGCTGTATGGGAGATTTGAAAACTTAAGTGGTTGAAGAGTTGGGATTTAAGTGTTGAAGAGTGAGAGTTAAGGGAGTTAAGTGTTAAGGATATGGGAAATTTGTTGTGCGATATATATTTGTTATTGTTTTGTCCACAGCAGATATTTTCCAGGCGTGGCAGCGAGGGCTACAGTAGTCCTACAGCTGGCTAGAAGTTCGCCGGTCTTCTCAGGAGAAGAAGAGTCGGCAGAGCCAGGAAAGAAAGTGGAGTAGTGACAAGGGGTTCACTGGTGCAAACGTTTTTTTGTACCCAAGAGAGCAAGGAGCTGGAAGCACAGACTTCTTCAGCAAGAACAAGAGGTTCTTAATAAAATTCGGAGCTATTCACGCTCAGTTAAAGCACACACTGAACCTAGGCGCAGGGCCTAGAGGTGTCGTGATTGGTCGGTCATAATAACACCGACGGCCCAGACCCAAGAGAGGGGTAACGGGGCCTGTGATTTTTCCAGAATCGTCATTGGTAGTGCAGAAGAGTCCAAGTCGAGAAACCAGAATACCAATTCAAGTTAGCAGCTACAACAGGCGGAGAAGAGGGGAAAGGGTTAACATCCCTCTTTACTGCATGAGATAGAAAGAGAGAAGGAGAGTAGTGGAGGAGTCGTTTTTTTTCTGTAGGAACTAGGAGTGTCAGACAGACACTGAACATAACATTAGAACTCAGCAAGTCACCTGTAAGTTGTGTCGGAGGTGATAAAAGGGTTCTGGTCGTGGACTTTGTGATAGTCAGAGAATAAATTAGCCTATAGTAGAGCAGCGGTGTAGGCACGTCATTTGTGTAGAAACACGTCTGCAGACAGACGGACAGTAGGAGTTAGGGGTGTTGACATGATATCAGGTTGATTAGGAGGAAGACGGATCTGGTGTTAGAGATCCTCCTTCACATGTTGTTGTATTACTTACCTTTCTTCCTTACAGGTTGAGGGGAGGGCGACTGTGGGGTTACCTTACCTAATCACTTGAAATTAATTGTTATGTTCTTTCCAGGTGTGTGAACACGCATGTGTATTCTATTTTTGTAGTATGTTATATGAATTTTTCGTGTGGTGTAAATAAAATCCATTGTAAATTTCCGGCTGGATCAGTCACTTACTTCAACCTATATGTTGTCTGTAAGTGGTGTCTGTGGTGTTAAGTAATTAAACCTTATCCCAGTCTTGGTAGTTAGAGGTAGTGAGGTTATCGCAAAACATTACGTCACTTAGTGGCAAGGGAGTCAATCTAGGTTCTCGACCCTTGACGCCAATAGCCTCATCTCCCACAGTCACTGTTATTTTCTTCTGAAATCTATCTTCTTAGTCTTTCTTTCCACTAGGGTCTAGTCTATTTAGGTAGACAGCCTCTAGTCCTAAATCCACTTCGTGACACTGGGCCTGACATGATGACACACATAACTGGGCCTGACATGATGACACACATAACTGGGCCTGACCAGATGACACATAACTGGGCCTGACCAGATGACACACATAACTGGGCCTGACCAGATGACACACATAACTGGGCCTGACATGATGACACACATAACTGGGCCAGACATGATGACACACATAACTGGGCCAGACATGATGACACACATAACTGGGCCTGACCAGATGACACACATAACTGGGCCTGACATAATGACACACATAACTGGGCCTGACCTGATGACACACATAACTGGGCCTGACCAGACATGATGACACACTGTCTAAAGGTTATTTTTGAAATATCAAGTCTGTATGAAGGTTAACTTTATCAAATGTCAGGTCAGTCTAAAGTTTAACTTTATCAAATGTCAGGTCAGTCTAAAGTTTAACTTTATCAAATGTCAGGTCAGTCTAAAGGTTAAATTTATCAAATGCCAGGTCAGTCTAAAGGTTAATTTTATCAAATGTCAGGTCAGTCTAAAGTTTAACTGTATCAAATGCTAAATCTGTCTGAAAGGTTAACTTGTTTGTATGTTAAGAGTGACTCCAAGTCAGGCTACATGTGACATATCACTTTAGTCTAGTCTTTCTCAGGCTCAATTAAGACTGTCAAGTTAATGGTTGTCTCAATGCAATGTTTGTTTATAAGGATGTCTCACAGTCCAGTTTGGATACAGACCTGCCTCACAATTATTTCTGGTTATTAAAAAATTATCCAGTTTGACTACAGGTCTGTCTCAAAATCAGTCTGTTTATGATTTTCACACCACCCAGTTTGACTACATGTTTTTTTCTTAAATTCTTGTTTTCCTGCCAGCACAGAATGTGTCTACAAGTCTGATTCAATGTCCATGATGCACTGTTTCAAGAGGGCAGTGTAAGCTTGTTGTTCCCGCTCTAGGGTGTGATAACGATGAACATATTCTCTGGCATTTCTGGCCATGTCTGAGGAAACTTTATTGCTGCTCAAAAGTTGTTCAGCTTTCTCCTGGAATGTCTGAGAAAGAGTCATTTATGTGATATCAGCAATGGATAAATCAGTGAACAAAACTTTTATAGAGAGGAACAAACTGTGACAAATAAATAAATGACTGTATATCAGTGCTAGCAGTCTGAAACAACACAAACACGAATGTGACAGTGCACCAGCCAATGGTTGAATAAATTCAATGAATGAATTAAGAACTAACTCAGTAAATGGTGTGAAGAATAAAGAATATTTTAACTGGTGAACACAAGCAGTCAATGGTGTGAAGAATAAAGAACATTTTAACTGGTGAACACAAGCAGTAAATGGTGTGAAGAATAAAGAACATTTTAACTAGTGAACACAAGCAGTAAAGGGTGTGAAGAATAAAGAACATTTTAACTAGTGAACACAAGCAGTAAATGGTGTGAAGAATAAAGAACATTTTAACCGGTGAACACAAGCAGTAAATGGTGTGAAGAATAAAGAACATTTTAACTAGTGAACACAAGCAGTAAATGGTGTGAAGAATAAAGAACATTTTAACTAGTGAACTTACTTACTTAGTCGTTCCCCTTCTACCGTGAGGTGTAGAGGTTTGGAAGAGAGAGCGCCAGACTATCCTATCGGCTGTCTTCCTCCTGGCCTGGTTCCATTCTAGTCCTCGATCCTTCAAAGATTGTCTAATGTTGTCCTCCCAGCGGACTCTGGGTCGTCCTCGGGGTCTGGATCCTTGGCTCTTTGTTTCCCATGCTTGTCGTGGTATCCGATCTTCTCCCATTCTGCAGACATGGCCAAACCATCTTAATTGGGACTGTTCTACTTGGGTCTGCAGGGGGTAGGATTTTAGGCCCTGACGTATCGTCTGGTTGCGTACCATGTCTCTTCTTGTTACTTCAACCACCTTCCTCAGATACCTCATTTCTGAGGTTTGGATCTGGCTTTTATGGGTTGTAGTCATTGCCCATGACTCGCATCCGTATGTCAAGACTGGGACATAGGTGGAGCGGTATACAGCCATCTTCGTTTTCTTACCAACCTCTCTCTTGCTGAGGAATCCTCGATTTATGGCCTGAAAAAGTCTCCCAGCTGCTGCTTTTCGAGTGGCCAACTCTTCTTTGATGCCTCCCTTTGATGCCTTGAACACAAGCAGTAAATGGTGTGAAGAATAAAGAACATTTTAACTAGTGAACACAAGCAGTAAATGAACAAACCAAGAACTAATCCAATTAATGAGGTGAACTTTGAAAACATTATGAACGTAAACAAAATTAATGACTTTAATCAATCATACACTAATCAGGTGAAAATTGGTGAAAAAGTAGACAGACAACAGAGTTGATGGGTTAAAAACTATATAGTGTTGTTAAAGAGCTCTGACCAGAAAGGACTGAGACCAAACTATGAACAATATAAGCCAAAATAAGAACCAATCTCGGCAATCAACTAGTCTGTGATCGATGCTTGGCAAAATTATGATCAATCTCAAACAAAATTATGAAACAATCTTATTACCATATTGTGAACAATTGGATTCATAATTATGAACAATCTGAGACTAACCAGTGACCTCTTTGTGAGCTAACTATGAATGAGATGAAATTATAAAAAGCTGAGACTAAATTATGAACAATCTGATTCAAGATTATGAACTACCTGAAGCCAAATTAAGAATATGATATCAAACTGTGAACAATGTGAGACTAAACTGAACAATGTGAGACCAAACTGTGAACAATGTGAGACCAAACCATGAACAATGTGAGACCAAACTGTGAACAACAAAATGTGAACAATGTGAGACCAAATGGTGAACAGTGTGAAACCAAACTGAACAATGTGAAACCAAACTGTGAACAATGTGAGACCAAATTGTGAACAATGTGAGACCTAACTGTAAACAGAAGAAGAGAGGTCATGACAGTTTGCATACATTAAGTAAGACTTGTAAGATTAAGTATAATAATGACAATAAACAGTGAGAAAATATGGAATTAACAAACGGTGATAAAGAATAACATTAAAACAAATAAAGACACACAGGAAAGACAGAGTGAACAAAACTCAGAACATCTGAATTAAACAAATTCAGAAAAAAATGGTGAAAACCAACACTGGAAATATATATAGTAAACAAACAAAAAATAAGGAGTAAATAATAATAATAATAGCCCCTTCAGTCATAACTGACTATGGGAATGTGTCCCTGAGGTGACAGCCCTTCAGTCATAACTGACTATGGGAATGTGTCCCTGAGGTGACAGCCCTCAGCTGCTTATTTTCCTGGTGTTCCTTTTGATGTTTTCTCCTCTCTTCTGCTTGTTGTGTGAGCTTCTTTTTGCCCAAACTGAGGTGGCGCCACATACAGCATCGCCACTTGGTGGGATCGGCAGCTTCATCCTCCCAGGTTGCTGGATTTATGTCCAGTGCCCTCATGTCTCTCTTGTACACATCTTTGAATCTCAGCTGCAGTCGCCCAACTGTTCTTTTGCCATCTGCCAGTTGTCTGTAGAAGATATCTTTCGGGATGCGACCATCTTCCATGCGGCGGACATGGCCAAGCCAGCAGAGTCTGCGCTGTCTAAGCAGTGTATACATGCTTTGAAGGCCAGCACGTGACAACATCTTGACATTAGTCACTTTATCTTTCCAAGAAATGCTGAGGATGTGGCGTAGACACCGTAGATGAAAGGTATTGAGCTTTCTTTCTTGCTTAGCATAGGTCGTCCAGGTCTCGCTGCCATATAGGAGTGTGCTGGTGACGTAGGCATTATATACCGTGGCTTTGGTCTTCGTTGTGAGTTTGGAGTTTCCCCAAACATGCGATGTGAGGCGGGCAAAGGTAGCTGCAGCTTTGCCAATGTGGCTGTCAATTTCTGTGTCCAGAGAGAGTTTGTCATTGATGGTAGATCCCAGGTATGTGAAGTGGTGCATCACTGCCAATTCATAGTTATGCAGCACCCACATCCTGACTCAGCACATTTGTTTTCTTTAGACTTATTGTAAGGCCAAATTTCTTGCATGCTTGGATGAAGGGATTCATCAAGCTTTGAAGCTCCTGTTGGCTTTGAGTGTCGACTGCAGCGTCATCAGCGAATAACAAGTTGTTTATAGTGACCCTTCTGATTTTTGTTTTTGCCTTCAGCCTTGCGAGATTAAACAGACGGCCATCTGACCTGGTGTGAAGGCATGTTCCTTCAGTTGCATCTCTGAATGCATGTTTCAAGAGTAAGGCAAAGAAGATCGCGAAGAGGGTTGTAGCCAGAACGCAGCCTTGTTTAACGCCACTTCGTATGTCACAGGGCTGTGATGTGCTTCCAGCATACTGGACTGTTCCCTTCATGTCGTCATGGAATGACTTTATCATTTCCAGCAATTTAGCAGGGCAGCCTATTTTCAGGAGGATTTTGAAGAGTCTATCCCTACTAACCAGGTCAAATGCCTTTGTGAGGTCTATAAAGGCGATATATAAAGGTCTTTTCTGCTCTCTTGATTTTTCCTGAAGCTGGCGGAGAGAAAAGATCATGTCTGTTGTTGATCTACCAGCTTGGAATCCACACTGTGACTCTGGATATATACGCTCAGCTAACACTGGCAAAAACCTTACCAACAATACTAAGAAGAGAGATGCCTCTGTAGTTCTTGCAATCACTTCTGTCTCCTTTATTTGTATACAGTGTTACAATCTTGGCATCTCGCATGTCTTGAGGAATAGTTGTCTCTTCCCAGCACTGGCGCAACACCCTATGCAGGGGTTGTAATAGCATGCTCTTACAGCATTTGATTAAATCGGGAGGAATCTCATCACTGCCTGGTGCTTTGCCAGAGGTCAAGCTATCAATGGCCTTGCTGAGTTCTTCTAATGTTAGTTCAGCATCCAGCTCCTCCATAGTTGGCAGACATTTGACAGGGCTGCAGTCGTGATATTTTACGGGCTGATCACCCGTTTGCCAGTCACTTCGATTACGGAAACAACAGCAAATGGATTGATTTGCCGTTGCCCTAAAGACGCCATTAGGCGTGATGGGAAACAATGGCAAAGAAAACCTATCTGCTGTTGCCCTAAGACGCCACTAGGCGTAATGGCCACTGACTGCTTTGATGGTCGGTGGCTAAGGACGGAAGAAGAAGAAGAAGCAGTCATGATGGTGTTTTCTCTAGCGTAAATCTCAGAGTAGTGCTCGACCTACCTCTCCATCTGCTAACCTTAACGGTTAGCTTCTCTCCGGTGATTGTTTTTAGCGGCGCCGTCTTACTTTTTTGGGGACCAAGGGCTTTCTTTATACCGTGATACATCTGTCTAATGTTGCATGTTTGCACTGCGGTCTGGATGCTCTCACTGAGCTGGAGCCAATAGTCATTTGCACAACGTTGAGCAGTTTGTTGAACTTTGCTTCTCGTAGCCTTCAGGATCTGTATGGTTCTAGCACTCGGTGAACGTTTGTATTCAATCGCAGAACTGTGCTTAGCTTCAATGACAGGTGTCATCACATCTGATGAAGGATCAAACCAGTCGTTTGACTTCGCTGTTTTCTTACCAAAGGTGGCAAGTGCAGTACTTTGAATGGTGTTCTCCAGGTGCTCCCAGTTCGCTGGAACAGTATCACCATGCTGTGGGCTACTGAGCACTTTCTTGAAGGTCACGGTAAATTGAACGATCATAACAGGGTCTGACATCTTGCTGGTATCAATACGTGGTTTCCCTTCTTGTCTGACACAATGGAGTTTTATTGGTTGTGCTCAGATTTTGCAGCGATATGTATCATAGTCTGCACTATGGTACTAGCGAGTGGAGAGCACTGACCTAAGAAGTGGCCTTCTGACGAGAATCAGATCCAGTTGGTTCCAGTGCTTGGATCCTGGGTGACTCCATGACACCTTATGCTGGGGTTTTGTCTGAAAGTAGGTGTTGGTCATGCAGAGGTCATGATGGACACACAACTCCAAGAGCCGTTGTCCATTTTCATTCATCTTTCTAATACCAAACCTGCCCAGACATGAAGGCCATGAAACATTATCGGCACCCACTCTAGCGTTAAAGTCACCAAGGAGAACAAGCTGTTCTTGCCTAGGTGTATGTTTTGATGACTGCTGCTAGATTCTCATAGAACTCATCTTTAGCTTCTGAGGCAGAGTACAGAGTAGGAGCATACACACTGACAAGGGTGATGGGACCTGCGCTAGTTTGCAGGCAGAGCGTTAACAAGTGTTCTGATCCATTCTCGCCTGGTTAAACCATTTTAGTTAGCGATTTTTTTTACCGCAAAACCTACTCCGTGTTCTCTAGTTTTATTAAGGTCTTTCCCTTGCCAATAAAATGTGTAGTCCTTCTCGCTCACCATTCCAGAGCCCGCCAGGTGCGTTTCCTGAAGTGCAGCTATATCCACCTGAAGTCGTTTAAGCTCATCACTGATTACAATAAATAAAAAATGAGTAAATAAACAGTGATAAAATATGAAAAAGTGTAACACAGGCTAAATAAGGAATAACATAAAATATGGACATGTGTGTGACAAACATACTAAAATTATAATCGAAGTGGACTGACCTCAGGTGAATGAAACAGATATCCAGTCTGTCCATCAGTGACAATGGCTCTATTTCCTGGACAATCTCTGGCCAGTATGGGTACTCCCAGGTGCATGGCCTATAAAAGGTATTAACAATTAATAAATTGAGGTGATTGAAATAGATATTGAGGTACTCCCAGGTGCATGGCCTATAAAAGGTATTATAATAAATAATAAAATCTGAGTTCAATGAAACAAATATCCAGGTACACCCAGGTGTATGGCCTATACAAGATATTACAATAAATCATAATAATCTGAGGTGAATGAAACAAACATCCAGTCTGTCCATCGGCTACAGTAGCTCAATTTCCTGATCAACACACATCCAGTCTGTCCATCGGCTACAATAGCTCAATTTCCTGATCAACACACATCCAGTCTGTCCATCAGTTACAATAGCTCAATTTCCTGATCAACACACATCCAGTATTGGTAATCTCAGAAGAATGGACTGCAAAAGCCACCATGGTAAGTTGTTGTTCTGCCTTTTATCAATGCATTTTATTTATTACTCGGATTTTACATACAAATTTTTCAGCTCATAATCCTCTCCTTATTTCTCATCATTTTCACGAGATAATTTGCCTTTATTAAACATATTCAAGGGACATCCCTTGCATCTTCCCTGGTATGGTGGCTCTACCAGGGTGACCAGATATTTCTGCCATTTACAATGCTACAATGAGTTATCTTAAAACAAGAATCATCGCGGGAGCTATGGAGATTGTGCTCTGCCAACGATACCTTTCAATGCCAGGTCTAAGGAGTGGGGTAACATCAGGGACAATAGACAAGGTATGGCCTTGAGTTAGGCATTACAGAACACAAACCCAACCTTCTTAAATGATGGATGCCCAACAGACTGGCAACTAAACCTGTGGACACTGATGGCGTCATAGATCTGCCATTGATTTCTAATGCTGTCTCCACCCGTGTACATTGGGATGTACTAGAAGCACAGGAAAGTGATCATCTACCTTGTGTCATCCTCATTGCAAAAGTAAGGACCACCAGACACAGGAAACCTTAACAAACTTTCAAGTACCCTGCAGGCTCACATGACTGCACATATTGTGTCAAAGTGCCAGGAAAAGACAGCTAAAACCCTTTCACCCAACCACCCTGGCAGAACGAGGCTGTGGAAAACGCATGGGTAGAAAAGAGAAGAGGGGGAAAGCAAGAAAGAGAAGTAAAATGACTAATGAAAAGGTTCAAGAGATGAAGGAGAAAAAACATAAATCCATGGATAAGTTCAAGAGTTTTGCAAGGGGACAAAGTGTGGGAGGCCTTCATGACACCAGGTGGGCACAGAAAAAGTCTACAGAAATTCTGGTCCTTACATCGACGAATGAACAGAAAAAATGTAAGCCAGCCCATATCTAATATTTTGAGTTCCACAGGAAAAAGTCTAAAGACGGATGAAGAAAAAGGATGTGCATTACTCAGACGGTATATCACTCAGATGGATAAAGGTGATAAGACGAATCACCTTTTTTCGATTTTTTTTCACACCCATCCGTCCTCTTACTAGAAGCTAAGATTAAAGCATGAATGTGGTCCCTAGGGAGCATAGAGACACAGTTACAGCAGTTCCTCTTACTAGAAGCTAAGATTAAAGCATGAATGTGGTCCCTAGGGAGCATAGAGACACAGTTACAGCAGTTCCTCTTACTAGAAGCTAAGATTAAAGCATGAATGTGGTCCCTAGGGAGCATAGAGACACAGTTACAGCAGGTTCCTCTTTACTAGCATGAAGCTAAGATTAAAGCATGAATGTGGTCCCTAGGGAGCATAGAGACACAGTTACAGCAGTTCCTCTTACTAGAAGCTAAGATTAAAGCATGAATGTGGTCCTTAGGGAGTATAGAGACACAGTTACAGCAGGTCCTCTTACTAGAAGCTAAGATTAAAGCATGAATGTGGTCCCTAGGGAGCATAGAGACACAGTTACAGCAGGTTCTCTTACTAGAAGCTAAGATTAAAGCATGAATGTGGTCCCTAGGGAACACAGAGACACAGTTACAGCAGGTTCTCTTACTAGAAGCTAAGATTAAAGCATGAATGTGGTCCCTAGGGAGTATAGAGACACAGTTACTGCAGGTTCTCTTACTAGAAGCTAAGATTAAAGCATGAATGTGGTCCCTAGGGAGCATAGAGACACAGTTACAGCAGGTCCTCTTACTAGAAGCTCCTATTTTCTGCCAGCTGTAGCCAATTGTGAAAGTAACCCCTATCTTGATAACAAATTACTGTCCTGAGTTCCAAAGCCCGTTGCGGTTGTTCCACAGCCAGCATGATGACTTTTCCACAGTTTCGCGGAGCCTCTTAAGCGCCCTTGTTCTTGTCTGTCCCCTCAACCCCAACAGTTTCAGTAGATCATACACTGAGGCCACCACGAGACCTCTTGCACCCACCTCAACAGCCATGACCCTTGCAGTGAACCCATCGTGTCTCAAGTCAAATGCCACTTTGAACAAGTGTTGCTCATCCAATCTCGATTCAAATGGCACGGTCAGCTCAATTATTAAAATCTGGTGCGGAGATGAGAAATGCAACACTATATCTAGCCATCTTCAAGATCTTCTGATACTCTATGGATATGCCCCTAGCCCAGGTAGGTCTACTGCCATCTCCCAGTCATTTGCACAGTCAAGAAGAGATGGTAAACTGCTACTTGATTTACTTGGTTTGGGATGTGCTGACTTTCCTGCTCTCAGAAAGTATGTATTTGCAGTGCTTGGTCTGACTTTGCTGTTCACCTTCACCCTTACCAGGTCTATTGTAGCACCCAGCTCATTTAGTACTTTGTTGTGGCCCCATGTGTATCGCGCTTGCCCTAATGACACCTTGCAAGCCGAGAGCACATGTTCAGGTGTCTGCCGCTCATGGTACAGGGGGCACTGAGCATCATCAGACTTTCCCCATCTCACAAAGTTTGCAGACGATGGCAGGAGGTCATACATTGATCTAATAATGAAGCTGAGTCTAAGAGGTGCCATATGCCATATCATCCCATGTCAAGGACCTTTGCAGGGCTCCTTCCCATGTAGTCCATTGGCCTTGTTGGGCCTGCTGCACTGCTTTTAGCATCCTCTTATCATTCTCAGCTCCTCGTATCTGTGTGTGTGTGTATATATATATATACATGTATGTATAAACATATATATATATATATAATAATAATAGCCCCCCCCCAGTCATAACTGACTATGAGAATGCGCCTCTGAGGTGACAGCCCTCAGCTGCTTATTTTCCTGGTGTTCCTTTCGACGTTTTATCTTATATACTGCAGCTTTGGTCTTCATTGTGAGTTTGGAGTTTCCCCAAACACACATTGTGAGGTGGTCAAAGGTGGCTGCTGTCAATTTCTGTGGCCAGAGAGAGTTTGTCATTGATGGTAGAACTCAGGTATGTGAAGTCCTGCATTACTGCCAATTCATGGTTATCAATAGTGATAACTGGTGCAACATTCACATCCTGGCCCAGGACATTTGATTTCTTTAGACTTATTGTGAGGCCAAAGTCCTTGCATGCTTGGGTGAAGCGATTCATCAAGCTCTGATAGTGACCCTTCTGATGTTTGTTTTTGCCTTCAGCCTTGCAAGGTTAAACTGTTATCCATCTGACCTAGTGTGAAGGCATATTCCTTCAGTTGTATCTCCTAATGCATGTTTCAAGAGCAAGGTAAAAAAGATCCTGAAGAGAGTCAGAGCCAGGATGCAGCCTTGTTTAACGCCGCTGTGAATGTCAAAAGGTTGTGATGTGCTTCCAGCATATTGGACTGTTCTCCTTCATGTCTTCATGGAATGACTTTATTATTTCCAGCAATTTAGTGGGGCAGCCTATTTTCAGGAGGATTTTGAAGAGTCCATCCCTGCTAACCAGGTCAAATGCTTTTTTTTGACGTCTATGAAGGCGATACATAAAGGCCTTTTCCACTTTCTTGATTTTTCCTGAAGCTGGCAGAGAGAAAAGATCATGTCTGTTGTTGATCTACCAGCTTGGAATCCACACTGTGACTCTGGATATATGTGCTCAGCTAACTTATGTAGTCGCATTAAGATGACTGGCAAAAACCTTACCAACAATACTAAGAAGAGAGATGCCTCTGTAGTTATTGCAATCACTTCTGTCTGCTTTATTTTTTTACAGTGTTACAATCTTGGCATCTCGCATGTCTTGAGGAATACTTGTCTCTCCTCTTCCCAGCACTGGTGCAGCACCCTATGCAGGGGATGTAATAGCGTGCTCTTACAGCATTTGATTAAATCAGGAGGAATCCCATCAGTGCCTGGTGCTTTGCTAGTGGCCAAGCTATCTATAGCCTTCCAATGTTGATTCAGCATCCAGCTCCTCCATAGTTGGCAGGCAATTGACAGCGTTTAGGGCTGCAGGCGTGACGATATTTTCTCTAGCGTAAAGCTCAAAGTAGTGCTCAACCCACCTCTTCATCTGTTTACCCTTATTGGTCGGGTTCTCCCTGCTGATGGTTTTTAGCGGTGCAATCTTACATTTCTGGGGACCACGGGCTTTGTTTATACCATTGTACATCTGTCTAGTGTTGCCTGTTTGCGCTGCGGTCTGGAAGCTCTCAAAACACGCACACACACACATATATATACAGGTATACCTCACTTTATTGCGCTTCGCAGATATTGCACTTTTTTTCAAATTATTCATGTTTATTTATTAGAACGTGCCTTCTTCTTCCAACAGAATTTGGCTCTCCACCAGAAAAAAGATTACAATTCGCTGAAGGCTCAGATGATGAAGATTAACATTTTTTTAGCAATAAAGTATTTTTAATTTTAGAATACACTGTTCTTTTAAGAACTAGCGCTCTTGCGCACTTAATAGACATAGTGTAAACATGATTTTAGGCTTTTATATACACTGGGAACTCCGCCTATGCCGGTCCCAAGCCCGGATGAAAAAGGAGGAGGGCGGCCTGCATGGAGGCCGTAAGGAGGCAGCCCCTCCACCATGCAAAGGCACAACAGGCCAATCACCTGTTCGCTTTAAATCACGATTACGAGCAATACAAGAGAGAAAACTGGACTGATTCTAAAGGCGACAAACTGGAACGGACTACGGACTACGACTTATGGAACTTGGGAAGGAAGAGGAGCTGGTGGAAGAGATGAGGAAAGCAAAACTAGAAATCCTGGCAATAACGGAAACAAAGAAAAAAGGACAAGGAGTCATGGATCTCGATGGCAACACGCTGCTCTACAGTGGTGTACCCATATCTGAAAGAGCTAAAGGGGGCGTGGGTTGCATTGTGGCCCAAAATCAAAAAGATAGTATCAAGGGATGGAACTTTGTCTCGGAGCGCATTATGGTTGTTAAACTAAAAGAAGGAGAAACCATAGTCAACCTGGTCATAGTGTATGGGCCAAATGAGGATGAGAGAGCAGAGGTCAAGGAGGAATTATTCAAGCTGCTTCACAGGACAGTGGATGACTGCCTAGATGAAGTTATCATGCTCGGAGATTTTAATGCCAGAGTTGGAAATGACCATGCTAGATGGGGTGGAGTTATCGGAAGATATGGAGAAAATACTCTCAATGACAATGGAAAGCGACTCCTTAGATTCTGCAGTGAGCAGAATCTGATCATTACAAACACAAAGTTCAACCATAAGCGCATACATGCATACACTAGATGTGAACCAACAAAGAATGAGAAGTCAGTGATCGACTATGCCATTGTTCGGAGAAGCTCATTCAAATATGTCCGAGATGCTAGAGTCTGGAGGGGGCCAGAGATTGGAAGTGATCACTACCTGCTAACAATCAAAAGAACAACTGAAAGAGTTGCTCAGCCTAGGAACTTCCCAACATCATGCAAGAAACCAAGTAAACGAGCAGGAGAAATGAGCATTAGTACCTACAAGCTGAGAGAGCCAGAAATTAAGACCAGATATCAGGGGCTTATTGCTGCAGCGGTGAGCAACACAGAAGAACGACCTGATGACTTGGAAACCCTCTGGATTAAATTCAAGGATATCATAAAGACAGCTGCTGCAGAAGCATGCGGTGAAGTCCGACTTGGGAACAAGAGAAAGAGGACACCTTGGTGGACAGAGGAAGTCAAAGAGAAAATAAGAGAGAAGAAAATGGCATGGAAACAATACTTAGGAGCTAAAAACACAACAGGACAAATGGAAAAATATAGAGAATATGTGACACTCAGAACAGAAGCAAAGAACAAAGTGCTAGCAGCAAAACAGAAGTCCTGGAAGAATTTGGAGAAAAGCTAGAAAAAGATGCACAAGAAAACCAGAAAATTGTTCTATAAGACCCTAAAGAACATGAGGAAGGAAAAACAATGCCCTCTCAAATTTATAAAGGACAAGCAAGGCAAATTGCTTACTGCCCCGAAGGAAGTAATGGAAAGATGGAAAGAATATTTCTCAGAACTCCTGGATGTTGAGCATGGTGAAGCATCAGAAATGATAAACACTAGCACAGAAGAGAAAACCAATGATGGTGAAGATGACATAAAGATGGAAGAACTGAAGGCAGCACTGGAGAAAATCAAGATGGGCAAAGCAGCAGGGCATGATGGTATAACACCAGAAATGGTTAAGTTCATGGGAGCATCAGGCGACCTATTACTCTTAAGGGTTTTACAGGCAGCGTGGTACAACAAGACCATACCAAAGGATTGGGAGATTGCCATCATAACACCAATTTTCAAAAAGGGTGACAATCGACAGTGTGGAAACCATAGAGGCATATCCCTTCTCAGTGTCCCTGGTAAAATCTACTCTAGAATCCTAGAGCAGAGACTCCGACGCCTAGCTGAGCCACAATTGGATGAGGTCCAGTGCGGATTCCAAGCAAACCGAAGTACTCAAGACCTAATCTTCACACTCAGACAGCTGAGTGAAAAGGCCCTTGAGTATAAGAGTGAGATGCATCTATGTTTCATAGATCTGGAAAAGGCGTTTGACAGGGTCCCCTGGAGCAAACTTTGGGACTGTTTGGAAAGGAAGAATATTCCAGCACCTCTGATTCATGCTATACAGAGCTTCTACAAGTCTTGCAGAAATTATGTGAGGACAGCAAACCATAAGTCAGAAGAGTTCAGGACCACCACTGGTGTAAGACAAGGTGATATCCTATCACCTTACCTCTTCATACTCCTTATGGACGATGTCATCAAGGCATGTAAGGAGAGAACAAGAAAGTATTCAGTGGGGTACTGGAAGATGAGACAGGTCTATATTTCGGAGCTGGCATTTGCTGATGATGTTGCCCTAATTGCTAAATCAGAGGCACATCTCCA
The DNA here is from genome assembly GCA_024509875.1 of Oreohelix idahoensis. Classification (NCBI taxonomy): domain Eukaryota; kingdom Metazoa; phylum Mollusca; class Gastropoda; order Stylommatophora; family Oreohelicidae; genus Oreohelix; species Oreohelix idahoensis. The sequence goes on from JAMPIV010012932.1 coordinate 141,449, forward strand.
ATCCAACCTGCAAGTCTGGAAGGAAGAGCTGGAGAAGAGAGGGATGGTCATAAGCAGCTCTAAAACAAAATCCATGGTGATATCACGAGAAGAAAGAAGACATCAGATTAAGCTAGGATAACAGGTCCTGGAGCAGGTCGACCACTTTAAATACCTCGGAGCTATTATAGACCGAAAGGGAGGCATCAAAGAAGAGTTGGCCACTCGAAAAGCAGCAGCTGGGAGACTTTTTTCAGGCCATAAATCGAGGATTCCTCAGCAAGAGAGAGGTTGGTAAGAAAACGAAGATGGCTGTATACCGCTCCACCTATGTCCCAGTCTTGACATATGGATGCGAGTCATGGGCAATGACTACAACCCATAAAAGCCAGATCCTAACCTCAGAAATTAGGTATCTGAGGAAGATGGTTGAAGTAACAAGAAGAGACATGGTACGCAACCAGACGATACGTCAAGGCCTTAAATCCTACCCCCTGCAGACCCAAGTAGAACAGTCCCAATTAAGATGGTTTGGCCATGTCTGCAGAATGGGAGAAGATCGGATACCACGACAAGCATGGGAAACAAAGAGCCAAGGATCCAGACCCCGAGGACGACCCAGAGTCCGCTGGGAGGACAACATTAGACAATCTTTGAAGGACCGAGGACTAGAATAAAACCAGGCCAGGAGGAAGACAGCCGATAGGATAGTCTGGCGCTCTCTCTTCCAAACCTCTACACCTCACGGTAGAAGGGGAACAACTAAGTAAGTATATACACTGGGAAGCAACAAGAAAAAAATGGGTATGACCCGCTTTATTGCGATATTCGATTTATTGCGGTGGTCTGAAAGCGAACCCGCAATATCTCCAAGGTATACCTGTGTGTGTGCGTGCGCGCGCGCACGCACGCGCACACGCACGTGTGCACGCACACATGCACGCACGCACACACACACACACATATATATACTGAAGCACATTAAAAACGCACCACTATTATATATACTGATGCCGAGAAGCTGGAAAAAAAAATGTGGGAATGGATTTTCCCGTGTTTGTCATGTGGTAGAGAGCGAATGGCTGCTGGAATGGAAAGTGCATGATTCAACTCACGGGTTTGGGTACAGACTACATGAAAACAATGAAAGTTACACGTGCAACACGATTCCCAACAGCTATGACCCTGAAAATGTGTACGCGTTGTGGCAGTATACTCGGTATAAAAAGGCAGTTGAGACAAAACACCCAGTACATGTGCTTGAAATGCCACGACTATCTGAAAACGACCGCCAACGAGCCATTGGTATGTTGGAGACCGGAATGAGCTTGCGGACCATTGCCAGAAGGATGAATTGCCACCACAGCACTATTGTACGTCTCAATGAACGTTACGGAACCACTGGCAGTGCCCGGGATAGACTTCGGAGTGGCTAACCACGAGTTACTACCCCTGCGCAAGATCGTCATATTGTGCTGAGTCACCTAAGGAATCGTTCTCTCCCGGCAAGTCAAACAGCAAGAGCAATAGTGGGTAGACGTGGGCAAGTCTCTCGAATGACAGTCATACGACAACTCAGAGATACAGGCCTTACTGCAAGACGACCATATGTTGGGCCAAACTTGACTCACAGACATCGTCAGCAGCGCCTGCAATGGGCAGAGCAATATGTCAGATGAACTAGACTGCAGTGGAATGCTGTCCTATTCACAGATGAGAGCAGATTCAACATATCCTTTGCTGATGGACGTATGCGGATTTGGCGACGGTGTGGAGAGCGCTTTGCAGATTGCTGTGTTCATCAGCACAACCGATTTGGAGGTGGCAGTATTCACATTTGGGGAGGATTCAGTTTTCACCATTGCTTGCCTCTTCACGTCTTCCGTGGAAATGTTAATGCTGTGACATATCGAGATGAGGTTCTGGATGCATTGGTTGCTCCTGTGTTCACAAATTATCCAGACTTGCAGCTTCTCCAGCAGGATAACGCACGTGCGCACACCGCATGCATTACACAGCAATATCTACAGCAGCAGAACATTGTGACGATTGATTGGCCTGCCCTATCACCAGACATGTCCCTTATAGAACATCTGTGGGACGAGCTTGGACCCAGAGTCTACAGGCAAGGTTCTCCAGCTAATCTGCAACAGCTCGAAGCTGCTCTTACATGTGAATGGGACTTGATTCCCCGGAATTTCCTTCAGAGACTTGTGCGTTCCATGCGGAGCCGCTGCCAAGCTTGTTTGTAAGCACATGGTGGACATACCAGATACTGAGGATAGTGTGAATGAATTTTTTTATTGGTTGCATTTTTGGTTTTCTCCCTTGCCTGCACAGAATGCAATGAATTTCATAACAATCAAATGTACAAATTAATGACCAGCATGGATTCATAGGAAAATGAATAAAGATTCCAAATATGTAAACTTGTAAACACTTATATTTACATTTCACACTCTGTTCCTGGATTATACAGGTGGTGCGTTTTTAACCTTTAGCACGCTGCGGGCGACACATGTCGCCCGCAGAAACCTATGTTCCGACTGCTTGAGGCGACATGTGTCGCCTTCGGATATCGTCGTTTTTTAGCAATAGGATTTGTGTACACGTGATTTCACCCCCGGATGTTAAGTTTTAAACTTATCTGAGAGAGAGTTAGCTTCCGTTTCTGATCTTCTTTAGTAATGGGTGCATCCGCGTTTATTTTCTGTGAATTTTTTTAATCGAAATGAATCGGCATCGAACACGCAGCCATTTTCGCTCTAATTTTATTGGATTCTGACGCCATGCGGTGGGGATGAGATTTTTGTCTTTATAAGCGCTGATATTGGTTCTCAGAATATGTTTGATGGTGAGATGGAAACGAAAGTAGAATGGCATTGCTAGTATGTATAATTTTAGGGGTTAGGATTAGGAATATCGGAAAGGTTTAGGATTACGGCCGAATGTCACTGCTGACGAGGGCATTTGTTGCTTTGCTACTGATGACGGGTGTAACGAAAAGATTGTCATTTGATTTGTATTGGTCTATTGGTCAAATGACTTTCATTGAGATGCAAGGGATATGGACTCTTCGTTTGTTGGTCATTTTTTTTAATTTAAAAAAAAAATTAAAAAAAATTAAAAATTTTTTATTATTTTTTTTATCTTTTTATCGTTTTTCCATCTTTCCATTCCTCTCTTCCTATCTCATCTAACATGTACACAAACAAAATTTACATCATCAGATTCATCATTCATTCATTTCTATACAGTCCAAAATTGATAGCAATTGACCAAAACACAAAAAAACTATAGAATTTACTAGTCACCCACTATAAAAATGGGGCATTGTGAAAAAGAATGCAGTGGCAGGGCAAATTTTCTGAATTTTTATGCAGCGTGCTAAAGGTTGTGCTTCAGTATATATATATATATATATATATATATATATATTATTATATATATATATATATATATATATATATATATATATATATATATATATATATATATATATATATATATATATATATATACACACACACACACATGTATACATACACACATATATATACTATAGCATAAGTCGATCCGACTATAAGTCGACCCTTAGACTTTTGGAATTGAAAAGCGCCCAAAAGAAATAACCCGAGTACAAGTCAAAGTACAAAAAAATGATGCTTCAATAATGGATTTATGAAAAGGTAGAATTGTTTTCCTCAAAATTGCTGGTAATCTCTGTGCAATGTTTGTACGTTGGCGAAAAAACATCAAAAAGCGGCTAATAAAACAGCACACCAGTGTGCAGACGCATGAAATTTTGATATTTCTGGCATATTGCAATATTTTTCATGCCTTTTCGACTGAAGGGCATGAATTTGTAAGTAACAATGCAACAATTTTGCCGCTGAGTTAAAACCCATTCATTTAGTTCTTCAAGAGCTGGAAACCATGAAGTGTTCCCTCTCCTTGCTAGTTCTGTTTTCGATATATCTTGCAAGGGTTGAAATTGAAAACCGTGGGACATGTCTTCCATTTTGCCGAAACTTCTATCGGTCCGATGGCCAATTAAGTCAGCCGCACAGTTACAGTTAGCATTAGAGTTTATGTTTGGTTTAGAATTTTTTAATCTAAACCAAACTCTTGTCCTGACCCCTAACGACATGGCTGAATTAATTAGCCACAGAATCGACAACTAACCGAGCTAGGTTTTTCACACATAATGTATTTTTCATCTATAATCATCACTTGCCATACAGTGTTACAGTAACCAGATGACCGTAAGCTCCTACGTTTTTGCGCTCTCATCTACGTCTGCAATAATGACTCCTGCTGTGATTACTATTTAACTGTAAACAGCAACAATTACCCACATTCCTGCCAAATGAATACATAAACGTTATTCAGTCACAAATAATAACATGCAACACACTAATTGAACCAAAGTCGGGTAGCTCTATTTCCCAATTTCATCTGTTGATGCCTATCCCTTCGATGCATATCAAGAAACATATTCATCTCATCTTAACCCGTAACCCGTCATGGGTCGTAGGGGTGCCATGGTGGAAGCATCAGCAGACAGGGTCCTCCACTGCTCTCTGTCCTCAGCAATGCGTACAAGTGTGGAAAAACCGTGTCCTGCCCATTCTTTGATGTTATCAGCCCAGGATTTTCTTTGCCTTAAAACATATTACGGGGGGGGGGGGGGGGGGGGGGGGGGGGGGGGGGGGGGGGGGGGGGGGGGGGGGGGGGGGGGGGGGGGGGGGGGGGGGGGGGGGGGGGGGGGGGGGGGGGGGGGGGGGGGGGGGGGGGGGGGGGGGGGGGGGGGGGGGGGGGGGGGGGGGGGGGGGGGGGGGGTGGCGGGGTGGGGGGGGGGGGGGGGGGGGGGGGGGGCGGAGGGGGGGGGAGGGGGGGGGGGGGGGGGGGGGGGGAGGAGGGGGGGGGGGAGGGGGGGGGGGGGGGGTGGGGAGGGGGGGGGGGGGGCGTGGGGGGGGGCGGGGGGAGGGGGTGTGGGGGGGGGGTGGGTGAGGGCGGGGGGGGGGGGGGGGAGGTGGGGGGGGGGGGGGTGGGGGGGGGGGGGGGGGGGGGGGTGGGGGTGTGGGGGGGCGGGTGTGGGGGGGGGGGGGGGGGGGGTGGGGGGGGGGGGGGGGGTGGGGGGGGGGGGGGGGGGGGGGGGGGGGGGGGGGGGGGGGGGGGGGGGGGGGGGGGGGGGGGGGGGGGGGGGGGGGGGGGGGGGGGGGGTGGGGGGGGGGGGGGGGGGGGGGGGGGGGGGGGGGGGGGGGGGGGGGGGGGGGGGGGGGGGGGGGGGGGGGGGGGGGGGGGGGGGGGGGGGGGGGGGGGGGGGGGGGGGGGGGGGGGGGGGGGGGGGGGGGGGGGGGGGGGGGGGGGGGGGGGGGGGGGGGGGGGGGGGGGGGGGGGGGGGGGGGGGGGGGGGGGGGGGGGGGGGGGGGGGGGGGGGGGGGGGGGGGGGGGGGGGGGGGGGGGGGGGGGGGGGGGGGGGGGGGGGGGGGGGGGGGGGGGGGGGGGGGGGGGGGGGGGGGGGGGGGGGGGGGGGGGGGGGGGGGGGGGGGGGGGGGGGGGGGGGGGGGGGGGGGGGGGGGGGGGGGGGGGGGGGGGGGGGGGGGGGGGGGGGGGGGGGGGGGGGGGGGGGGGGGGGGGGGGGGGGGGGGGGGGGGGGGGGGGGGGGGGGGGGGGGGGGGGGGGGGGGGGGGGGGGGGGGGGGGGGGTGGGGGGGGGGGGGGGGGGGGGGGGGGGGGGGGGGGGGGGGGGGGGGGGGGGGGGGGGGGGGGGGGGGGGGGGGGGGGGGGGGGGGGGGGGGGGGGGGGGGGGGGGGGGGGGGGGGGGGGGGGGGGGGGGGGGGGGGGGGGGGGGGGGGGGGGGGGGGGGGGGGGGGGGGGGGGGGGGGGGGGGGGGGGGGGGGGGGGGGGGGGGGGGGGGGGGGGGGGGGGGGGGGGGGGGGGGGGGGGGGGTGGGGGGGGGGGGGGGGGGGGGGGGGGGGGGGGGGGGGGGGGGTGGGGGGGGGGGGGGGGGGGGGGGGGGGGGGGGGGGGGGGGGGGGGGGGGGGGGGGGGGGGGGGGGGGGGGGGGGGGGGGGGGGGGGGGGGGGGGGGGGGGGGGGGGGGGGGGGGGGGGGGGGGGGGGGGGGGGGGGGGGGGGGGGGGGGGGGGGGGGGGGGGGGGGGGGGGGGGGGGGGGGGGGGGGGGGGGGGGGGGGGGGGGGGGGGGGGGGGGGGGGGGGGGGGGGGGGGGGGGGGGGTGGGGGGGGGGGGGGGGGGGGGGGGGGGGGGGGGGGGGGGGGGGGGGGGGGGGGGGGGGGGGGGGGGGGGGGGGGGGGGGGGGGGGGGGGGGGGGGGGGGGGGGGGGGGGGGGGGGGGGGGGGGGGGGGGGGGGGGGGGGGGGGGGGGGGGGGGGGGGGGGGGGGGGGGGGGGGGGGGGGGGGGGGGGGGGGGGGGGGGGGGGGGGGGGGGGGGGGGGGGGTGGGGGGGGGGGGGGGGGGGGGGGGGGGGGGGGGGGGGGGGGGGGGGGGGGGGGGGGGGGGGGGGGGGGGGGGGGGGGGGGGGGGGGGGGGGGGGGGGGGGGGGGGGGGGGGGGGGGGGGGGGGGGGGGGGGGGGGGGGGGGGGGGGGGGGGGGGGGGGGGGGGGGGGGGGGGGGGGGGGGGGGGGGGGGGGGGGGGGGGGGGGGGGGGGGGGGGGGGGGGGGGGGGGGGGGGGGGGGGGGGGGGGGGGGGGGGGGGGGGGGGGGGGGGGGGGGGGGGGGGGGGGGGGGGGGGGGGGGGGGGGGGGGGGGGGGGGGGGGGGGGGGGGGGGGGGGGGGGGGGGGGGGGGGGGGGGGGGGGGGGGGGGGGGGGGGGGGGGGGGGGGGGGGGGTGGGGGGGGGGGGGGGGGGGGGGGGGGGGGGGGGGGGGGGGGGGGGGGGGGGGGGGGGGGGGGGGGGGGGGGGGGGGGGGGGGGGGGGGGGGTGGGGGGGGGGGGGGGGGGGGGGGGGGGGGGGGGGGGGGGGGGGGGGGGGGGGGGGGGGGGGGGGGGGGGGGGGGGGGGGGGGGGGGGGGGGGGGGGGGGGGGGGGGGGGGGGGGGGGGGGGGGGGGGGGGGGGGGGGGGGGGGGGGGGGGGGGGGGGGGGGGGGGGGGGGGGGGGGGGGGGGGGGGGGGGGGGGGGGGGGGGGGGGGGGGGGGGGGGGGGGGGGGGGGGGGGGGGGGGGGGGGGGGGGGGGGGGGGGGGGGGGTGGGGGGGGGGGGGGGGGGGGGGGGGGGGGGGGGGGGGGGGGGGGGGGGGGGGGGGGGGGGGTGGGGGGGGGGGGGGGGGGGGGGGGGGGGGGGGGGGGGGGGGGGGGGGGGGGGGGGGGGGGGGGGGGGGTGGGGGGGGGGGGGGGGGGGGGGGGGGGGGGGGGGGGGGGGGGGGGGGGGGGGGGGGGGGGGAGATGGGGTGGGGGGGGGGAGAGGTGAGGATGGGGGGTTTTGGGGGGGGTGGGGGGGGGGGGGGGGGGGGGGGGGGGGGGGGGTGGGGGGGGGGGGGGGGGGGGGGGGGGGGGGGGGGGGGGGGGGGGGGGGGGGGGGGGGGGGGGGGGGGGGGGGGGGGGGGGGGGGGGGGGGGGGGGGGGGGGGGGGGGGTGGGGGGGGGGGTGGGGGGGGGGGGGGGGGGGGGGGGGGGGGGGGGGGGGGGGGGGGGGGGGGGGGGGGGGGGGGGGGGGGGGGGGGGGGGGGGGGGGGGGGGGGGGGGGGGGGGGGGGGGGGGGGGGGGGGGGGGGGGGGGGGGGGGGGGGGGGGGGGGGGGGGGGGGGGGGGGGGGGGGGGGGGGGGGGGGGGGGGGGTGGGGGGGGGGGGGGGGGGGGGGGGGGGGGGGGGGGGGGGGGGGGGGGGGGGGGGGGGGGGGGGGGGGGGGGCGATGTATGGGGGGGGGGGGGGGGGGGGGGGGGGGGGGGGGGGGGGGGGGGGGGGGGGGGGGGGGGGGGGGGGGGGGGGGGGGGGGGGGGGGGGGGGGGGGGGGGGGGGTGGGGGGGGGGGGGGGGGGGGGGGGGGGGGGGGGGGGGGGGGGGGGGGGGGGGGGGGGGGGGGGGGGGGGTGGGGGGGGGGGGGGGGGGGGGGGGTGGGGGGGGGGGGGGGGGGGGGGGGGGGGGGGGGGGGGGGGGGGGGGGGGGGGGGGGGGGGGGGGGGGGGGGGGGGGGGGGGGGGGGGGGGGGGGGGGGGGGGGGGGGGGGGGGGGGGGGGGGGGGGGGGGGGGGGGGGGGGGGGGGGGGGGGGGGGGGGGGGGGGGGGGGGGGGGGGGGGGGGGGGGGGGGGGGGGGGGGGGGGGGGGGGGGGGGGGGGGGGGGGGGGGGGGGGGGGGGGGGGGGGGGGGGGGGGGGGGGGGGGGGTGGGGGGGGGGGGGGGGGGGGGGGGGGGGGGGGGGGGGGGGGGGGGGGGGGGGGGGGGGGGGGGGGGGGGGGGGGGGGGGGGGGGGGGGGGGGGGGGGGGGGGGGGGGGGGGGGGGGGGGGGGGGGGGGGGGGGGGGGGGGGGGGGGGGGGGGGGGGGGGGGGGGGGGGGGGGGGGGGGGGGGGGGGGGGGGGGGGGGGGGGGGGGGGGGGGGGGGGGGGGGGGGGGGGGGGGGGGGGGGGGGGGGGGGGGGGGGGGGGGGGGGGGGGGGGGGGGGGGGGGGGGGGGGGGGGGGGGGGGGGGGGGGGGGGGGGGGGGGGGGGGGGGGGGGGGGGGGGGGGGGGGGGGGGGGGGGGGGGGGGGGGGGGGGGGGGGGGGGGGGGGGGGGGGGGGGGGGGGGGGGGGGGGGGGGGGGGGGGGGGGGGGGGGGGGGGGGGGGGGGGGGGGGGGGGGGGGGGGGGGGGGGGGGGGGGGGGGGGGGGGGGGGGGGGGGGGGGGGGGGGGGGGGGGGGGGGGGGGGGGGGGGGGGGGGTGGGGGGGGGGGGGGGGGGGGGGGGGGGGGGGGGGGGGGGGGGGGGGGGGGGGGGGGGGGGGGGGGGGGGGGGGGGGGGGGGGGGGGGGTGGGGGGGGGGGGGGGGGGGGGGGGGGGGGGGGGGGGGGGGGGGGGGGGGGGGGGGGGGGGGGGGGGGGGGGGGGGGGGGGGGGGGGGGGGGGGGGGGGGGGGGGGGGGGGGGGGGGGGGTGGGGGGGGGGGGGGGGGGGGGGGGGGGGGGGGGGGGGGGGGGGGGGGGGGGGGGGGGGGGGGGGGGGGGGGGGGGGGGGGGGGGGGGGGGGGGGGGGGGGGGGGGGGGGGGGGGGGGGGGGGGGGGGGGGGGGGGGGGGGGGAGGGGGGGGGGGGGGGGGGGGGGGTGGGGGGGGGGGGGGGGGGGGGGGGGGGGGGGGGGGGGGGGGGGGGGGGGGGGGGGGGGGGGGGGGGGGTGGGGGGGGGGGGGGGGGGGGGGGGGGGGGGGGGGGGGGGGGGGGGGGGGGGGGGGGGGGGGGGGGGGGGGGGGGGGGGGGGGGGGGGGGGGGGGGGGGGGGGGGGGGGGGGGTGGGGGGGGGGGGGGGGGGGGGGGGGGGGGGGGGGGAGGGGGGGAGGGGGGGGGGGGGGGGGGGGGGGGGGGGGGGGGGGGGGGGGGGGTGGGGGAGGGGGGGGGGCGGGGGCGGGGGGGGGGGGGGGGGGTGGGGGGGGGGGGGGGCGGGTGGGGGGGGGGGGGGGGGGGGGGGGGGGGGGGGGGGGGGGGGGGGGGGGGGGGGGGGGGGGGGGGGGGGGGGGGGGGGGGGGGGGGGGGGGGGGGGGGGGGGGGGGGGGGGGGGGGGGGGGGGGGGGGGGGGGGGGGGGGGGGGGGGGGGGGGGGGGGGGGGGGGGGGGGGGGGGGGGGGGGGGGGGGGGGGGGGGGGGGGGGGGGGGGGGGGGGGGGGGGGGGGGGGGGGGGGGGTGGGGGGGGGGGGGGGGGGGGGGGGGGGGGGGGGGGGGGGGGGGGGGGGGGGGGGGGGGGGGGGGGGGGGGGGGGGGGGGGGGGGGGGGGGGGGGGGGGGGGGGGGGGGGGGGGGGGGGGGGGGGGGGGGGGGGGGGGGGGGGGGGGGGGGGGGGGGGGGGGGGGGGGGGGGGGGGGGGGGGGGGGGGGGGGGGGGGGGGGGGGGGGGGGGGGGGGGGGGTGGGGGGGGGGGGGGGGGGGGGGGGGGGGGGGGGGGGGGGGGGGGGGGGGGGGGGGGGGGGGGGGGGGGGGGGGGGGGGGGGGGGGGGGGGGGGGGGGGGGGGGGGGGGGGGGGGGGGGGGGGGGGGGGGGGGGGGGGGGGGGGGGGGGGGGGGGGGGGGGGGGGGGGGGGGGGGGGGGGGGGGGGGGGGGGGGGGGGGGGGGGGGGGGGGGGGGGGGGGGGGGGGGGGGGGGGGGGGGGGGGGGTGGGGGGGGGGGGGGGGGGGGGGGGGGGGGGGGGGGGGGGGGGGGGGGGGGGGGGGGGGGGGGGGGGGGGGGGGGGGGGGGGGGGGGGGGGGGGGGGGGGGGGGGGGGGGGGGGGGGGGGGGGGGGGGGGGGGGGGGGGGGGGGGGGGGGGGGGGGAGGGGTGGGGGGGGGGGGGGGGGGGGGGGGGGGGGGGGGGGGGGTGGGGGGGGGGGGGGGGGGGGGGGGGGGGGGGGTGGGGGGTAGGGGGGGGGTAGGGGCGGGGGGGGGAGGGGGGGGGGGGGGGGGGGGGGGGGGGGGGGGGGGGGGGGGGGTGGGGGGGGGGGGGGGGGGGGGGGGGGGGGGGGGGGGGGGGGGGGGGGGAGGGGGGGGGGTGGGGGGGGAGGGGGGGGGGGGGGGAGGTGGTGCGAGGGTGGGGGGGGGGGGGGGAGGGGGGTGGGAGGGGGGGGGGGGGGGGGGGGGGGGGGTGGGGGTGAGGGGGGGGCGGGGGGGGTGGGGGGTGGGTCGGGGACGCGGGGGGTGAGGGGGGGGGGGGCGGAGGGGGGGGGGGGGGGGGGGGGGGGGGGGGGGGGGGGGGGGGGGGGGGGGGGGGGGGGGGGGGGGGGGGGGGGGGGGGGGGGGGGGGGGGGGGGGGGGGGGGGGGGGGGGGGGGTGGGGGGGGGGGGGGGGGGGGGGGGGGGGGGGGGGGGGGGGGGGGGGGGGGGGGGGGGGGGGGGGGGGGGGGGGGGGGGGGGGGGGGGGGGGGGGGGGGGGGGGGGGGGGGGGGGGGGGGGGGGGGGGGGGGGGGGGGGGGGGGGGGGGGGGGGGGGGGGGGGGGGGGGGGGGGGGGGGGGGGGGGGGGGGGGGGGGGGGGGGGGGGGGGGGGGGGGGGGGGGGGGGGGGGGGGGGGGGGGGGGGGGGGGGGGGGGGGGGGGTGGGGGGGGGGGGGGGGGGGGGGGGGGGGGGGCGGGGGGGGGGGGGGGGGGGGGGGGGGGGGGGGGGGGGGCGGGGGGGGGCGCGGGGGGGGGAGGGGGGGGGGGGGGGGGGGGGGGGGGGGGGGGGGGGGGGGCGGGGGGGGGGGGGGGGGGGGGGGGGGGGGGGGGGGGGGGGGCGGGGGGGGAGGGGGGGGGGGGGGGGAGGGAGTGTGGGGGGGAGGGGGACGGGGGGGGGCAGGGGGGTCGGGGGGGGGGGGGGAGAGGGGTGTGGGGGGTGGGGGGAGGGGTGGTGGGGGAGGGGGGGGGGGGGGGGGGGGGGAGGGGGGGGGGGGGGGGGGGGGGGGGGGTGGGGGGGGGGGGGGGGGGGGGGGGGGGGGGGGGGGGGGGGGGGGGGGGGGGGGGGGGGGGGGGGGGGGGGGGGGGGGGGGGGGGGGGGGGGGGGGGGGGGGGGGGGGGGGGGGGGGGGGGGGGGGGGGGGGGGGGGGGGGGGGGGGGGGGGGGGGGGGGGGGGGGGGGGGGGGGGGGGGGGGGGGGGGGGGGGGGGGGGGGGGGGGGGGGGGGGGGGGGGGGGGGGGGGGGGGGGGGGGGGGGGGGGGGGGGGGGGGGGGGGGGGGGGGGGGGGGGGGGGGGGGGGGGGGGGGGGGGGGGGGGGGGGGGGGGGGGGGGGGGGGGGGGGGGGGGGGGGGGGGGGGGGGGGGGGGGGGGGGGGGGGGGGGGGGGGGGGGGGGGGGGTGGGGGGGGGGGGGGGGGGGGGGGGGGGGGGGGGTGGGGGGGGGGGGGGGGGGGGGGGGGGGGGGGGGGGGGGGGGGGGGGGGGGGGGGGGGGGGGGGGGGGGGGGGGGGGGGGGGGGGGGGGGGGGGGGGGGGGGGGGGGGGGGGGGGGGGGGGGGGGGGGGGGGGGGGGGGGGGGGGGGGGGGGGGGGGGGGGGGGGGGGGGGGGGGGGGGGGGGGGGGGGGGGGGGGGGGGGGGGGGGGGGGGGGGGGGGGGGGGGGGGGTGGGGGGGGGGGGGGGGGGGGGGGGGGGGGGGGGGGGGGGGGGGGGGGGGGGGGGGGGGGGGGGGGGGGGGGGGGGGGGGGGGGGGGGGGGGGGGGGGGGGGGGGGGGGGGGGGGGGGGGGGGGGGGGGGGGGGGGGGGGGGGTGGGGGGGGGGGGGGGGGGGGGGGGGTGGGGGGGGGGGGGGGGGGGGGGGGGGGGGGGGGGGGGGGGGGGGGGGGGGGGGGGGGGGGGGGGGGGGGGGGGGGGGGGGGGGGGGGGGGGGGGGGGGGGGGGGGGGGGGGGGGGGGGGGGGGGGGGGGGGGGGGGGGGGGGGGTGGGGGGGGGGGGGGGGGGGGGGGGGGGGGGGGGGGGGGGGGGGGGGGGGGGGGGGGGGGGGGGGGGGGGGGGGGGGGGGGGGGGGGGGGGGGGGGGGGGGGGGGGGGGGGGGGGGGGGGGGGGGGGGGGGGGGGGGGGGGGGGGGGGGGGGGGGGGGGGGGGGGGGGGGGGGGGGGGGGGGGGGGGGGGGGGGGGGGGGGGGGGGGGGGGGGGGGGGGGGGGGGGGGGGGGGGGGGGGGGGGGGTGGGGGGGGGGGGGGGGGGGGGGGGGGGGGGGGGGGGGGGGGGGGGGGGGGGGGGGGGGGGGGGGGGGGGGGGGGGGGGGGGGGGGGGGGGGGGGGGGGGGGGGGGGGGGGGGGGGGGGGGGGGGGGTGGGGGGGGGGGGGGGGGGGGGGGGGGGGGGGGGGGGGGGGGGGGGGGGGGGGGGGGGGGGGGGGGGGGGGGGGGGGGGGGGGGGGGGGGGGGGGGGGGGGGGGGGGGGGGGGGGGGGGGGGGGGGGGGGGGGGGGGGGGGGGGGGGGGGGCGCTGCGGAAGGGGGGGGGGGGGGGGGGGGGGGGGGGGGGGGGGGGGGGGGGGGGGGGGGGGGGGGGGGGGGGGGGGGGTGGGGGGGGGGGGGGGGGGGGGGGGGGGGGGGGGGGGGGGGGGGGGGGGGGGGGGGGGGGGGGGGGGGGGGGGGGGGGGGGGGGGGGGGGGGGGGGGGGGGGGGGGGGGGGGGGGGGGGGGGGGGGGGGGGGGGGGGGGGGGGGGGGGGGGGGGGGGGGGGGGGGGGGGGGGGGGGGGGGGGGGGGGGGGGGGGGGGGGGGGGGGGGGGGGGGGGGGGGGGGTGGGGGGGGGGGGGGGGGGGGGGGGGGGGGGGGGGGGGGGGGGGGGGGGGGGGGGGGGGGGGGGGGGGGGGGGGTGGGGGGGGGGGGGGGGGGGGGGGGGGGGGGGGGGGGGGGGGGGGGGGGGGGGGGGGGGGGGGGGGGGGGGGGGGGGGGGGGGGGGGGGGGGGGGGGGGGGGGGGGGGGGGGGGGGGGGGGGGTGGGGGGGGGGGGGGGGGGGGGGGGGGGGGGGGGGGGGGGGGGGGGGGGGGGGGGGGGGGGGGGGGGGGGGGGGGGGGGGGGGGGGGGGGGGGGGGGGGGGGGGGGGGGGGGGGGGGGGGGGGGGGGGGGGGGGGGGGGGGGGGGGGGGGGGGGGGGGGGGGGGGGGGGGGGGGGGGGGGGGGGGGGGGGGGGGGGGGGGGGGGGGGGGGGGGGGGGGGGGGGGGGGGGGGGGGGGGGGGGGGGGGGGGGGGGGGGGGGGGGGGGGGGGGGGGGGGGGGGGGGGGGGGGGGGGGGGGGGGGGGGGGGGGGGGGGGGGGGGGTGGGGGGGGGGGGGGGGGGGGGGGGGGGGGGGGGGGGGGGGGGGGGGGGGGGGGGGGGGGGGGGGGGGGGGGGGGGGGGGGGGGGGGGGGGGGGGGGGAGGGGGGGGGGGGGGGGGGGGGGGGGGGGGGGGGGGGGGGGGGGGGGGGGGGGGGGGGGGGGGGGGGGGGGGGGGGGGGGGGGGTGGGGGGGGGGGGGGGGGGGGGGGGGGGGGGGGGGGGGGGGGGGGGGGGGGGGGGGGGGGGGGGGGGGGGGGGGGGGGGGGGGGGGGGGGGGGGGGGGGGGGGGGGTGGGGGGGGGGGGGGGGGGGGGGGGGGGGGGGGGGGGGGGGGGGGGGGGGGGGGGGGGGGGGGGGGGGGGGGGGGGGGGGGGGGGGGGGGGGGGGGGGGGGGGGGGGGGGGGGGTGGGGGGGGGGGGGGGGGGGGGGGGGGGGGGGGGGGGGGGGGGGGGGGGGGTGGGGGGGGGGGGGGGGGGGGGGGGGGGGGGGGGGGGGGGGGGGGGGGGGGGGGGGGTGGGGGGGGGGGGGGGGGGGGGGGGGGGGGGTGGGGGGGGGGGGGGGGGGGGGGGGGGGGGGGGGGGGGGGGGGGGGGGGGGGGGGGGGGGGGGGGGGGGGGGGGGGGGGGGGGGGGGGGGGGGGGGGGGGGGGGGGGGGGGGGGGGGGGGGGGGGGGGGGGGGGGGGGGGGGGGGGGGGGGGGGGGGGGGGGGGGGGGGGGGGGGGGGGGGGGGGGGGGGGGGGGGGGGGGGGGGGGGGGGGGGGGGGGGGGGGGGGGGGGGGGGGGGGGGGGGGGGGGGGGGGGGGGGGGGGGGGGGGGGGGGGGGGGGGGGGGGGGGGGGGGGGGGGGGTGAGGGGGGGGAGGGGCGGGGGGGGGTGAGGCGGGTCGGGGGTGGGGGGGGGGTGGCTGGGGGGGGCTGGGGGGGGGGGGGGGGGGGGGTGTGGGGGGGGGGGGGGGGGGGGGGGGGGGGGGGGGGGGGGGGGGGGGGGGGGGGGGGGGGGGGGGGGGGGGGGGGGGGGGGGGGGGGGGGGGGGGGGGGGGGGGGGGGGGGGGGGGGGGGGGGGGGGGGGGGGTGGGGGGGGGGGGGGGGGGGGGGGGGGGGGGGGGGGGGGGGGGGGGGGGGGGGGGGGGGGGGGGGGGGGGGGGGGGGGGGGGGGGGGGGGGGGGGGGGGGGGGGGGGGGGGGGGGGGGGGGGGGGGGGGGGGGGGGGGGGGGGGGGGGGGGGGGGGGGGGGGGGGGGGGGGGGGGGGGGGGGGGGGGGGGGGGGGGGGGGGGGGGGGGGGGGGGGGGGGGGGGGGGGGGGGGGGTGGGGGGGGGGGGGGGGGGGGGGGGGGGGGGGGGGGTGGGGGGGGGGGGGGGGGGGGGGGGGGGGGGGGGGGGGGGGGGGGGGGGGGGGGGGGGGGGGGGGGGGGGGGGGGGGGGGGGGGGGGGGGGGGGGGGGGGGGGGGGGGGGGGGGGGGGGGGGGGGGGGGGGGGGGGGGGGGGGGGGGGGGGGGGGGGGGGGGGGGGGGGGGGGGGGGGGGGGGGGGGGGGGGGGGGGGGGGGGGGGGGGGGGGGGGGGGGGGGGGGGGGGGGGGGGGGGGGGGGGGGGGGGGGGGGGGGGGGGGGGGGGGGGGGGGGGGGGGGGGGGGGGGGGGGGGGGGGGGGGGGGGGGGGGGGGGGGGGGGGGGGGGGGGGGGGGGGGGGGGTGGGGGGGGGGGGGGGGGGGGGGGGGGGGGGGGGGGGGGGGGGGGGGGGGGGGGGGGGGGGGGGGGGGGGGGGGGGGGGGGGGGGGGGGGGGGGGGGGGGGGGGGGGGGGGGGGGGGGGGGGGGGGGGGGGGGGGGGGTGGGGGGGGGGGGGGGGGGGGGGGGGGGGGGGGGGGGGGGGGGGGGGGGGGGGGGGGGGGGGGGGGGGGGGGGGGGGGGGGGGGGGGGGGGGGGGGGGGGGGGGGGGGGTGGGGGGGGGGGGGGGGGGGGGGGGGGGGGGGGGGGGGGGGGGGGGGGGGGGGGGGGGGGGGGGGGGGGGGGGGGGGGGGGGGGGGGGGGGGGGGGGGGGGGGGGGGGGGGGGGGGGGGGGGGGGGGGGGGGGGGGGGGGGGGGGGGGGGGGGGGGGGGGGGGGGGGGGGGGGGGGGGGGGGGGGGGGGGGGGGGGGGGGGGGGGGGGGGGGGGGGGGGGGGGGGGGGGGGGGGGGGGGGGGGGGGGGGGGGGGGGGGGGGGGGGGGGGGGGGGGGGGGGGGGGGGGGGGGGGGGGGGGGGGGGGGGGGGGGGGGGGGGGGGGGGGGGGGGGGGGGGGGGGGGGGGGGGGGGGGGGGGGGGGGGTGGGGGGGGGGGGGGGGGGGGGGGGGGGGGGGGGGGGGGGTGGGGGGGGGGGGGGGGGGGGGGGGGGGGGGGGGGGGGGGGGGGGGGGGGGGGGGGGGGGGGGGGGGGGGGGGGGGGGGGGGGGGGGGGGGGGGGGGGGGGGGGTGGGGGGGGGGGTGGGGGGGGGGGGGGGGGGGGGGGGGGGGGGGGGGGGGGGGGGGGGGGGGGGGGGGGGGGGGGGGGGGGGGGGGGGGGGGGGGGGGGGGGGGGGGGGGGGGGGGGGGGGGGGGGGGGGGGGGGGGGGGGGGGGGGGGGGGGGGGGGGGGGGGGGGGGGGGGGGGGGGGGGGGGGGGGGGGGGGGGGGGGGGGGGGGGGGTGGGGGGGGGGGGGGGTGGGGGGGGGGGGGGGGGGGGGGGGGGGGGGGGGGGGGGGGGGGGGGGGGGGGGGGGGGGGGGGGGGGGGGGGGGGGGGGGGGGGGGGGGGGGGGGGGGGGGGGGGGGGGGGGGGGGGGGGGGGGGGGGGGGGGGGGGGGGGGGGGGGGGGGGGGGGGGGGGGGGGGGGGGGGGGGGGGGGGGGGGGGGGGGGGGGGGGGGGGGGGGGGGGGGGGGGGGGGGGGGGGGGGTGGGGGGGGGGGGGGGGGGGGGGGGTGGGGGGGGGGGGGGGGGGGGGGGGGGGGGGGGGGGGGGGGGGGGGGGGGGGGTGGGGGGGGGGGGGGGGGGGGGGGGGGGGGGGGGGGTGGGGGGGTGGGGGGGGGGGGGGGGGGGGGGGGGGGGGGGGGGGGGGGGGGGGGGGGGGGGGGGGGGGGGGGGGGGGGGGGGGGGGGGGGGGGGGGGGGGGGGGGGGGGGGGGGGGGGGGGTGGGGGGGGGGGGGGGGGGGGGGGGGGGGGGGGGGGGGGTGGGGGGGGGGGGGGGGGGGGGGGGGGGGGTGGGGGGGGGGGGGGGGGGGGGGGGGGGGGTGGGGGGGGGGGGGGGGGGGGGGGGGGGGGGGGGGGGGGGGGGGGGGGGGGGGGGGGGGGGGGGGGGGGGGGGGGGGGGGGGGGGGGGGGGGGGGGGGGGGGGGGGGGGGGGGGGGGGGGGGGGGGGGGGGGGGGGGGGGGGGGGGGGGGGGGGTGGCGCCCGCGGGGGCGGGGGGGGGGGGCTTTTTTTTGGGGGGGGGGGGGGGGGGTTCCGGGGGGGGGGGGGGGGTGGGGAGGGGGGGGGGGGGAGGGGGGGGGGGGGGGGGGGGGGAGGGGGGGGGAGGGGGCGAGGGGCGGGGGGGTGGGGGGGGGGGGGGGGGGGGGGGGGGGGGGGGGGGGGGGGGGGGGGGGGGGGGGGGGGGGGGGGGGGGGGGGGGGGGGGGGGGGGGGGGGGGCGGGGGGGGGGGGGGGGGGGGGGGGGGGGGGGGGGGGGGGGCGGGGGGGGGGGGGGGCCGGGGTGGGGGGGGGTGGGGGGGGGGGGGGGGGGGGGGGGGGGGGGGGGGGGGGGGGGGGGGGGGGGGCGGGGGTGGGGGGGGGGGGCGGGGCGGGGGGGGGGGTGTGGGGGGGGGGGTGGGGGGGGGGGGGGGGGGGGCGTGGGGGGGGGGCGTGGGGGGGGGGGGGTGGGTTGGGGGTGGGGGGGGGGGGGGGGGGGGGGTGGGGGGGGGGGGGGTGGGGGGGGGGGGGGGTGGGGGGGGGGGGGGTGGGGGGGGGGGTGGTGGGGGTGGTGGGGGTGGAGATGGGGGTGGGGGGGGTGGGGGGGTGGGTGGGGGTGGGTGGGGGTGGGGGGGGGGGGGGGGGGGGGGGGGGGGGGGGGGGGGGGGGGGGGGGGGGGGGGGGGGGGGGGGGGGGGGGGGGGGGGGGGGGGGGGGGGGGGGGGGGGGGGGGGGGGGGGGGGGGGGGGGGGGGGGGGGGGGGGGTGGGGGGGGGGGGGGGGGGGGGGGGGGGGGGGGGGGGGGGGGGGGGGGGGGGGGGGGGGGGGGGGGGGGGGGGGGGAGGGGGGGGGGGGGGGGGGGGGGGGGGGGGGGGGGGGGGGGGGGGGGGGGGGGGGGGGGGGGGGGGGGGGGGGGGGGGGGGGGGGGGGGGGGTGGGGGGGGGGGGGGGGGGGGGGGGGGGGGGGGGGGGGGGGGGGTGGGGGGGGGGGGGGGGGGGGGGGGGGGGGTGGGGGGGGGGGGGGGGGGGGGGGGGGGGGGGGGGGGGGGGGGGGGGGGGGGGGGGGGGGGGGGGGGGGGGGGGGGGGGGGGGGGGGGGGGGGGGGGGGGGGGGGGGGGGGGGGGGGGGGGGGGGGGGGGGGGGGGGGGGGGGGGGGGGGGGGGGTGGGGGGGGGGGGGGGGGGGGGGGGGGGGGGGGGGGGGGGGGGGGGGGGGGGGGGGGGGGGGGGGGGGGGGGGGGGGGGGGGGGGGGGGGGGGGGGGGGGGGGGGGGGGGGGGGGGGGGGGGGGGGGGGGGGGGGGGGGGGGGGGGGGGGGGGGTGGGGGGGGGGGGGGGGGGGGGGGGGGGGGGGGGGGGAGGGG
>JAMPIV010012933.1:0-162224 GCA_024509875.1 Oreohelix idahoensis
ACAATCATTATATTATTAAATTACAAATGTGTATCTATCATGATATAGAAAAGGAACTACTATAGAACTAGACATATCAAGAAGTCTAAGCCCTAATAGTTATGTGGAATCATGTGGGCATCTTGACAGAATGTCTGCCATCACATTATCTGATCCACGAATAGCTCGCACAGAGAAATGAAAAGGTTGAAGAGCAATTGCATATCGAGTAGACCTCGAGCTCTTCAAATTCTTACTCTGTATAGCAGTAAGAGCTTTTTGGTCGGTTTCTACTATGAAATGTGCGCCTAGAAGGAATCTCTGTAGTTTGAGGATCGACCAAACCATAGCTAATAGCTCACGGTCTAAAACCGAATAATTCCTTTCTGCCGCATTAAGTTTTCTGGAAACATACATTACAGGATGCAGAGTTCCAGAGTACTCTTGCATTAGTGCCGCTCCAATCCCAGTGGATGAAGCGTCACTACGAAGAACGAATGTCTTATCTTTAGTGGGTAGCACTAAAATAGGTGGTGTTGAAAACAGTGTTTTAATCTTATCCAGAGAGCATTGGCATTCCTGAGACCAGTGGACCACATTAGGCGAACCTTTCTTTAGAAGTGTTGAGAGAGGTGCCATGATAGAGGATAGATTCTGAATGAATCTGCCATAAAATTGAATAAGACCTAACAGACTTCTCACCTGTTTTTTAGTCTTAGGGGATTGAGATGTTAAGTATCTTACTAGTATTATGGTCCTCTGTCTTTAGGAAACCATGACCAACTCGGTGGCCTAGGAAAGAAATTTCGCTAAAACCAATATAGGCTTTAGAGGGTTTCGCTGTCAGGTTGTGCTCACGCAAAGTAGACAGCAATTCATCTAACCCTGAATAGTGATCTTCCCAAGTATCGCTGAAAAGACAGATGTCGTCTAGATATGCAATGACATCTGACCGATAAGATAGGATTCGGCGCATCATGCGTACGAATGTAGCTGGTGCGTTTCATAAAGACCGAAAGGCATAAAATTCCATTGGAACAAACCTCTAGGTGTTGAAAAAGCCGTGAGAGGTTTGGCGCGTTCAGATAAAGGAACTTGCCAATATCCTTTAGACAAATCAAGTTTAGTGAAAAAATGAGATTTGGAGAGTCGAGTAAGTAGCTCTTCCAGTAAAGGCATAGGTTCGGCATCGAACTTAGTTACTTGATTCAATTTTCGATAGTCAACGCAAAGACGTATGTTATTGTCTTTTTTACGCACAATAACCATCGGCGAAGAATATGCAGAGGTGGATGGTTCGATTATTTTCAAATCTATCATCTCATCCAACTCTTTCTCGACCTGTGCTTGAAAATGTATAGGTATAGGATAAGGTCTAACCCTAATAGGAGTATGGTCAGTTAGAACAATGTCATGTTGAATGACATTCGTTTGTCCAGGGATGTCAGTGAGTACATCCTGAAATGTTTGCAACATAGTTGAAACTTGTCGCTGTTCTCCTAGAGACAAATCAGGAGAGACAGTAACGTTCTTCCATGATTCACTGGAATGAAGTGGGATCATTGGAAGAGGAAGATTTACATCTGAAAAACTTGTTTCCTCATCCTGTATCACGGACAGTGATGAGTAATGACCATGTGGTACTGGAGAATTGTCCGTTGCTTGGAAAATGGGTTGCAAATAATCCGGACGTTCATGGAATTCAGTAAGCATATTGATGTGGAAGGTTTTATGCTTCCCATCAATATCGACAATATAGTCGACATCGGAAATTTTCGATATTATATCGTACGGACCTTTCCAAGAAATAAGTAACCTGTTTTCCCTACAAGGTAGTAATACAAATGCTTTGTCACCAGGACAAAGTTGTCGTAAGCATCTCTTCTTATTGGCAAATTGCCTTGCCTTCTGTTTCGCAATTCAGAAGAAGAAGTTGCTAATTTGCATGCTTCGATAATTTTTTGTCTCAACGCGATGACATATTCGTAGGATGACTTTGTGTCATCGTCAATATTGTCAGATGTTATGAGATCGTGAAGCAACGACATAGGGCCACGCGGACGCGCGCCAAAGACGAGTTCAAAGGGAGAAAATCCCGTATGCTCATTGGGTACCTCTCTGTAAGCGAAGAGGGCCGCAGGTAAAACTCTGTCCCAGTCTTGAGGATGATCCTCAGTTATCTTCCCCAGTAAGTTTTTAAGTGTTCTATTAAGGCGTTCGACCATACCATTAGACATTGGATGGTAGATACTACTTAAAGATCTATCTATCTGCAGAGTAGACATTACTTGAGATATGGTATCTGATATTAGTTGGGTGCCATGGTCTGACAATATCTCTCCGGGGAACCCCAGACGAGAAAATATAAGCCAAAGAGCATCTGCAATATCAGCAGTAGTAATGCTCTTCAGAGGAATAGCCTCTGGCCAACGTGTGCACATATCAACACACGTCAAGATAAACTGATGTCCTCTGGCAGACTTGATCTTAAATGGACCAATAATGTCTATGGCCATTTTTTTGAAACGGCCGATAGGAATGTCCGCCGCCTGAATGGGTGCAGCATGCCGTGGACCTTTGGATTTAACTTCCTGACATACTTTACAAGATCGACAATAAATCCGTATGTCCTTGTTTACCAATGGCCAAAAGAAAGCCGCAAGGACTCTTGACTTAGTACGGGAAAAAACCCATGTGTCCAGCACACTGAGAGTCGTGAGCGTGCTGCAAAATTTTAACTCTCAAATTCTTGGGAACCAGGATTTGAGAATGACTTGACGTAATGGAGTCTTGAACCATACGTACAAGTACTCCATTCTTCTTTGTAATCCACGATTTACGACTTGTGTCTTTATTCGGATCACCTTTAGTTGCAAGAATGAAGAATTTCTTCAGAGTGGGATCATCTTCTTGCTGTTTTATAAACGAGTCACGAGAAATTACCAAGGGATTATCTTGGTTATGCACTTCATTATCTTCAGTAGATGAAGTTTGAGGCATATTAAGAGCCTGAGCTCTAGTGACTACAGCGTTAGCAATCTGCATGTTTTGCCTTTCCCACGTGGAAATTTGTTGCGGAGTGCATTCCTTGACTCCATGAATGCGACCGATGATGAGGTCAGCGATCGGATTCGGAAGAAGACATGCGTGTACATCTCCTGTAAAGAAAGGAGTAGCAATCCTAATGATAGCAGTAGAGTATTTCTCTAATGTGCCGCCAAATGTTACACATTTGACTACTTGTCCAGTGGCTCTACGAGTGACGCTAACACCAATTGTGGTGCATCCAGAATCAAATAGCACAGAGACTGGATTGTTATTCACTAAACCCTTATGTAAGACAAGAGATCCTCTCCATCATGCGCGAACCAGATGCTGGAAGAGCAGAAACGTGGATGGCCCACAGCTTTAAAGAAGACAACTGTGGTTGGCTTCAAATAAACGTTTTGCTTTTGGGTGGCACTGAAGATGCCTCTCCCCAAAATCAAAAGCGGCACATGCCATATTACTAGCATCATTATTATCTTTACTCTGTTTATAGGCTTCATGGGACTCTTGTTGTGCAGAGTTTGCCTGAAAATGTGGTTTATGTCTTTTGTATTGAGATCTACCTCGGTTATTATCACCTCTGTAGTTATTGTTACCTCTATTGTAACCCCTATTTGGGTTTGAGTCATAGTTCCCTTGGTTACCATTTTCATATTCATTATAATGAGTATCTCTGTAATTATGATCTTGTTGACTCCAAGACGGATAACCCTGATAGTTTCTATAATTACTTCCTCTACGGAAATTCCTATAATTATGACCACCCCTGTGTCGAGAGCTATCAGGTCGTCTCCAGTTCTTTGAAGAAGAACCCTGAAATGATTGGTTACCTTGGTTTTGATAACTATTATGGTTACCTTTTTTATCAAATCTGTTTTGAGGTCCCTGAAATCTGTGTGAATAATTGGGATTGTATGGTGTTGCTGACGCAACTGGCATACTCTCCTTAATCTTAGTGTTGCCAAAAGTCACGTCGGGGTGTGCAGTGACATAATGGGAACAATATTCTTCCATTTCTTTTAGAGATTTAGGTTTACGCTCATGTATAAATTCAAGGAAAGGTTTGTTCACACATGACATAATCTTATCTCTGAGCAACAAATCCATAAGTCCTTCATACGTTTTTTTCTGTTTTGGAAAGCTCAATCCAACGATCAACTGTGAGACGTGCCTTTGCAGTGAATTCTGAGAATTCTACACCCGTCTCAGGTACCATCGTTTTAAATAAAAGGCGATAGCCTTCCTCACTTAGCTGATATTTTTTTATCAAAGCCGCCCTAATGACATCATAATTATCCTTATCTGCTTCTCCTACAAGGCATAATCTAGTCAAAGATTCACCTTTCAAGTTTTCTGATAATTGATTAGCGTATTGTGATTTATCCACATTATGTGTACGACAAGAACGTTCAAATCTATCCAGCCAGAATGTAATATCGTCACTGGACTGATTTGAACGGTGGAACCTTAACCTTGTAAGTAGAAGGTTTATCATTACCACTAGATGCCTGATTAACATTACTCATACATGTCAATCTCAATTTCTCTAACTCAAATTCATGTTCTCTTATTGCTTTTTTTTTCTTCAGCCTCTCTGTCTAATCTTTTTTGTTCAGCTTCCCTGTCTAATCTTTTTTGTTCAGCTTCCCTGTCTAATCTTTTTTGTTCAGCTTCACTGTCTAATCTTTTTTGTTCAGCCGCAGCTTCTCTTTCCAATTTTTTTTTGTTCAGCTTCAAATCTCCTTTCCTCTACCTGCATCTGCAATTTCTTTTGTTCAGCAGCAGCCTCAGCTTCTCTTTCTAATCTTTTCTCTTCCGCCATAGCTTTTCTTTCTTCTGCAGCTAATCTTTTCTCTTCTGCCATAGCTCTTCTCTCTTCTGCAGCTAATGCTTTGTCATATTGAGCAACTGCCCATTGTTCTAATTGTTGACCAGTCTTATCAAGGGCTTTCCCTTGTGTAATGAAGTATTCTAATGTAGCCATGATGTCTAACAATAATACTAATCACCTGAATCAATAATAATACCACAAGTTCTCAATGACTTGATTAATCAGTATACTATCCCAATATCTGTGGGTCACAAGCCTTTAATAAGGTCTTGTATAATAGTAATAATAATCAGGTACTGGTTTATACCATAATCCAAGTGCAGTGCACAGGCAATTGTGTCTTATGAAATATACCTATATAAAACATATGTCAACCAACAGAATACATAAAGTACAAATAGGACTGACAATACAAGAACGTTTGCAGAGATCAAAATAAATCAAATAGGGAAATCAATGAAAATAATCACTGAATCTGCAAAGAATAACAACACAAATGACGTCACAATATATGAATATAAATTGTGAATAGAACTGAAAGATAGAAAAGGTTAGACCAACAAATTACAAACAAATCAAAACAAAACTAAAGAACAAAGAAATATTACAAAAACAACAATAATTACAGACTTCACAGCTAACACAAAAGCAACAGTTGTCGCAGCAAATTTTCAATCAAGAAAATTGCACCTATAGAAAACGCCCACAACGGACCCTCTATGACGTGGGATATTCTGTTGTGAGGACGCCGCCCAACCTTAAACACAACCCGCTGACATAGAAACTAACATACTATACAAACAAATAACATGTAAACATAAATATATATAAATTATGTGTATGATAGTATGTGTTGCAAAATAGGCTCAGTCTTACAGTAATGGCAAAGTTATTTTTATGAAAACAAACAAACTGCCACTTTATTCAATTAAACATTCTGGCCTTAAATATTAAAGTTCATATATGGAAAACAAGAAGATCCATCGATGAAAATAGGACTTCTTAGTTCACTCATACTGTCTTCCTGTTAACATTGACAAGAATTGATCCAACTGTTCTGTGAAACTCTATAATGTCTAATGTAAAAAATGTCAACAACGCTGACCTACATACTGCATTCACCTGACAGGTCACGTGACGAAGTGTTGACAAAGAGCAAACCAATACTGCAAGTGTGTCGTATCAGCCACAGGAAACGGTCTGGTATCGGTAATCTGTTGACTTCTGAACTTCTGCGAGGTCAAACCCAGAAAGCTGGTCCACCAGTTGATAAGGTTGATAAAGTTGATAACGTTGGATTTTTATTCCCGTTAATGATATCCACCAAAAGATAGATATAAGTGGATGGAAGCAGACATCATCATCATCATCAGTTGATAAGATCTCTATGGTGTTGTTTGCTCCACTGTAGTGTATGGAATGTCAACTTGACCTACGCAGTGGTGTGTAGACATGGATTGAGTGTATAATGTGCGAATGATGATAAAGGGTTCGTGTTGTTGACAAATGTTCTTTTCTCACACTCATGTATGACTGGAAGTCATCGACACCAACGACTGTGTACCTTTTCTAAAGTTTAATTGGACGTACACACTCGACAGCACAGATAGTGACAAATCACAGGTTGCCATAATACATCATAGTACAGTGGACAAATGGTCTTGCAATGTTACATGGGCACTCATGTAGAATAATTGTATAATGGACTGTCAGTAGCCAAGCACTCAGTATCGCCCATACATATATCATCTGACTTCACTGACTGAGCACGTCATCTTATAAACAATATTTCAGATGGCTTCTAAACCTAATCTCGTCTAGCGACGATTCTTCAACATAATGTTCAGCACATATTTTTCCATATAATAATAATATTGAACCGCTAGCAATGGGTTCTCATGTGTAGCAGTGATCTCTGGACTGATCAAGCGATAATACGGGCATCCCTTTTCTCTTCTTGAAAGTCACTACATGTTTTGGTTCCAAGATGGCTTCACTCGTGAGCTGTCACTCACGTTTGGATACAGATAATGAATCTGTCCTAAAGTTAGTCATTCATAAAACATTTCATTGCTCTTTTGAATCATGTTGAAATCTACAGGATATAGTGCATGCTAGGGAATCGAAGTCGATTTCATTCATCGAGATCATATTCTCATAGACATTCAAATCGTAACTTATCGGAAAATGGTGGCATGTCGATCGAGAGTTCATAAGTAGTATTCTTTGATTACCTTGGTATATGGAAATATGAAACTTGCCATTCCTTGGCACGACTAAACCACTGGGGGAAAGCATACACTATGTTCTTAGACGACTATCAGTCCCCCCACATCTACTCTTCATGCGATTCTTTGATGATTACAAACCTTCAGCACGACATGATGAATTCGTCCTGATTGTTTGCAGTACCTCTTTACCTCCATATAAGCATTGAAGAGTTTGGTCATTGTAACAATTACTATCTTTCTTAACAGGTCATACACGAGGGAATAGTGCTGCTAGAATCAAGCTCAGCAGTTTGTTCGTTTAATCCACATGTGCACTAGTGGTCAGAAAATCGTAGCTTGTGGCCTGTGTTTTATTCAAGTTTGTTATGGCCATCTCTGAGTCGAAAAATCGTTAATGTGGCGCCTGCCCGTCGAGAGGTGAGATAAGTCGTACCTTTGGGTTAGGAAATATGGTATCTCATTCTGATAGTCTGGATCACAGCTCTCTTGGTTTCTTCAATACAGTATAGGACTTAGATTATCTCCTTGTTCACATCTCCACTCCCTTTTTTGCAAGTTTTTTTCTGCCTAAACATTTGGGGTACACCATAATGAGATGGGTACCAGACTGGAAGTATGGTTCACCATTTGGCAGCTACCTTGTTTAGTTCATTTCTCAGATGCGGGAGTTTACCACCCTTGAGAGCTTGCAGGACAGACAGTGCATCTGTGAGGATGACTACCTGGTGGCAGTCAGAGGGGGTGTTATAAATCATATTTGCAGCTTGCTCTAGAGCTTGAACCTCAGCTGTATAGTTGGAACAGAATTTACCAGTGGGAATGTGCCTAGTCTCATAGTGGTTGTTAGTATATGAGTTAAAGATACCGGCACCTCCATTCCTAACAGCATTAGTTGCTGATCCATCTGTATAGGCATGTATCCATGATTGATCGGGATAGCTTTCTTGGATCATACTCAATGTAGCAGTTCGTTTTTGCAGATCATTATACTCACATCCACTTGTGAGACCACTGACTGTTGTATTAATTTGGAGGGCACTGCTGGCCTGCTCCCATGGTACAGGGTATAGGGTGGGCTTCAGTGGTGTTGTCTTCATGGATAGGTCTTCTTGAAGCTGTCTTATAAGTCTTTTCCCCCGATGCACAAAGCTGCTACGCTTTAGACGTCCCAATGCCAGATCATCTAGTCTTGCCTTCATTGGGTGCATTGGCAATTAAATGTTGTTACTTTTCAATCTGCACCATGGTTTTTGTGTCTCTTCTATGGGACAATGTCTGTAATCCAGCAACCTTCTGCATCTCTGTTATTGGTGTAGTTTTCATGGCTCCTGTAATGAGCCTGAGAGCTTGATTTTGCACCTTGTCCAAAGACTGCAGATGTGAGTTAGCAGCTTATGACCATGCTGCTGAGCTAAACTCTAAGTGTGGTCTTATTACTCCATTATAAATCTTCTTTAGATTTCGTTCATTTGCTCCCCAGTTGGTACCTGCTAATTTTCTGAGTATGCCTAGTCGTCTTCGGGCCTTTCCTTCTGCATTTTCAATATGCTTATTCCATGTAAGCCTTTGGTCAAATGTCACCCCAAGATAGGTGGGGTAGCTTTCTTCCTTGATCACGGTTGTCCCTAGGTGTATGTTAGCTGATTTGTCCTTGGGGGGCGAGGGAGAACAGTGTTGTGGAGGTTTTGTCTGTGTTTATTGTGATAAGCCATTTCTCTGCCCATGACACTAGCATGTCTGCTGCCCCGCTGCATTCTATAATTTGCTGTGGTGACATTTTCATCAGCGCACCAGAGTACTAGGTCATCTGCATATAAGGCAGCTTTAACCTCCTGCAGGGAGATCTTTCACCAGGTCATTGATGTAAACAAGGAAGAGTGTTGGGGAAATTACTCCTCCTTGAGGTACCCCCTGATGGAGCAACACTTTTCTGCTCTGCAGACCGTCAAGAGTGACTCTAGTTCTCCTGTTATGCAAGTATGACTGGATCCATTTCATCATTTTGCCTTGGATTCCACTTCTCCTAAGTTTTGCAATGAGGCCATCTTTCCACACCTTGTCAAAGGCCTGCTTGAAGTCGACCCAGATCGTTAGGACCTTTTTCTTCTCCTGGAAGGCATCTTCTATTGCTTGAGACAAGTAAGTAACTTCGTCTTATATACTGTAGCATTCTCTAAATCCAGCTTGTTCCGGCACCAGGATCTGCTCAGACTCTAAATACCATTTCAATCTGTGGTTGACTATTCGCTCCATAGTCTTCCCAACACAGCTTGTGAGACTGATTGGCCGGTAACTTGCAGCCTCGGTCTTACATTTCCCTTTCTTTAGTCTGGGTATTGTGATGGCTTCTCTCCATACTTGGGGTACCGTTCCTTTCAACCAGCTGTGGTTGAATATCTCAAGCAGTTTTGTCTTTGCTGCTGAGCTCAGATTTACTAGCATTTCGTTGCTGATTTTGTCTGGGCCGGGTGACTTTTGAAACTTAAGCTTGGAAATAGCCTTCTGTAGTTCTCCTAGTGTGATGGGTTCCCTCATTGGGGCAGGAGTATCTGTCTGTCCCATGGTTGCCAGTATTTCTTTTCTTATCTCTCTCTGATGGTCTATGTTAATGGGTAAGTTGCTTCTGAACTGTATCTTCTAGCAAACAAGTCTGCAGCTTGTTTTCCTCTGAAAAGTTTGCCACCTTCATCCAATGTGATAGTCTGCCTTGGTGAGGAATGCTCTTCATTTAGAGACTTGACTAATCTCCAAAGTTTCCTGCCGTCTTTCTCAAGGTTCAGCGATGCCGTTTTAGTTCTCCAGCTTTTCTTCTAGCTTTGTTCTCTGAAACTCTGCTACAGCCTTTTTCCATTTGTTGTGAGTT
This sequence comes from Oreohelix idahoensis, assembly GCA_024509875.1. Lineage (NCBI taxonomy): Eukaryota > Metazoa > Mollusca > Gastropoda > Stylommatophora > Oreohelicidae > Oreohelix > Oreohelix idahoensis. The sequence continues at coordinate 9,953 of JAMPIV010012933.1, forward strand.
TCAAGTGAAGGCTGAGACTCTGCGTCCTTTCTAGCCTTGTCCATAGCTTCCTGACGTTCTTGGAGTGTGCTGGACCAGTATGGTATGTAGTTACGCCGGCATCCTTTGGGAATGGTTTCTTTTGCAGCTTGTAGTATGCATCTGTTGAAGTCTTTTACCACTTCTTTAATGTCTCTGTTCTGTACCTTGAGGGTAGACAGCAGCGTGTTCACCTGATGCCTGAATAAACCCCAGTTGGCTTTTTTTGTAGTTCCATCTTGTAATGGCTGGGCCTGTACTGAGAGTTGCACTCTGGACAGTAAGAAAGATTGGGCGATGGTCGCTTCCCCCTAGTTGGTCTCCTACTTCTCTACTAATAGATCCAGCTATATCTGGTGTGGAGAAGGCAAGATCTGGTGTTGAGGTTGTGTGCCATCCTCTGGAGTAGAAGGTAGGAGTATCTGTGGCATTATTGACTAGGATTAGGGAGTCATCATCTTGCCAAGTTTCAACCTCTTCACCTCTGTGATCCAGATGGTTATAGCCCCAGCTCTGGGAGTGGCTATTAAAGTCTCCAACTGCTATAAAGTTGGTGGCTGGTACCTGTATAGAGCTGAGACTCAGGGGTTTGTTGTTCGGACAGTAATAGTTCAGGAGTTCTATTTCCATCTTGTCTACCTTTATCTGCAGCAGCTGATATTCTGCTCCATCCATGAAGGTTTTCCTTTCGTGTGCAGGAATGTTATTCCTTACAAGAGTAAGTACTCCTCCTTTTCGTCTATCTTGTCTGTCGGATCTGAAGCATTGATATCCCCTTATTTTAAAGGTTTGATCTGCTTTCAAGTGAGTCTCTTGGATACAGCAAACACTGACTTGCTTCTCATACAAGATGTTTTCCAGCTCTGTCTTTTTGCTGTATCCAGCCTGCTTGCTGTTTACTCCCTCTGCATTCCAGTGCATCATGACAAGTGGCACTCTGGGTTTCTCTTTTTCTGTTTTGTTTTGGTCAGTAGTTCTCCTCCGCCGTCTGTTGACTCCACAAGACGGTCTAGAGGGTCCTCCAGTAGCTGAGGGTGGGCTCTGTCGAGGCTCAGAGCCCGGCACTGCACCTGCCTGGTGGAGCTCCACAGGGCGAGCACCAGAACGAGATTTATTTGACGGTGTACTCTCCATAGAAAAAAAAAAGCGAGTTGCATGATACTGTGGTTTCCGGTGCGCCTTCTGGCCCAGTATCTACGACTTCAGCACCTGTTCAACGGGAGAGTGGGCTCATCCCTAATCTGTTTATGTTCCCAGTAGTAGACTATTCGCAAGCAGCCTGGGGGTGTCACTGCTCTGCGCGGACCTTGTTTACCGAGGCGGCGTCCGAGCTCGTATGGTGAAAATATGGTAGCGTTATCTTCAAAATAGCCCTGTCTTTCCCGTGGCTTTTCTGCCATCCTGCAACTTTGAGTTAGGGAGTTCTGAGCTCCAGTCTCTTTCCCAGGCATTTTATCCTGGCCTGGCACGCATACAGAGGACCCCACTTCTGGTTCTAAGTTAGCAGTTGGGGATAGGTGGGGTAGCACACTGTGCATTCCCCGTCATCCAGGGGGCTCTCCAACTATGCAGAGCTTGCACAATGCTGTGCTCTGGTTCTGGGCTCTCCCAAGGAATCCTCACGTCCTGCACAGAGCCACTTCCCCGATACCCACCACCTGCCAACCCTCCATTGTAGAAATCTCCTGCATGCGGCCATCCAGTCAAGAGCCAGTATTAAGTCTGGTGCCCAAGTGATCCCCCCAAGCTCAGTGTGCAATGCTGGGTTCTCATCATGCTGCAACACAGGAGGGATTGTGATGCTCAGCCATCTCTCTCAATTCTGCACCGATAAGTGACATCGGGGACTTAACTTTGCCTCAGTACTGGGAGGCCCCGTTTCCGGGTACACCACACACAGCCAATTGAGGCAACGGTCGCCATGGGCGTGATAGACGACAAACAGTGAAGAATGAGGCAAGAAAGCATTTAACCCATGAAGTGGGGGTGGATTGGTGCAGACCAGAGCATGTACCACTCGCCGGTGGGTTCTGCATCTACACCTATAGGGTTCCACCCACTCCTCAGCCCATTTAGTCTGGCCCCTCACCCAGGACCTGTCCGGCTTGGGTGACCCTGCCAGGAGTAAAACTCCCGCCGGCATAGCTCCCGGGATCATTGAGGCGCTCAAGCTCTCCAACCACGGCAAGGTAGGCTTACATGTGGAGAGACCTTCCCCACAAATACTGAGATCACTTTTTCCCCGGCGACAGGCCGACATGGAAAAACACACAGTCCCTATCAGGACGAAGCCAAATCACCACACACTCTAGCGACACATCCGCCGAATAGCCTTCGACCTCTCTAGAGACAACAGAACATATAGTTCGACTTAGATATGTAAAGATATACAGATATAAGACAGACTCGTCCTACTCAGACAAACAATACACATAAATTCAGGCCATAGATATTCTGAAGCAAGAACAATCTATTATTACCCAAACAACGAATAAATCGCAGTAAAATGGATTTATCCGCGGAGTTTGATCGAAAGAGCCGACACAACTTTCAAGGGAAGTAACTCAATAATGACTTTCCCTTAAGCACTATTTTGCTTTCAAAATATTTGCGAAGATAACAAGAATACCAATGTATAATATTGTAAGATATCAAAGACTGCACGTAACACAGTGGTCTGAGGCTATTTCTATCTCCATAGAACTTCTCCAGGAATGGTACTGGTGATGGCCACATGTGCTTTCTCTGTTCCTCATATGTTGGGCATCTTTGAAGCAGATGTTCAGCAGTCCTTTTATCGGTGCCAAAGTCACACTCATCTGCAGTTCCTATCTTTAGCTTGTTGAATAGATGGTATCCCAATGTGGCTCGAATGTTCTACTTCCCATTTGTTCCTGTATCTGCTTCTGATAAAACTCTTTGCCTCTTCAAAAGTTATACTTGAATCAGTCTGAGGTAGCTTTCCACCTTCCTTTGCTAGTCTGTTCAGATTCTTCATTGCCGGAGATGTTGCACTGAGATGGGATCCACTGTACTACAACTCGTTTGAATCTGTGGTTCAGTTTGTGGAGTACTACTCTTAGGTCATCCAGATCTGCATTGTTCTGGCTCTTCAGCATTGGAGTTACTGACAGCGCATCTGTAAAGAAAGCAACTTATCTCTCTGAGCTTTCCTCTGTCATTAGGACCTCTGCTGCAGTTGTCATGGCTGTCGTAAATTTATTTGAGAGAAAAGAGTCTTAGAAATGGTGGTCCTGTTTAGAGTGGAGAATGGTGATGAAAGCTCAGTGATAGAAAGGTTAGAGAGTAAATAGTTGCTTCACAGAGTGCTGGGGAGAGTAAGGACAGACTTATTTACGACAAATCGTTCCTCTCAATCTTCTCCTCGAACTCTCCTGGTCAAACAATTATTTGCCAGTTTCCAGACACACATCTGCGCTCACACCGATTTGATGCTTCAAACACACAGACGCACATGAATACAAACTATATTAAACAGATATGGGAAAATATGGCTTTGGGTATTCCAACACAGTACTAAATAAGTTTTACGTGTTTATTTATCAATAAAAATCAATCATGACATGTATCATTTGTTTACAAACACAATATCATAGGTACAGAAAATTCAAATAACAAGGTGAGGTTTGGGTGAAGAAGATTGGTATCGACTAAGCCCTTCCCGCTTATTAGACAAAGATAAACCCAGTCCAAAGATAGATAGTTATCAGGAACATAGGTAATGTAACCCAACAGTGAATTTAATTACTCTGAAAGAGGTGTTTACAATATTTAGGTAGGGGTGGTAGAATAAAAACCTGTTATTCCCAGTTGGTTTTTTCCCTTTACTACGCAATGGAAAAAAAGGGGGGGGGGGGGGAGGGTGTCACCAGAACAGTTTTCATGAGTATGGATGATGATAGTGTTTGGCGTTAAGGGTCACTGAACTGTTGTTAACACTTGGTGAAGTGTAACTCAGCTAGTGAGTTCATGTCTGACTTTATGTCAACATGGTGTGACTTGTGCATGCGTTGGGAGAAAGCATGTAGTGATTACAAGTCTAGGGTGACTGGATGATTCTGTGTTTGACAGCTGAGCTAGGCGCTCGAGTCTGTGTTTGGAAGCCGAGCTGTAAGCTCGTATTTGTGATTGTATCATTCTATATGCGATTATTATATTAATGATGTGATAAGTGTATTATCATACAGGCGACGGCTTTTCCGCCTAAGAGTGTTCCAGGAGGAACTTTGTTAATAAGTATGATGTAGACATAATGGTTATGTCATAGGTGACGCTTTTCCCGCCTTGGAGTATTCCTGTTCGTGGAGAACAGTATAGGGCATTGCAGTGTCCGCCCCTGAAGCTACCGTGAAGAAAGGCAACGCGTTTCCCGCCTGGTAGCTGGTTTTTGGAATAAATACAGGCGAAGTGTTTTGTCCCGCCTGGGAGGAGATTATATGAATGTATGGCGAGGGTTATGCCGCCAATCACTGATAAGTGATATATACACCTGGACGGTGATTTATTTGTGCGAGGAGGGTATACCGCACGTATAAGTATTCAGTGTGCTGTTTGTGCACGTCAGGGAGGCCAGTCCCTGGTTATTGGTGTGACAGTTATTTCTTACAGGCATTGTAAGCCTGGGTGTGCTGTTCGTATGCTTGCTGATATATTTGATATCCAGGACCCGTATGTGAATTGTTAAATAAATGTCATGAAGCTGTAACCAGTGGCGTTCGTGTTAATTCATACCCCTAGTATTGATCATCATCTACACACACCACATCCATCAAACAGTCATTCTGACAAGGGGTAAACAGAGTTAACAAAATATCCCACTTAAAGGAACAATGCAGGGTATACAGAAAAAGTATTACCCGGTAGGCAAGTTAACAAATGGTTTGCAAAAATTAAATCTCCTGACATTCAAGCACGCTTGTGAGGGCCCACACTCATATATACACACTCACTTACCGATTGCAGCATCAGGCAATCCATAGAAATATATAAACAGCAATGACACTCTGGACATATGCAAATGTCTGGTACTTCGATGTTCAGCCCCAGATGTAGCAGGGTTAGCTGATAACAAATAGTCCCACTTATCGCCGAACTTGAAGCCTAAGAGTTCTTGTGTTTTATTATGTAAAAAAAGAGTCTATGGGATGGCACTGACACAGTTCGATACAGGGGTGAAAATGAAGTGGTCTTTTTTTAATTTCCCGCTAGTGGTCAAATTCCTTTAAGGCGTGATGATAGCAACTGACCGGTAAGTTTTTAAATTCAGTGAGGAAAAACTAGGCGCAGTCACAGTTCAGGTAAATAGGTACTCTCTCACAGTAGAGCAGTAAAAAAATATCCCTACTGGCAACTGTTCATCTTCCAGTTTATCTTACAGATTGTACGTTAATTTGATGGTTTATTTAAATGTTCTTGGGCGTGCTTTCTTTCATGTAATTATGATAGCTAGGTCGCATTGGACCGCCACAAGATTATATTTAAAATGTTTCAACAATATATCTGGAAGTTTAAGAACCGAGTCTGAAACTCGCTGTATGATTTCTTTATTGCTGGGATCGCAAAGGTTATGTGATCATTCGTCTGCACAGAAAAGAATTCACTATAATATATATCCGAAAGATCCAGATGGAATCTGGCAGGATTCTGCTTATAGGTAGTGCTTCTTAAATTCTGTCGAAATGAATGATAAGATGGTTTTCTTCGTGGTCTGTATATATCTGACTCGAATACAAGATTGGGGGGACATGTTATATTTTGACACCTTTTTACATCTCAGGAAACTTTTGGGGTTCTGACCGCCAGACTAAAGAGAGATGCCGCCCCTGGTTTTCCGTATCTCCGCTCGTGGTGTCCGCTTCGGTTTTCCCCATTCGCTCCCACTGCGATCGGTTCTTCGGTTGACACCGAGATGCGAAATACCGGCAAGAAACTTGCATCGCTTGTCTCAGGGACCACTACTGCCTTTTGATAGCCTGCCGCTAGTCTTTCCTGAGATTTCTCAGTGCCTGTTTGATCGAGAGCCGCCACATTCTTTGATTCTGGCAACGCCCCTCCACTGACCAAGTTAATGAAAATAACTGCCTATGATTGCTCAAGAGATATCCGTGGGCGTGATTTAACCTCTCCTTAAATCAAATGCGATTCTCTGAATGCACGGAAGATAGCGGTCTACATTTTAAGTAGCAAACGTGTCGACTATCTGCATGGAAAAGTTACATGCTAATGAGTCCAAGTTGAAAAGTTGTGCATTCTAATGAGCCCACGTGAAAGAAGTTCCGTTAGACGAAAAGTTACAACAATATTCGGGGCCCCTAACGTTATCCGAAGGGGTCGTTACAAAGGGTCGTACCATATCATACAACAATTCAGGGTCAGCTGAGTTCGTCTGTCACAATCGTCCCCTCTTTTGAGACATGAAAACATCTTTTCATTTTTGATTTATGACAATGAAGCTGCCCTGATCGGTAGCTTTTGGATGATTGGTATCTTCAACTTTCTCCTCTTCCTCCGTAGTTCAGTTTCTACTCAGGAAATCCACACCGACATTCTGTCTTCCCGGAGTATATTCCACTTTGAAGGAATAAACGCTTAAAAGGAGGGCCCAACGCATGATCCTAGCGTTAAATTCTTTATTGGCACCCAGGAAAGCTAATGGAGCATGGTCTGTTTGCACCGTGAAAGAAGTCCCATACAGAAACTCATGATGGTGTCTGATGCCATGAATCAGAGAGAGACATTCTTTTTCAACGACACTGTAGTTGCGTTCAGCCTTGTTCAGTTTTCGAGTGCCGTAAGCTACTGGGAATAGCATATTCGGGTCGCTGTCCTCGGCTTGCAATAATGTTGACCCGATGCCCTGACCTGATGCGTCGACTCTCAGTACGAAAGGTTTCTTGAGGTCAGGTAACCTCAGAATGGGGTATGCCGACAACTGTCCTTTTAAAGTGCTGTAAGAGTGTTCGCACTTTTGGTCCCAAATGACCTTATCAGGACGCCCTTTCTTTGTGAGGTCGGTCAGAGGTGCCGTGAGTCCGTTGAAGTTCTGAATGTATTTCTGACAGTATGCACATAGTGATAGGAACGAACGTACGTCTTTCTTTGTTCAGGGTCTTTTTGCTACCACTATTTTCTCCACGTTCTTCTTAACATGCCAACTACAGCCGTGAGAAATAGTATGCCCCAGGAAGTCTAGCTTTTCAAATCCGATGAGACATTTGCTAGGTCTAGCTGTGAGACCAGTTTCCTGTAGTCTCCTGAGGAGCATAGCGACTGTAGCAATATGTTCTTCTTAGGTTTCCGATGCAATTAAGATGTCATCCATGAAATTATGGATATGGGGACTTTGCAAAGGTTCTAAAAGCTTTCTCATCATCCTGGTAAACACTCCTGGTGCGTTATGCAATCCGAACGGCATCACGTTGAATGTGTAATGTCCTTCACTAGTGCTGAAAGCTAACAAATGTTTAATTTCCTCCTTGACTGGTATTTGATAATAACCTTTACTGAGGTCAATCGTGGAGAAAATCTTTGCTTTGCTGAGCTTGGTGAACAACTCAGAAACAGTTTGGAGAGGTTCGGGCTGGAATTCCGTTACCGCGTTCAGCAGCCGGTAATCTATACACAGCCGAACTTCCTTATTGGGCTTCTGCAACAGCACTACACTCGAGCTGTAAGGAGATGTAGACTCGTTGATAATTCCTGCCTGACGCAGCTTGTCTATTTCTCCGCGAAGTGCATCAGCTTTGGCGTACGGAATGGGGTAAACTCTGGTCCGAACAGGGGTCTCGTTTGTTAATTTCATGTCAAATTCAATGAGATTTGTTCGACCAGGTACATCCGTTAAGACTGCACTGTACTGCTTCAGTAGCGCTCTGGTTTCTGTCTGTTGTTCTGGTGAGAGATTGTCACCGAGCTTGACATCTATAAAGGATTCTGTGGGTTGCCGTGGGTACTCCATGCAACCATCATCATCTTCCTCATCTTCCATTGCTATGGCGACAGCCAGGAGATGCTCGGAGGATGGCACTGGTCTTTCCAAATATTTCTTTAGGAGATTTATATGAAAGACCTTTTCCTTCCCTTTGATGGAGATCTTGTAATTGGTGCATGAGATCTTTTTAAGGATGGTAAACGGCCCTTGCCATCCGAAGCAAAGTTTATCGCGTGTAAATAATCCATTCCCCGAGAGACCGCAATCTCGGTCTGACACACCTAGCTTAGCAAAGCGGGGTGGGAATGGAAATGTGTGAAAAATAATGACATCAGGAAGTACACATGTCTTGTGGAATGTTTCACCAAAATGGCGGCGCCCGCGAAGTGATAATATTTTGCAATTTTTAAATTGTTTTCTTAATGAAAAGGCGTGTTGAAAATCCAGGAAATAGCCGTTCTAAAAGGCTAACTACGGAACAAGCTGTTGAACTTGTGCTCAATGATTTGGGGGAGGATGAATTAGATGTAGATGTTGATTCTTCTGAAAGTGACATCGAAATTGAAACGAGTGACGGAACTTGTGAATCAGATTATGATCAAGCTAGTTCTAACCCTGTTCCTGGCCCCTCAGGGGATCGGGCTATGGTACAGGGGCATGGAAAGGGGCGTATCCCACGTAATGTATCAAGTAAATTTGATACAGGTTGGTCTCCCGTAAATATATTCAGACCTATGTCTACCGTAGACACAACATTTGTGGAACAGATAGGCCCCAAGAATATTCCAGAATCAATTTCTCCTGAGAGTAAAGCCATTGAATTTTTGGAACTTTTCCTCCACAGTAATTTCTGGAACAATTTGTGTGAGCAGACAAATAGACGTGCTGAGCAAGTAAAAAGCCAACCAGCTACTATGCTAAAAATTATAAAGATGTAACAGTGCCAGAGGTAAAAGCATTCTTTGGACTGCGTCTTCAAATGGAGTACAGTGTGAGTAAACCACGTTACGAAGATTACTGGTCCAGCTCGTCTTTGAACTTCATTTCCCAAAATCCTGGATTTCGCACTGTTATGGAACGCGATCGCTTTCTTGCTGTATGGACGTTTCTTCATCTTATAGATGAAGAGGACCCTGCTCTGGATAAAGCAGATAAACTACAAAGTAAGGCCCATGCTGAGTTTATTGCTTCCAAGATTTCAGTATTATTATTCACCCTCACAACACTTGAGTTTAGACGAGGGTATGATCCCTACTAAAAACAGACTTGCCTTCAAACAATACATACAATCAAAGCCCATAAAGTGGGAAATAAAGGCTTTCATGGCATGTGAAGCGAGCTCAGGCTATATTCTGAATATGGAAATTTACACTGGAAAAACAGGATGTTATTCCAGAACTCGGTGTTGTTGGTAGTGTCGTCATCAGGATTTAGACTTCAGGTGATTTTGGCAAACAAAACAAAAAAAAAAGCCATATTCTTGTCATGGACAGATTTTATGTGACAGGGGCTAGGTGTAGTGGAGGTGAACTTATGTCGATGTAGCTACCTCACACCCAAGACCCATGCACTAAGAAAATTTATTAAGGATCGTTTGACAGGGGTTGCAATTATTGGTTGCTTGCAACCCTCTCAGCAGCAGACTTAGCAATTTAAGCAACGCAAAGCCTTATACAGATCAACATTTAAAACAATACTACCGAACACCCAGACAGTGTTCGTAGACTTTCTGAAAAAACAATATATAAAAACAATGTCTAAGTGAAAATCAATAGCATAAATAATAACACTTACCATTCAGAAAACATGCGCCTACCACAGTCAGCCATGATCAATCAGCTACAGGCACCCATTCATACCACGCGCTCTATGGCTACGCCATCTTGCGAGAACGGCATACAGCCACGCTAACACCCAGCTAAGCTGCGTGGTTGTACATTCTATAGTAACATTACATTATAACACTAATATTACTGAAGAAGCACAGGACTTATTCTAGTAAGCTGTAACATATTAACTTGCAGCTCTCGCCACACTAAAATAAACTATTTTGGCATCAGCACTGTAATTAATAAATATAACATTCTAGATCGCGCCACAATTAAATATTATTCAAACCAACTACGAGTCGGATTTACATAAACTTATGGAAGGTTTCCTGAACCCCAAACGACATGGAAATACTTAACCATTAAATTTCATTTACACAAATGTAATAACTGAATATGCCAGTTCTAGTACCGGCCACGCGTTATATACTACTCGTCAAAAGTCAAGGGCCACTTAGAAAAACCTTGGTTGAAACCATAAAACAAATCTGATATAAACGTAATTGGTATCAGCCAAAACGGCATTTATTGAATACCAAATTGACATGTCACGTAAAGAAATGGAAACACACATTCAAACGCAATGAAGCTGTGAAGTGTGTCACCCACCTTTTGAAAAGTCACACAATAGATATTGGACAAATAGACATTTCAAAATCGGGTATGACCACCGTGTGCAGCAAGGCATTCAAGACAGCGTAGATGCATCGAGTCCACAAGAGTCCGAAGAGTATCCTGAGGAACAGCTTGCCATTCCTGAAGCAGAAATGCAGTCAGCTCTGCAACATCCATTGGCAGGGGGTGATTTGTTGACAATCTTCGACCAAGGACATCCCAGAGGTGCTCAATAGGAGAAAGGTCAGGTGAATGAGCTGGCCACGCCATCCTGATGATCCCATGTTGCTGAATAAACTCATTCACCACACGAGCTCGATGGAGTCGAGCGTTATCATCTTGGAGGATGGCATTACCACCTATGGCCTCCAGAGAAGGCTGAACAATTGGTCTCAAGATTTCGTTCTGGTATCTTGGGCCGGTCAAGTTGCCTTGGATGATGTAGAGTGGGGTCCTGCCGTGTCTGTAGAAGCCTCCCCAGACAATGACAGAACCCCTACCATAACGATCCACCTCTCGAATTGGGTCATCAGTAAATCGCTCTCCTGGTCGTCTCCAAACTCGAATCCTGCCATCATTGAATGACACAGGGAAGCGAGATTCATCAGTGAAGAGAACTTGACTCCATTGTTGCCTTGTCCATCGGATGTGCTCCCGACACCAAGCAACACGGGCTCTGCGATGAGCAGGAGTAATGGGGATTCTGACTGCAGGACGTCGAGCAGCCAGTCCAAATTCATGTATACGTCTGCGAATGGTGCTTTGACTGACATTAACGTTTACAGTTTGTCTCAGCTGATATCTTAGAGTGGAAAAAGTCACTGTTCGATGGCGTAGGGCTGACAACAAGAGGTACCGGTCATCACGTCTATTGGTGCATCTAGGGCGACCTGGCCGGTGGCGATCCTCCACACTTCCTGTGGCATGAAATCTCTCCAAAATTCTTTGGATAGTAGAGTGTGACACTGCAAGCCGTCTAGCAACCTCACGGACAGATAAACCACTTTCAACCCACGTTATAGCCCTCATTCTTTGTAAGGTGTCAAGACTTCTTCTCGGTGGCATGGTTTTTGCAAGTGATGAAACTACCCTAAGTCTGCTGATTGTAAAACAAATTAAGAGTGAACTCTGTTCACGAAAAGTCGCCATTGCAGGTGGAATGTCAATCAGCACGATTACTTCACCTGTTTGGTTGTACGGAAGTTTGAAAAAACAGATTTAAAATGTGAATTTATGGTCAGCAAACCAACTTGCACGTGATCACCATGGTTGTCGGTGAGTTGTTTTTATGCTTAACGTGCATAGAGGACTGTCAGAGGAAGATATTGCACCCATTTTTACTAAAAAATTTCCTTCATTTAATCATTCTATGCGCTTATATAAAAGTGTATTGAAAATAATAGAGTGGCCCTTGACTTTTGACGAGTAGTATATTTCCTGAACATGGACCCACGCCATTTTCGCATAGATTTGGATAACATCAAACGGACGCGAAATAAACACCACAGAATTAAATATATACTCATTCCAAATAATACGGCACAAAGATGGTAAACCTAATATCCTTTCTAACACTGTAACGACTTTAGAATGTTGCAGAATAATACTATATCTACTTACAAGTCTTAGTCATGTTCTTGCTTGAACTAGACTTCAGATCAATAGCTTGTTCTCTCTCCGCGACCGCGATTGGAATGATAAAGAATTTTTCAAATGACGCTGGCGTCTGGACGCTTCTCTTCTCTGATTGGCTGCTTTACGTAAGCGGCTATACTAAGGTAGCTATTTTAGATGTTAACAAAGATGGCTACCACATAACGACAGAATGGCGGTGGAAAAGCAGGCGAGATGACTATGGCACTGTCACATATTCCCCGCCTGATTTTGTTGTCGTCCCGACAACTGCACTAAGCTAGGCGCTTCAGTCGTATCTACCAAATCTGGAGAATCATCTTTCCCTTCACTTCGTCTCAGTTCGTTGCCAGCGACTCTAATGCTCGTACTCGCTCTATCTGTTCGTTGGATGACATATGGACCCTCTGTCATTGTGGGAGCACGAACAACAATGTACTCCTCTTCTGACCACATGTTACGAATTTTGGACCTTTCAGCGTAGTGCATTCTTTTCCTCACCAATTCTCCTACCTGTAGTGGAATAGAACATGACACCTTGTCACCTCTCTCTTTCCGGACTGCTGCAAAATTCTGCAACGGTGCCTCTGCTTTTACGTGCGCCCCTCGTAGCCTGGAAACGTGTCCTTCAACGTGTTTTAGATGAGTCTTCTCCTCTAAATGTCGACCACTTTTCTTGGCGCCCTTAGGGTGACAGTTGCTACGGCCATCTCTTGGCTTGCCTTGTGACGGCAATCTAGAGGTGTTGGTACGCCTAGAGAGAGCGCTCTTTGATGGACAAACCGATATTAAATGGCCTGGGGACTTACAATGAAAACATCGCTTAGGAAGCGGGCACTAGGGACACTTGGCTGCCATGTGGTTTGAAAAGTCTCCACAGTTGAAGCATCTCATTTTCCTAGGCTTCCTCTGTGCCCTGGGTCGCCTCCTGCTACCCTTACATTCCTGGCCGCCTTTGACTTTCTTTCCTGCAATAAGTACCTCACACTCCGGTCGACCACCAACCATCTTTATCTTTGAGTCATTCTGCTCCCCTTCTGTAACCTGACTCCCAGCTGCAGAGGGGTCTAGTTTAATGCCTGTGGGCATCGATTCTGTACGTGGCCTAGTTCTCTGCATCTAAAACAACGAACTGTCCTGGTACGTCTCCCCTGCTCCTGAGTCATCGCATCAATTTTAGCCTCTAATTGAGCCACCTGTGCTCTCAACCGCTTCACTTCTGCGTTTAATACATGTGCATCTGGTACCGTCACTGTATTTGCTGCTTCAACACTGGCAACACCAGCCCCAGAAGCTGCTTCGACACTGGCAACACCAGCCCCAGAAGTGGGTTCAGTCTCTAAAAACCGTAGGGCATAGTCCCTTACCGACGTAAACGATGATGTAGGCTCTTTGATGATCGTTTCCTTTGCAAGCTTTCTTAGTAGGTCATCTCTAAGACAAGCAGCAAACTGGTCCCGAAGGAAGGACGGCTCTAAAGGAGTGACATTGTTTTGTTTTTGTGCTCTTACAACACTTTCAAACACCTCGTAGATGCGATGGGAAAATTCCCAAAGAGACTCCCTTGAACCTTGCCGGGTAGAGTAAAACGTGGCCGTTAGCTCTGGAATGCTTCGATGCTCCCCATAAACCCTAATAATGTTTGCAGCATTGCTTCTGGGTCATCGTCATTAGCCTGAATCCTCAGCTCCCTGCGGACACTTGGGGTCACACTGTCAAGAATAACATCTGCCTGGTCCTCTTTACTCATCATCCCTACTCTCCAGGCAGCTCTCACCTCTCTGACATATTCTTCGGCCGTAGGACCAGTGCGCTCCCCAAAGCACCACACTTTCTTGTGAGTACGTACCATGATGTACTGTACTCGTTCTGGTTGACGATCCAGCCCCACTACAGCGTCATCCACCTCAGCCACATCTTCGTTGTCCAATCTACCAGCAGCACGTGTGCTGCGTGTCGCCATCTTGTTGCTAGTAGAGTTGTCTAGAAATATTGACAAACTGGATGATCCCGTCCCTTACCTTGCACTGAACTGGGTGTTCTTCTGTTTCGGCTGCTGCTACTCTGATTGCTGAAGAGTTGCTTCACTGCGTGCTGTCTGTCAATCCTGCCGACGACGCCGCTTGTGACAGGGGCTAGGTGTAGTGGAGGTGAACTTATGTCGATGTAGCTACCTCACACCCAAGACCCATGCACTAAGAAAATTTATTAAGGATCGTTTGACAGGGGTTGCAATTATTGGTTGCTTGCAACCCTCTCAGCAGCAGACTTAGCAATTCAAGCAACACAAAGCCTTATACAGATCAACATTTAATACAATACTACCGAACACCCAGACAGTGTTCGTAGACTTTCTGAAAAACAATATATAAAAACAATGTCTGAGTGAAAATCAATAGCATAAATAATAACACTTACCATTCAGAAAACATGCGCCCACCACAGTCAGCCATGATCAATCAGCTACAGGCACCCATTCATACCACGCGCTCTATGGCTACGCCATCTTGCGAGAACGGCATACAGCCACGCTAACACCCAGCTAAGCTGCGTGGTTGTACATTCTATAGTAACATTACATTATAACACTAATATTACTGAAGAAGCACAGGACTTATTCTAGTAAGCTGTAACATATTAACTTGCAGCTCTCGCCACACTAAAATAAACTATTTTTGGCATCAGCACTGTAATTAATAAATATAACAATCTAGATCGCGCCATAATTAAATATTATTCAAACCAACTACGAGTCGAATTTACATAAGCTCATGGAAGGTTTCCTGAACCCGAAACAACATGGAAATAATTAACCATTAAATTTCATTTACACAAATGTAATAACTGAATATGCCAGTTCTAGTACCGGCCACGCGTTATATTTCCTGAACATGGACCCACTCCATTTTCGCATAGATTTGGATAACATCAAACGGACGCGAAATAAACACCACAGAATTAAATATATACTCATTCCAAATAATACGGCAGAAAGATGGTAAACCTAATATCCTTTCTAACACTGTAAAGACTTTAGAATGTTGCAGAATAATACTATATCTACTAACAAGTCTTAGGCATGTTCTTGCTTGAACTAGACTTCAGATCAATAGCTTGTTCTCTCTCCGCGACCGCGATTAAAATGATAAAGAATTTTTCAAATGACGCTGGTGCCTGGACGCTTCTCTTCTCTGATTGGCTGCTATACGTAAGCGGTTATACTAAGGTAGCTATTTTTAGATGTAAACAAAGATGGCTACCACATAACGACAGACTAGCTGTGGAAAAGCAGGCGAGATGACTATGGCACTGTCACATTTATAACAGTGTAACTCTCTTTGAACTCCGCCTATTCCGGTCCCAAACCCGGATGAAAAAGGAGGAGGGCGGCCTGCATGGAGGCCGTAAGGAGGCAGCCCCTCCACCATGCAAAGGCACAACAGGCCAATCACCTGTTTGCTTTAAACTCTGATTACAAGCAATATAAGAGAGAAAACCGGACTGATTCTAAAGGCGACGAACTGGAACAGACTACGGACTACGACTTATGGAACTTGGAACACAAGAAGTATAAATGGGAAAGAAGAGGAGCTGGTGGAAGAGATGAGGAAAGCAAAACTAGAAATCCTGGCTATTACCGAAACAAAGAAAAAGGGACAAGGAGTCATGGATCTCGATGGCAACACGCTGCTATACAGTGGGGTACCCACATCTGAAAGAGCTAAAGGGGGCGTGGGTTGCATTGTGGCCAAAAACCAGAAAGATAGTATCAAGGGATGGAACTTTGTCTCGGAGCGCATTATGGTTGTAAAACTAAAAGAAGGAGAAACCATAGTCAACCTGGTCATAGTGTATGGGCCAAATGAGGATGAGAGAGCAGAGGTCAAGGAGGAATTCTTCGAGCTGCTTCAAAGGACAGTGGATGACTGCCTTGATGAAATTATCATGCTCGGAGATTTCAATGTCAGAGTTGGAAATGACCATGCTAGATGGGGTGGGGTTATCGGAAGATATGGAGAAGATACTCTCAATGACAATGGAAAGCGACTTCTCAGATTCTGCAGTGAGCAGAATCTGATCCTTACCAACACAAAGTTCCCCCATAAGCACGTACATGCATACACTAGGTGTGAACCAACAAAGAATGAGAAGTCAGTGATCGACTATGCCATTGTTAGGAGGAGCTCATTCAAATATGTCCGGGATGCTAGAGTCTGGAGGGGGCCAGAGATTGGAAGTGATCACTACATGCTTACAATCAAAAGAACAACTGAAAGAGTTGCTCAGCCTAAGAACTGCCCAGCATCACGCAAGAAACCAAGTAAACGAACGGAAGAAATGAGCATTAAGACCTACAAGCTGAGAGAGCCAGAAATTAAGACCAGATATCAGGGGCTTATTGCTACAGCGGTGAGAGACACAGAAGAACTACCTGATGACTTGGAAACCCTGTGGCTTAAATTCAAGGACATCATAAAGACATCTGCTGCAGAATCATGTGGTGAAGTCCGACTTGGGAACAACAGAAAGAGGACACCTTGGTGGACAGAGGAAGTCAAAGAGAAAAGAAGAGAGAAGAAAATGGCATGGAAACAATACTTAGGAGCTAAAAACACAGCAGGACACATAGAGAAATATAGAGAATATGTGATACTCAGAACAGAAGCAAAGAACAAGGTGCTAGCAGCAAAACAGAAGTCCTGGGAAGAATTTGGAGAAAAGCTAGAAAAAGATGCACAAGAAAACCAGAAATTGTTCTATAAGACCCTAAAGAACATGAGGAAGGAAAAACAATGCCCTCTCAAATTTATAAAGGACAAGCAAGGCAAATTGCTTACTGCCCCGAAGGAAGTAATGGAAAGATGGAAAGAATATTTCTCAGAACTCTTTGATGGTGAGCAAGGTAGAGCATCAGAAATGATAACCACTAGCACAGAAGAGGATACAAATGGTGATGAAGATGACATAAAGATGGAAGAACTGAAGGCAGCACTGGAGAAAACCAAGACGGGCAAAGCAGCAGGGCATGATGGTATAACACCAGAAATGGTTAAGTACATGGGAGCATCAGGCGAACTATTACTCATAAGGGTCCTACAGGCAGCATGGGGCAACAAGACCATACCAAAGGATTGGGAGATTGCCATCATAACACCAATTTTCAAAAAGGGTGACAATCGAAATGTGGAAACCATAGAGGCATAACCCTTCTCAGTGTCCCTGGTAAAATCTACTCTAGAATCCTAGAGCAGAGACTCCGACGCCTAGCTGAGCCACAATTGGATGAGGTCCAGTGAGGATTCCGAGCAAACCGAAGTACTCAAGACCTAATCTTCACACTCAGACAGCTGAGTGAAAAGGCCCTTTAGTATAAGGGGGAGATCCATCTTTGTTTCATAGATCTGGAAAAGGCGTTTGACAGGGTCTCCTGGAGCAAACTTTGGGACTGCTTGGCAAGGAAGAACATTCCAGCACCTCTGATTCATGCTATACAGAGTTTCTACAAGTCTTGCAGAAATTATGTGAGGACAGCAAACCATAAGTCAGAAGAGTTCAGGACCACCACTGGTGTAAGACAAGGTGATATCCTGTCACCTTATCTTTTCATACTCCTCATGGATGATGTTATCAAGTCATGTAAGGAGAGAACAAGAAAGTACTCAGTGGGGTACTGGAAGATGAGAGAGGTATGTATTTCAGAGCTGGCATTTGCTGATGATGTTGCCCTGATTGCTAAATCAGAGGCAAATCTCCAATCCAACCTGCAAGTATGGAAAGAAGAGCTGGAGAAGAGAGGGATGGTCATAAGTAGCTCTAAAACAAAATCCATGGTGATATCACGAGAAGAAAGAAGACATCAGATTAAGCTGGGAGAATAGGTCCTGGAGCAGGTCGACCACTTTAAATATCTCGGAACTATTATAGACCGAAAGGGGGGCATCAAAGAAGATTTGGCCACTCGAAAAGCAGCAGCTGGGAGACTTTTTCAGGCCATAAATCGAGGATTCCTCAGCAAGAGAGAGGTCGGTAAGAAAACGAAGATGGCTGTATACCGCTCCACCTATGTCCCAGTCTTGACATATGGATGCAAGTCGTGGGCAATGACTACAACCCACAAAAGCCAGATCCAAACCTCAGAAATGAGGTATCTGAGGAAGGTGGTTGAAGTAACAAGAAGAGACATGGTCCGCAACCAGACGATACGTCAAGGCCTAAAATCCCACCCTCTGCAGACCCAAGTAGAACAGTCCTAACTAAGATGGTTTGGCCATGTCTGCAGAATGGGAGAAGATCGGCTACCACGACAAGCATGGGAAACAAAGAGCCAGGGATCCAGACCCCCAGGACGACCCAGAGTCCGCTGGGAAGACAACATTAGACAGTCTTTGAAGGACCGAGGACTAGAATGGAACCAGGCCAGGAGGAAGACAGCCGATAGGATAGTCTGGCGCTCTCTCTTCCAAACCTCTACACCTCACGGTAGAAGGGGAACGACTAAGTAAGTAAGTAACTCTCTTTGACAAGTTATACAGTGATTATGGAACACTTGCAGTAGGGACAGCAATGACAAATAGGAAATATTATCCAAAAGAACTGGCAGGAAAGAAGAAAATGTGCAGGGGGCAATCAGAATTTGTCTGTTTCAATAACATTGTTAAGAATCTACAGAACATTTGGTATGTTCATGAATGAAATCTGTTTATCACTCATTGGTGATTACAGAACAGCGGCAATGAAGCTTCACATCCGTGTTGATGCACACCAGAGGCTGCAAAATGTGGGCTTGCATCAACCTCAAGTGTCTCCACAAGCTACAGGCAATAACATTTGTGTTGTGTGTGCATACAAATTCAACAAACATGTTAGTGACTTCCCAGACATGGCCTACAAAGACAGACCATTCAAAAAAGTGAAGACTAAATTCTGGTGCAAATATTGTGAAAGCTGTCTGTGCCTAAAGGAAGGGTCTACATGCTGGGAGGACTGGCACAATAAGCAGGAATACTGGAGATGATCAGGTCAGTCAATCTGAGATAGAATAGTTAAAACTGGCCATATGGTTTTGTCACAGTAACTAATTTTGCTTATGTGTCTTTTTTGTGCATTTTTTGCTCAGGAGCCCAGGGGAATGGGGTTTTACGGACTGGGTGGCCAGGGTTCAAAGGGAATTTGAGTTAGAACATTTTAGTATTTATAAGATGGCAGATTTGGCAAAGTTTCGCTCTGCTGCTGTGCTGACTGCAAAAGAGATGGGGATGGAAGGGCAAATTTTGATTGCCTATGTCACATCAGAATGTGATAAATACATTACAAGGGAAGATACTAAGTTAGCAGAAGAGAGAAAGTTACAGTTACAGATAGAGGCTGAAAAAGAAATTAAGAGGCTGCAGATTGAGGCTGACAAAGAGGCTAGGGCATTGGAGGCGGACCGTGAGGCGGAAATAAAGAGGCTCCAGTTTGAAGAGAAGAAATTGGAGGCTGAGAAAGAAATTAAGAAATTGGAGGCTGAGAAAGAAATTAAGAGGTTGGAGGCTGAGAAAGAAATTAAGAGGGAGGCTGAGGCTGAAAAGGAGGAGAAAAGATTACAGCGTGAAGCTGAGGCAGAAGAGAAATGACTCCAAAGGGAACATGAGTTACGACTAAGGGAGTTAGAATTACAAGGCCATGCTCCCGAAAATGGGGCCAGCCCCTTTACCTCCGATGCCACTGCTAGTCAGGGAGCCTCAACCTCAGCTATGGGATTTCATTTAGACCATTTTGTTGAGAGGGAGGATGACATCGAGTCATTCCTCAGTAGATTTGAGATATTAGCCACTACTTATGGGTTAGAGCAAGAAAGGTGGAGTTTAAAGTGATCTCAGGGACTTCGGGGTACAGCTTATGAAGTTTTTTTCAAAAATGAGCAGGGATGAAAAGGACAATTATGACATGTTGAAGCAGGCTCTTTTATTAAGATACGAGAAAAACGGAGAATTTTACAGGAAGAAGTTTAGAAATGCCAAGCTACTGTCTGGTGAGACCTATCACCAGTTCTCTGCACGGTTAGAGACCTACTTGGAGAAATGGACTGCTCTGGGGAAAACCCAAGATCTTAGAGAAATGATCCTTATTGAGCAATTAAGAGAGTCCATGGCTCACATCTAGTGTAATATGACACCAAAGTTTGTAAAAGTAAACCTGCTGGATTTGCTGCTATGAAAAGGGGGAACAAGGAAGTAAAGGACAAACCTGCTGGACAGCAGGAACCTTATCACCCCCCAGTTTGTGAGGATGTGGTATGTAATGATGTCACCATTAGGTGCCTCTAAGATACCGGTTTAGATTTTGATTCTGTCGTGAGCTCGCACTTGGTGAACCCAGATCAGTATACCACAGAAACAGTGGAGATACAAGGGGCGACCAAGGACATACCACTCATGACACTTCCCATTGCAAGAATACAGGTGAAAACTCGCTATGTGGAAGGAGTAATAAGAGCAACAGTGATCGACGCACCCATTTACCCTCTGATATTGGGGTGTCGTTATGTCTTCTTGCGGAATCCCAAGAGACCTCTGGTCATGGCAGCAGTACAGACCAGATCACAATCCAGAAAGGAAGAAAATGAACCAATAAATACTCATCCAGAGGAGATGAGGAAGGCGCAGGCTGAGGATAAGACCCTCAAGCCATGTTTTAAAAAATTGCCCAAATGTCACACACCTCCCAGCAAGGGAGATTATTATATGAAGAACAAATTGTTGTATAGGAAGGCCGGGACTGGAAAAAATGGTCATGGTCAACTGGTACTTCCTAAAATGTATAGGGCAGATGTAATAAGGAGCTTATATGTTGGAAAAGATGGGGACCACGAGAAAGTAGGTACCATCTGCCAAAAAGTTGCTCAAAAATATTATTGGCCAGATGTAATGGTCATTGTTGAGAATTTTGTGGAAGCATGTGGTGTATTTCACGAGGGAACACCCACAAGTGGGAAAATGGATCAGGACCTAGAAACGCCACGGGGCAAACTTAGGCCTGAAATGAAAAATAAATATAATAATGTAGACAAAGTTGAATGGGAGCCCCCTTTTCACATGCAGTCTTCACTTGAAAATATTAGTATGGCAACTCTGTGTCGAGGGCCAAAAGTGGTTTTACCCCAGAATAAACCGACAATCCCTCGGTCGGAATTATGTGAACTGGGTGAAGGTAAAAGAGAGAGAGGATCTCTCACAAGGAAGTTAAAGTGGGGAGAAAACCCCAGGAAAAGGATTGGTGGTGGACGATTTGTGAGTGATAATAGAAGGAAGTTCAACCGGAATGGCACCGGTAACCCTATTTGGGAGGCCAATAAAAAGTCTACTGGAACTTCAACCGGAATGGCACCGGTAACCCTATTTGGGAGGCCAATAAAAAGTCCACGGGAAATTCGACCGGAATGGCACCGGAAACCCTATTTGGGAGGCTAATAAAAGGTCCATTAGAAGCATTGTTAAGGACTTGGACCGATGAGAAGGCAGAAGAGACTGTTACCTCATCCTATCAATATGTTAACGAACTGACCACTCGTTTAAAAACTAGTTGGAAACTGGCAAACGATAATTTGAGACAAGCCAGGAAAAAGCTTTGAAGGAGGAGATAGATTATTTGTTACAAGAAGGGATTATTTCTCACAGTGAATTTCCTTATAGCTCTTGTGTGGTTTTGTTGCGAAAACCATCTGGAGAACATAGACTGTGCATAGATTACAGGAAACTGAATGCTGTCACAGAAGGTCAGGTGGATCCCTTACCTGATACTACTCAACTATTTGCCAGGCTGAACAGGGCAAAATATTTTTCTAAGGTGGATCTTAGCAAAGGCTATTACCAAATTCCTGTAAAGCCTGAGGTTCGACCTTATCTAGCATTTAGCACCTCGGAAGGACACTATGAATTCAACATGTTGCCGTTTGGGTTGAAAAATGCTCCGAGTGTGTTTTCTAGAATGATGCGAAAATTGTTGGATCCCCTGAAAAATCCATGTATATCTAATTTCATGGATGATATCCTCATTGCTACTGAAACATTTGAGGAACACGTTAACTCTTTGAATATGTTGTTTGATAGACTCAGAGAGGCTAACTTGACCGCTAGACCAACCAAATGTTGTATTGGATGTAAAGAGTTGAGTTCTTGGGACATACCGTACATCAGGGTAGCATGATCCCTGACCCAAAGAATCTGGAAAAATTGAAAAGAGCACCTAGGCCACAAACAAAAAAAGATGTGCGATCTTTTGTGTCGTTAAGTGGGTTTTACCAAAAGTACATCAAAAATTTCAACTCTATTTGTGCTCCTCTCACGGATTTAACTCGCAAGGGACATGCTGATACACTTAATTGGTCAGCCCAGTGTGAATTGAGTTACCAGGAGTTAAAGGAAAAACTCACAAGCAGGCCTGTATTGAAATTGCCTGACTTGAATAAAGAATTTGTCGTGAGAAGTGACGCAAGCAATGTGGGCCTAGGCGCTACATTGTTGCAAAGGTCCTCCTCACAAGATGGGGAATTGAACCCAGTCGCTTATGCAAATCGTAAGTTGAATAAAGCGGAAAAAACTATTCAACAAGTGAAAAGGAATGTTTGGCGTTAATCTGGGCTATAAAAAAAATCCAGATTTATCTGTATGGTAGGACATTTGTGGTCCAAACAGATCATCAACCTTTAGTATTCTTGTCACAAGCAACGCATGAAAATGCCAGGTTATTAAGATGGTCATTGCTATTACAGCCTTATTCCTTTACGATTGAATATATTCCCGCCAAGTTGAACGTGGGTGCCGACTTTTTGAGTAGACATCCTTATGATGAGAATCAGAAATACGCATAAGACTTCATTGGCGCTACGTTATCTCACAGATTGTAACCTGCAATGGATGCATGTTTTAGGAAGGGAGGTGTGTAGTGAAATCTGTGAGATAAACGCTAAATTCAGTGAGATTTTAGTAATTTGATAATAAATAACCCAGGCCGCATGTGTCTGACTATTGGCGTCCTCTACGCCAGTAGAGCGCTGCCTTTTGTGCAGTGGAAATGCTAAGAAATGACCCGCCGTAAAATCTTACACGCTTTTAGTTTCGGTTTCGAGACGTACTATAAAACATTTAACTTTTGCCCGATCTGCTGCACGAAACTGCGGCAAGACTTATAATTAACGATCTGCCAGAAATGTGCCTCCAAACTGCTGTCTGAATTAACGTAATACTTTAACTTTAACGCCTAATTGTTAGTAGTGTAACACGAGACGGCAGTAATAATTAACGCCAATGCTAACACCTGCCGTGCATAACCCTTTTTTGCTTGACACACTGTGCCATGCATATATCCACGCGGTGGGACACGCCAGACGATATAAACACACATACAGTTCTCAATTTCCTCCTAGTGGTAAATTTCTGACGTAACCGAACAAGTAGGGTATTTGAATGAAAAAGTGATAGAGAATGAGGGGGGAAGATGGCCGACTTGTGTAAAAGTTGTAATTGACGATTGACAGTGATAAAATTGAAAATCTAACCCATAATGAACCTGACCATAAAAATCATATGTTAGGATAGCTTAGTGTCTCCTGAGCAAAAATATGTTGTAATATATATGGTAGTACAATTATTAGCCAAGTTATTAAGAAAATACTATCTGTCTACGAACACTTGTGTCGTAGATTTTTCGATAGGAGTATTAAGACTTGGGTTAGGTCCCTTCTGAGTAGATTAGAATATGTGATATACACAGTGAGAGTTAGTAAAAAGAAATAGATTTTCCCAAGAGTGCAGTGGTAGCGAATCAAATAGAGCTGTCCCCTGAAAACAAGAATCTTCTCTCTCTCTCAGGCCTATCTTCTACGACAGATATATAAGAGTCAGACAGACTATTGACAACATATGTTACTATGTATGAACATACCACTCACGTGCACACCCCTTCAAGTGACAACAGTTAGACACACAGACGTGGGAAAACTATAACAATACTTATGTAAATATTCTAGAACGAGCTGACCAACACGCTGATTAGTTCCAGAGAGATTTTATTTATCATCTATAAAATCTTCTCACAACACCAAAACAAAAAAAAAATACATCAAGGAAAACATATGCACATAGTCATACAATATCAAGAAAATGCTACAAGGGTGATAGCCACGCTATGATCTTAACTCTAGGTTTAGCTCACAGCCCCGTTAGGATGACAGATGATGGCCCAAAAAGTTATAGATGCATGTGGTTAGGGTCTGATATTGTCCCCCTTTGAAGGTATAGACTGACTTTGACAGCAGTATCTATTCTAACGTAACACGTTACTTAAGCAGCAAATCTCGCCTAAAAAAAACACATATAACAAATGAGGGTATTATACAACGAACCTCCTTCCGTCACTTTCACTCGATTCTTTCATCAGGGCCCTGATATACTTACAATCGGGTTGTGGTTTCGCCGGCTGGCGCAAATGTTGGACACTCACACTTTTTATCTGTTACTGTCGTTTACTGAAACAGATCCCAGCTCTGCAGATTTGTTTGTTGGTTTCATTAAAATGGATCTGGGGAGCGTCTGCTTCAGGCGATAGTTATTTCAGACTAAAGTTAATGTCACTTGACTCCCGAGGTAAGAATTAGGCTTAAACGAGCACAAAATGTCAGAACACGAAGTTTCCCTTAATTAGGAAGATGACCGGTGGACAACCTCTCTCAAAACAGAAAAATCTTGGTTCCTCACTCACTTGTCAACAATGTCGAAAAGTTTATGTCATAGATTGTAATTATTCTCGCCGCCAGGCAGAAAATTTACGTAGAGTTTATGGAAGAAATTAAGATCTGGTTCACAGGCCCAGTATTGATCATTACAGTCTTTGAAAAAAAAACCCGTTAGTGGGATATAGTATTTCTGTCTAACTTGCACCGTCAGATCAGTGTTACTTGAGAAACCCACGTGGTTCAAAATAAGGACTGTCTATTTCTTCACAATTATGAACTCTTATTAAATGCTGGTAAAGTTCGGGTCACCCCCAGTATTTCACTCAAGCACAGCACTACGATGTCACAACGAAACTAAGAGATATCACTTATAAATTTAAGTGTTCTAGAACGAAGTGCCCACGTCTACTGTAAAATGTAGAATGAGTGAAGTGAGTTACAAACTCGGGCCAATATCTTAAAATTAGACAAAGGGCCCCAACTCTTTCGCCAAGCGAAATTATCTCCCCTTCTCTAACACCCTGCGTCAGCTTCCCTCATGTCGTAACAGCCATCATTGACCGAGAGTACGAGTGAGTTGCAAATCCCAGACAGCCTGTCTCCAGTGCGGAGCGATTTTTCACACTACGCCGGGTTTTTCTAACGAAAAACCTCATGCATTTCTGCAAACTGTAGACAGCTGTCTGTCTGCCATGCCCCGATGGAGCGAATTCTCACACCCCCCCGCCCGGGGACGCTGGTCAGTCAGCGCTCTGACCGGAAAAAACTGCAGACGAATGTCTGGCGAAAACCGTATATTCGCAGCTATCGTTCGACCGGCAGGGCTGACATCTACGTAATCAAGTTACTCGTGCGATTCTCAGTTTTGAGAAAAGAAACAGGTAAAGTTTGAAAATACTGGAGAAAATATTTTTCGCAACCGAGTGATGCGAAAAATACAGGAAAAAACAAGTACGGAAAGATAATAAAATAATAGGATTCGGGTGAGAGAATAGGAAGAAGATGTAGGTAATTTAATGATATAAAGACCTACGTGACAACTTGGACGGACAGACGGTTGTTCCCGCTCGTTTATCCATAACGTTAGTTGGGGACGAAGCTTAGAAAAGAGGCATTGTAGTTATTCAAATCCGATTGGTGGGTATAAGAGTATAGGAGTACAGGGGGGAAGTAGGAAAATTTTAACTAAAACTAAACATCTTTTGTATTGGCATAACTAAAGCAGACTGACCAATGAACTGCCGAACACATTAGTTGTTTGGAAATTTTGTTTTGTTTTTCCAACACTAGATTTGAAAATCCAGTAGTCGCATGAGTTCATTGGCTAGTCTAAAGGATATTGGCAAAAGCTTTCAAGGCTCATCGCCAGTTGTCAATACATTTTTGAATCAACAAGTACGTTGAGATCAGCTGTGTTAATTGTAAAATTAAATACTAAGTTTCACAGTCTGGACGGGGCAGAGAAAGCGGAGGCCATTCTTTGCCAGTCAACGTTATTTGTGTCATATTTCTTGAAAATTGTGGTAAGGATGATTTATGTATTAATATGCTTGATAAAACAGAAAAAGTGAAGGACAGGCCTTGAGCAGACATTATTGAGTCCTCACATTGAACTGTATTTGACTGTTGCATATTGTTATGATTTTGTTTTATATTATTGTATTAGCAGATGTTAGGAAGCCTCAGTGTTCCATGAACACTCTTCAACATGCCTAGAGCGTTTATATTAGAAAAAGAAAAGAGAAAATCATACCAAAGGAGATGTGGTTACTCCACGTTATTGTATTGAGGAAAAGTATATACAAGTGCAGTGGCGTATCCTCCATAGGGACCTGAGGTGTGGTCACAGAAAGGTGGGAGTCAATTAAATTAGGGGCTGGTGCAATTTGTATGCACATGAGGCTGACCCCATATCATCATATGTAGATAGGGATAAGAAAGGGTGATCAGATTAAAAAGGCCAGGGTTGCAGAGGTTTTTATTTCCTGTTACCGACCGGTGACAGGAAACCTGAGGAGAGTGTGTGTATTAAACAAGTCTTCCTTTCAAAATTATATGAGGCAAGCCGATAGCCTGAAGAAGACTGTGGATGCTGACTGTGTATATGTTCTCTGCAGAGACGTGCTGAACTTGTTTTCTTTCTACCAAGAGACCCAGGTGATGTGTTACCACCCGGGATATCTGACACTTCACCCATTAACAGTGGTTCTTTCAAAGAATAGCTGGAATTATAGGGGCATGATTAAAAAGACAGCTCCTCCTAACAAGTGACAAACCCAAATAAATACTAAACTCTTAGTCTGTGATTACCCCTACAGGAACAATATATTAACATTTTACTTATTGGACAAAGAGTCCAACATTTTATTTAAACACTTATATGTAATATATATTTTCCTCATTTTTAAAGACCTGTCCGAAAGAGATGGCAGGACAGGCAGATTAAAGGGTACAAAAAAGAATTCAAATTTTAACAGAAAAACTTTAACCACAGTCTTATTACTTTACTTATAGTGAATTAAAGTGTATTGTGTTGATGTACCATCATTTTCATTTCATCCCTAGACATTAGTTACATCATACACCAGACACTAGAGCCAACATAGAGACCGTGTGAGATCTAGGGAGGTAGCGTTAGGTTCCCTGCAAATACATCATCATCATCATCATCATCTTTTTTAGAGTCAGGGACCTACATGTGCTTGACCTCACACGATTGACACAGACACAACTATCTTTCCTATTAGGTCTACCATCTTAACCTCCCCAGCAAATTAGACTTGCTACAGTCATGATCACTGTCTTTTGGGACATTGAAGGTGTGATTCTTGTGGACGTTATGCCAAGAGGAGAGACAATCAATTCGCAAGCTTACATTAAGACATTGAAAAAACTCAATCAACGTTTTCGCTGAGTTCGGCCGCACAAGAATCTAGCAGATCTACTTCTCCTTCACGACAATGCGCGACCTCACACAAGTCTGGCAACACGGGAAGCAATCACCAAATTGGGTTGGACTGTACTACCCCATCCACCCTATAGCCCCGATTTGGCACCCTCTGATTTTCATCTATTTGGTCCACTTAAAGATGCACTCCGTGGGACAAGATTTGAAGATGATGAAGGAGTGATTCATGCAGCGAAGAAATGGCTACATGATCAAGACAAAATCTGGTACGGGCTAGGAATACATGCACTTGTTTCGCGCTGGCATAAAGCCGTACAAGTTTATGGGGATTATGTTGAATAATACCGATGTTTACATGACATGTCCATGTATATTGTGTATAAATTTCATGCTTTTTGAATAAACAGCTCCTGAGAAAAACGATGTGGTGCATTACTTTCTGAATGCCCCTCGTAGTTACACTCTGTGTTAAAAAGAATTTCCTCCACATAATAATCAGTTATAAAGTTACACTTCGAGGGGGAAAACTATTCTATTATCACTGACCTGACTCATCTTAGTCCATTCACAACGGGCTTTAGCAACAACAAACGTAAGTAGCATACAAACACAATTTCTAAAACAAAACTAACTAAAGCTTCTTAGTGCTTGTTGGGTAATGGCCGCGCCTTAAAAAAATGCTAGAACCCACTACAAATGAACTACCTCCGTCTACGTCCAAAACCCAAGGGGAAAAAAAACAACTACCAAGTTACTTAAGAATTCTTACCGAGCTTGTGAAGAATTTCCTACACTAAAGGTAGCTTGCAAACTGCACACAGATCTCTACCACCTCACGACAGAAGTTACAAGGACTGAAGACAGTTAGAGACAGAAGTGGACTCATTATTTACAAGGAATTGGGCACAGGTGTTCGGACAGCTGGACAGAAAACGAAGAAAACAATCGTAACGTCTCCCGGAGGATTTCTCCTGGTAACAAACTACACTGTAAGAAGGATAACGTAACAGGATGACCGCTCTTACGCTGCGTGGGTCCCAGACTTTCCCTGGAATCAAATACGACGGGGAAAAATTTTGCCGCCCAGCGAGGAGCGTTGCGGACGCGTCACAAAGACACTCTTACCAGCATTAAAGACCTTTCATCTCCGCTGGTCGCGGGATCAAAGGGGAGGTAACTTGTCAGATCCAAGTGACATGCTAGCAGCGATCAAAAACTAGAAAAAAAAAGATTAAACATGAGCGTGCCTAAAATCAAGAAGTAGTTAGGGGGATGGTAGCTCCACCCTAGGGCCAAATTTTCGAACCCAGCGTCACAGAGTAGAATTTTACTGTTAAATCAGTTGGGGGCTTGTACGAGCTAATAACAAATTACAGAATAATCCTTCACAAAAGGCGACGGGCAGATTTAAAAAATTAACATTCCAAAGGCTCGTTCAGCATTGTTCTTGATTTTTGAATGTCTTGTAGGCATTCCCTCGTGGTAGAAGCAGCAGCATCCTTCTATCTGCATCTTTGCCAAGAGTAATCTTGTGTGAAGGTAGATACCTTTGAAGACCCTTAATCGATATTCTAGGTTTTTGCCATTGTTGGACCATCACTGCAGAGCAGGGGGAGGCAACCCGTGACACCGTTGATAATATTATAAGGCATTCCTTGTTCTGGGACCCCACAGTAAGAGAGGCAGAGGTAGTTCCAAACAAAATAAATGGAGAAGAGAAGTGGATATAGAAGTGAAAAAAGATGATAAAGACGTGAAAAGAACATGAGCTGATGGTATACTACTCGTCAAAAGTCAAGGGCCACTTAGAAAAACCATTGTTGAAACCATAAAACAAATCTGATATAAACGTAATTGGTATAAGTCAAAACGGCATTTATTGAATACCAAATTGACATGTCATGTAAAGAAATGGAAACACACATTCAAACGCAATGAAGCTGTGAAGTGTGTCACCCACCTTTTCAAAAGTCACACAATAGATATTGGACAAATAGACATTTCAAAATCGGGTATGACCACCGTTTCCAGCAAGGCATTCAAGACAGCGTAGACGCATCGAGTCCACAAGGGTCCGAAGAGTATCCTGAGGAACAGCTTGCCATTCCTGAAGCAGAAATGCAGTCAGCTGTGCAAAATCCATTGGCAGGGGGTGATTTGTTGACAATCTTCGACCAAGGAAATCCCAGAGGTGTTCAATCGGAGAAAGGTCAGGTGAATGAGCTGGCCACGCCATCCTGATGATCCCATGTTGCTGAATAAACTCATTCACCACACGAGCTCGATGGGGTCGAGCGTTATCATCTTGGAGGATGGCATTACCACCTATGGCCTCCAGAGAAGGCTGAACAATTGGTCTCAAGATTTCGTTCTGGTATCTTGGGCCGGTCAAGTTGCCTTGGATGATGTAGAGTGGGTCCTGCCGTGTCTATAGAAGGCTCCCCAGGCCATGACAGAACCCCTACCATAACGATCCACCTCTCGAATTGGGTCATCAGTAAATCGCTCTCCTGGTCGTCTCCAAACTCGAATCTTGCCATCATTGAATGACACTGTGAAGCGAGATTCATTAGTGAAGAGAACTTGACTCCATTGTTGCCTTGTCCATCGGATGTGCTCGCGACACTAAACAACACTGGCTCTGCGATGAGCAGGAGTAAGAGGGATTCTGACTGCAGGACGTCTAGCAGCCAGTCCAAATTCATGTAAACGTCTGCGAATGGTGCTTTGACTGACATTAACGTTTACAGTTTGTCTCAGCTGACATCTTAGAGTGGAACAAGTCACTGTTCGATGGCGCAGGGCTGACAACAAGAGATACCGGTCATCATGTCTATTGGTGCATCTAGGGCGACCTGGCCGGTGGCAATCCTCCACACTTCCTGTGGCCTGAAATCTCTCCAAAATTCTTCGGATAGTAGAGTGTGACACTGCAAGCCGTCTAGCAACCACACGGACAGATAAACCACTTTCAACCCACGCTATAGCCCTCATTCTTTGTAAGGTGTCAAGACTTCTTCTCGGTGGCATGGTTTTTGCAAGTGATGAAACTACCCTAAGTCTGCTGATTGTAAAACAAATTAAGAGTGAACTCTTCACGAAAAGTCGCCATTGCACGTGGAATGTCAATCAGCACGATTACTTCACCTGTTTGGTTGTACGGAAGTTTGAAAAAACAGATTAAACATGTGAATTTATGGTCAGCAAACAAAATAACACGTGATCACCATGGTTGTCGGTGAGTTGTTTTTATGCTTAATGTGCATAGAGGACTGTATGAGGAAGATATTTGACCCATTTTTACTAAAAACTTCCATTATTTAATCATTCTATGCGCTTATATAAAAGTGTATTGAAAATAAAAGGGTGGCCCTTGACTTTTGACGAGTAGTATACGTGACAGGGGGACTTGGCATGTGTTTGTTCAAGACCTATGCTTCTTGGGGTGCTAACGTGTATTGATTGATTGATTGTATATCCTGTCCAATGCCTATGACGTTTCTCAGCTCCTATTCCACTAACATTTGCCAGTTTCCTTCCATCAATTCCACACTGGTGCTCTTGTCATACTTTTTCAAACACTACGAGTTTTAGAAATACCAGTTACGATACCCAGACGAATAAATAAAATGTATGGAAATTTTTATTTTTCAAAACAAGGGTTTCCTAATGATGTCACACCCCTCCCACACGTCCCGTCTCCTGGGTAGTGAGATCGGGAATTCTCGCCGGTGCTACAGACTTCGTGCATTGTGCTGAGGTCCTCCTTGTGTGATCTAAGGGAGGAGATCTGTGCACTGATGGAGTTGTTCGTGAACAATGAAGATAGTCCTTAAAACCAAACCAAACCAAACTATTTCAAGTCATCTTTTCCACACAAGTGGGCATTTTAGAAAGTCTATAACTTCATGGTTGTAGTTTCTGTTGTTCACCATGTTTCATATCCAAAGACGCAACAATAGAGAACGCAGTCAGCGACTCATAGCTTGACTGCCTGCGTCAGGACCAGCGAACCAGAGCTGGTCAAGACCGCACTCCACCTCCACGTGGTGGTCCTGGAAACAGTCTGCAGCAGTGCAGTCTGGCTGAGCGAGTGTGGATCGCAATGGGAAGGCAAACCCGGTCCTAAATAATGCCGTGCAGAAGTCGGATGTGTCGACCGAAAGGTGCAGATATCACAGCCTAGGCGTAAACAGACACAACGCAACCACCGTCCTTTTCAGGACGAACGAAGAAGAAGAAGAAGATATCCATTCAAAAGCAGTGCTTTTCAAAGTTGTTTTTAAGCTTTTCCTAACAAGTGTCAAGTCTTTTAGTACAGGCGTTGTCGAGTCTCAAATTCCTAATAGTAGCTTTCAAGTCTGTCTGGCGCCTTAAAATCAGATTGCTCAATTTGTGTATGTACCTGCAAGGATACTTGGAGAGCAGATGGGCACCGCCAAGCAAATCTCTTGCCCACCGAAATGCTATGATGGAAAGTCTACTCAGTAATATTATGCCGGATCGGCCAAGGCCCGGATTAACAACGACCACGCTCTCATTGCCCCTTGAGAGTGTTAAGTCAGCGAATGGGGTACAATCACTTGTTTTGAAACTTTCTAGAGAACGTTTTGTTGTTGGAACTTGGAATGTACGCACGCTATATGTGTGTGGAAAAGTCAGAGAACTAACACATGAACTTGTTAGATACTCGTGGGACATCCTGGGCCTAGCAGAAGTCAGATGGACAGGATTAGGTGAATCAATAACGGATGATGGTCACAAAATTTGGTTTAGTGGAGATGAGTCCAAACATCAGCACGGAGTAGGTTTTATTGTACATATTGAACTCTGTCATCAGCTGTACCCCAGTAAATAGCAGGCGTATCACCATACGTATTGCAGCACATCCAAAGAACATCTCCATAATACAGGAATATGCCCCCACTACTGACTATGAGGATGATGCAATTGATACATTTTGTGAAAATCTGGATGAAACAATTAAGAAAATTCCAAAGAAAGATCTTCTCATCGTGCTAGGTGATTGGAATGCTAAAATAGGGCCAGATGCATACGGTCAGTGGGCTGGACAGTGGGGAAATTTGGGACAGGAGAAACTAACGATCGAGGATTAAGGCTACTAGAATTTGCCAGCAACTATAAACTAACCCTTGCAAATACACTATTTCCACATAAGTTATCAAGAAGAACATAGTGGAATGCCCCGAAAACAGAGACACATGGCCAAATTGATTTTATTCTTGTATCCAAAAGATTCAAGTCCAGTATTAGTAAAACCAAGACTAGGACTTTTCCTGACGCCGACATTGGTAGGGGTCACGACATGGTATTGATGACGCTCAAGCTTAAACTCAAAAAGAATTATCAATGATAATATCATAAAAACAGATGTTCTCAGTTAAGATTCAATTTAGACAAACTGAAAGATCCAGAAATCGCGGGAATCTTTGAGGCAACTGTTGGGGGAAAATTTGCAGCTCTCAACTTTCTGGAGGGTGATATCAACTCGATCACAGAGAACGTGCTCATTGAATCGGCAACAGAAATACTTGGTAAAAGAAAGAAAATAAACAAAACATGGGTTACAGATGACATTCTGAAGTTATGTGATACACGGCGGGAAATGAAAAAGGTTCCTGAAGCAGCATGGCAATACAGTATGGTGAATAAAAATATTAGAAAGAAAATGAAACAGGTCAAAGAAAAATGGGTAGCTGATCAATGTGAGTCCATTAATACGGGGCTAATAAAAGGTAACAGCAAGGCAGCTTTCGACACATTAAGAAGACTATCAAAACCCCAACAGCCCAGGGTAACTGTCATAGAAGATAGCAATGGGGCTCTGCTCAATGAAAAAAACAGCGGTAATGAGAAGGTGGACAGAATATTGTAAAGAATTATATAACTGTAAACTCGACTATAGCATATTAAACAACATGTGATAAAACGGGGCGGCCCCTATCGATCTTTGTTTCTCTCCGGCACTATCGGTACATTAGTGGTACTGATTTTTATTATGTGCTGTCAATTATCGCACTTTTATTTCTTTCTTTCTTTGTTATTTTTCTGCTATGTAGCAGATATTTTGTATTTTCCTTCGTACACCCCTCTTAGGGATAAGTCATTATGTCTGTGCGTGTCCTGTCTCTTTGCTAAAACATTTGCAAGGAGCGGATGAAATGATACATCACAGCCTCGAGGGCGCGGCACAGCTTTGATAAAAGCTTAAACACAGGATAACCCGTGCACAAGGCGATAGTTATTACACAAGCGCTTCCTTGACATCCTTGATACACTAACATTACTTTCTAATGTATTACAGCTTACACATGTTGTCGTGTAAGTTCCCCGATCTGTCTGTAAGATTGTACACAATGGCATCGGACATCATATTACCATATATGGGAGACGTGACCTTTGCAAAATTTTTCCATGTCGGAAATATTTTGAAAGTACCACACCAGACCTGTTTGAATATGATTGGAGCATTTATTTAACTCCATAACAAACGAAGGCGTGGGAAGGAGGGAATATAGTATGACCATTTCGCAGTTTTATTTCACTGTGAATTTTACGCTCGCCAAGACAACATCAGACCTCGCCAGAGTGAAGACTAGATTCATAATTCCTTTTTGTTAACCGGCCCTTTTATTGGAGAGAGAACAAAAAAAGACTTACAAAGCACAGGAAATCTCTACATTTTAATAAGGAACACCGGGACGAGGAAACTGAAGAAACACGGAGTCAGAGAGAGAATCTGTTGTAAAATTAAAGACCCACCCCCAGACGCGTGTAAGAGACCGACTCGTCTCTTTTATTCATCTGAGCAACAAGTCTGTAGCCAAGGTTGGCGTAAGTAGTGCATTTTTCATTCTGTTTCATTACTAATATGTGAACTAACATATACATATTACCCTGTGAATTTTAATGTGTGAAAATCGCTATTGGATGTCAAAGTCATTTGAGGCTGGCAACCTCAGCGTATAGAATGATGATTCATAAACCACCACTGCACGGGCTGGGGATTGCTTTATTGATAGTTTCGTAAAGAGAACTAAAAGCATAAAGCAGTTCCAGGTTCCCTGTGGAGCAGGGACGGAAAGATGAAAGAAATGATGTACATCGAAGTATAATACTTACATTTTCAAAGCAGTGTAAATGTCCTTATAAAAAATTTTCAATTCAAAGTTAATGTTTCAAGCTTTAAACCAGTGTAAATGTCTATGTGAAAATATTCATTTTAAAGTAATGGAAGTTTCAAACTTTTCAATAGGTGTAAAACATAAATGAAACATAAATGAATTTATATTGTGAACACTTTTCAAACAGTGGAGATGTAAATGTAAAACATATTATATCTGTACGTTTAACCTTTTCATTTAAATGTAATGTAAAGCTAAAGCTATTCAGTTTAAATGTAAAGAAAGTTGTATCCCGAGGGATTAAAGTTAATTCTCATCGAGGGTAAATTCTGATATGGAATGGTAGAATAGAAGGGGGCGGGGGGCACATAACTATGTGTCGGAAAACGCCATACTAAGAAGAGCGTTTCGTTTCTATTTATATTACCAGTTATTGGTGGTACCAGCAAAAAGGACCATTTCTGGGACAAGAAGGGACGAGTGGTTACGCTTTAAGACGGTAGACCAGCTTTGAAGACGCTCCTAGATTTTCCTGGGAAACGAGCTTCACGCTACGAACCTTGACCAGAGACGAGTGAACGCAGTTTACAGAAAACCAACTCATCAGGAGGAGGAGGATCAGAATCGTCACTGGCAGCTAAGTTAACCCATATGCTGCCACTTGAACCTTTGAACCTCTTATCAAAAACCATCACCCGAGTGATGAAAACTGTATTTTGTAATTAACTATTATTCCTTTCTTTTAAAATGTTAAACTTAAAGTGATTATTAAATTTTGTTATTTGCAATTATGCCAACTTAACTTCGATTCAATCATTTTAAATGTACTATATGTTTGTCTCAGTCAAAGTTACTACACACACTATCTGGGGGCTTAACGAGCTAGAATAAACCATTGCTTAAATTCTTCACAAAAGTTGTTGGATGATTACAGAATTAACGTGCTCAGCAACAGCCAGCATTGTTTTCTCTTATCTGAATATCTTGTGAAGACTCCCATGTGATAGAAGCTTTACTACTCTTCTATCTACATTTCTGCCAAGAGTAACCTTGTGTAAAGATAGATTCCATTGAACCCTATAATAGATACTCTTGAGTTTTGGCCACTGTTGGACCACTATTGCAAAGCAGGGGAGGCAATACCGTCACATGGTGACTTGGAAAAAAATTAAGTGTCCTTAAGCTGATCTAGAACAGAGTACTTAGCTTGAAATGAAGTGACAATGATTGTTGACTTCTTTTTTTTTAACCAGCGGCACTTGGGCTTTCAGCCCTTCGGCCCAATGACATGTTATTGCGAGGCTGGGGAGCCTGTGGACTTTCCTTCCAATCCGGTCAGGAGCTTTGCACCTTCCCATCCACAGAGGGTTTATCTCAGGAGCCGTTGAGGTTATTCAGTCAAAATCCCAATCGATGACACTACTTCAAATGCCCACGCCCGAGCTCGAACCTTGAACACCTGATCGCCAGTGCGATGTGGTAACCATTACACCAGCGCGGTTCCCAAAAACACCCATAAAAGCCTCGAGTCTTCAAGAACTGGTCTGGGTCTGGGACTGTCCTGATCATGCACAGGTATGCGACGATGGGAGAAGCTGACAGACTAACTTCGAGAGCATCCAGAGCGGGGACACTGGATATGAGTACAGGAGAGATAATAAGGACAATTGATAATTGCCTGTTATAGAACGACACTGCAATCGATGAATCAACATTGCTAAATGTTGAAATTTGGCATCAAACGAAAGACTAACAGGGATGGACGTATGAGAGGATGCATTCGTCATGTATGTCTATCTATACAACAAGTGCTCCACAGGAACAGTTAGTATTCATACACTTCGACATTTGCTGAGGGAGGTTGAGCACATATGGTCTTTCCCTGAGCGCAATTAAGTCGATTCTGATAAACAAAAATCACACAACTACTATATTTTAGTAAGAAATGCTCTATATTGTTTTCTTGTGGACATTTGGCAACAACTGGGCAAGCCTTCCCCATAGTTTGAGTGGAAATATTTGTTAAAATCTGGCAACACTGATGATCTCCCACAACCTTAGGTTATTATTGAGAATCACGTGACGCTTAGCACATGACATAATGCTTCTTATATCAGCGATCTAAAATATTGACCAAGTTTAGTTATAGCGTTATAGCTCTGTTCTTCCTCAAAGCCGGCGAGTTGGTATCGCAAGTTATGATACTAGGTAAGCGGTAATTTGTGAAATATGGATGGTATTTTGCCATAATAATTAAAACATTAGCTTGGCATTGTGAGATCGTTACGTAATCTTTACCTTTAGTGCGGTCGAGTATGTATAATATGTGTATTATCGTACCATTTAGAGTTAGGGTTGGGATTAGGGTTAGGCTAGTGTTAACCCTAACGCAATACACATATTATACATACTCGACGGCACTAGAGGTAAAGATTACCGAAAACCACTTTTAGATTATTTACAGGCATGCAATTCGTCCATGACTGAGAATATGTGTTGAGAATAGATGGACCCAGAGAATTGCACAATTTAGTAAAACAGTATATAACAAGAACTAAACCATATAAGGATCCATGATGGTGTAAGGATAAGGGGTAGTCTGATGGGGTGCTCATATGGATGATGGCAGATAATTGGTGGATTGGGTGCCATCCCGGACACCCCCGGGCTTTCTCGCCCCTTTTCATCTTGTTAACAACAGGGCAGTTATGAGACATTGTTTTTTTTGTTATTGTTGTTTGTATTTGCTTTTTTTTTTTTTTTTGGAAGGGGGACGGCACACATACATTTACACAAATTTTACAGTTTTACTTTACTTTATTTGGACTGAGTGGAAGGGTAAGATACTATATTTGAATATCGGAAATCAGATTTTATTATCTTGAATTTACTACACTTTATACGGCATATCCTAATTATAACCCATTAAGGGTTGAACAGGATACTTTGTCTTTAAAAAAAAGTCTTTAGAGAATTCAGCATCTTTAAAGTAGATGCCAGTACTTCCTGGGTTGCCTGCCGCAGCTATGTACTATATAAATCATCAGGTTATGTTAACAAGCCTCAATGCTAGAATGTGTTGGTCTGTTTTGTTATATTTTTTTTTATTTTTGAACAAATGTTTCTACTTGTTTATAGTGAAAAGTGAGAAATGAACAAAGCACAGTATACAAAACAACTAAATTCATCAGCGGAAAATGAAATGCAAACAATATTACATTAGTAAGAGATAAGCAAGGAAATCTCATCACGACAGTAGAGGGACAGGAAACAAGATGGGCAGAGCACTTCAGAGAAACTCTGAACAAGGAACCACCAGAGACACAACTAAATGTTCCTGAGGCTGAAAACGATCTAGATGTAAATACAGACATTCCACGAAAAGAAGAAATCATCACAGCAATCAAAGGGTTAAAGAACGGAAAAGCTCCTGGCCTTGATAACTTAAATGCAGAGCTATTT
Organism: Oreohelix idahoensis; assembly: GCA_024509875.1. NCBI lineage: Eukaryota > Metazoa > Mollusca > Gastropoda > Stylommatophora > Oreohelicidae > Oreohelix > Oreohelix idahoensis. Next base: position 48,228 of record JAMPIV010012933.1, read on the forward strand.
AAGACAGACCCTGAGCTAGCAGCAGAACTATTAGAACCACTATTTGCACAAGTCTGGAAAACGGGAACAACACCATCAGAGTGGAACAAAGGAATAATTGTCAAATTGCCCAAGAAGGGGGATCTTGCAGACTGCAATAATTGGAGAGGAATCACTCTTCTCTCAGTTCCCAATAAAATACTAGGCAGGATAATTATACAGAGAATTTCAAAAGCAGTAGATCACAAGCTGAGGAAGGAACAAGCAGGATTTAGAAAGAACAGAAGATGTGTAGATCATATATTCACTCTCAGGAACATTATAGAGCAGTGCTCAGAATGGCAAAGACAGCTGTACATTAATTTCGTTGATTTTGAAAAGGCTTTTGACAGCATACATAGGGACAGTTTATGGAAAATACTGAGGGCTTATGGAATTCCAAGCTGCATAGTGTCAATCATAAAAAGCCTCTATGCCAACTTTACGTGTAGTGTTGGGCAGAGCAACCTAACCTTTGAGGTGAAGACAGGAGTACGACAGGGATGCCCCTTATCAACCACCCTATTTTTAACAGTTATAGACTGGGTGATGCGCCAGACAACAGAGGGCAGTCCAAGAGGAATAAGATGGACTACATTTTCTACATTGGAAGATCTGGAATATGCAGATGATATTGCACTACTAGCACATTCACATCAACACATCCATGAAAAAACAGATAGACTTAATAAGTTTAGCCAGCAGGTGGGCTTTAACATCAATTTAAAGAAGTGAGAGGTCATGACGCTCAATGTGAGCAACCCTGAGCCCATATCAGTAAGGAATCAGCAACTGGTACAGACAGACACCTTCACATACCTAGGATGCATAGTAACACCAGACTGCGGGGCAGGCAAAGACATCAACATCAGAATGAATAAGACAAGAACGGCCTTTTTTAACCTAAACAACCTCTGGAAGTCCTCTCAATACAGCACAAGAACAAAATTAAGATTATATCAGAGCTGTGTGCTTTCTGTGCTTCTCTATGGTGCGGAATGCTGGAGAGTTACAGAGAAGGAAATGTCGAAATTGTCCTCTTTTCACACAACATACCTAAGAAAAATTCACCGAATCTTTTGGCCGAATACCATCACCAACCAAGATCTGATTACTAGGAGCAAGCAAGAGGACATGAACACCATCATAGCTGGCAGACGCTGGAGCTGGGTTGGCCATGTCCTCAGAAGAGACCCCAATGCCATCACAAGAACAGCTATGCTTTGGACCCCTGGAGGAAAACGAAAGAGAGGCCGACCAAAAACAACCTGGAGGACTTGGAGGCTGAGATGCAAAGAATGAACCAGAGCTGGGGCACTGTATGAAGGATGGCCACCGACCGAGCAAAGTGGAATCAATTTGTTGTTGCCCTACAAGACGCCACTAGGCGTGATGGCCACTGACTGCTTTGACGGTCGGTGGCTAAGGATCAAAGAAGAAGATAGTGAAAAGTACTATTTATAACATAAAATTACTGTACAGTACTGTAGGCCTACTGTAATAAATAAGAAAACATGAGTGCACAGTGCCTATGAGATGGAAGTTGTAAGTACAAGTGTTCGTAAGTTGCATATGTTATAAATGGAGAACAATCTGTACATTTATATGCATAATATATATATATATATATATATATATATATATATATATATATATATATATATATATATATATATATATATATATATATATATATATATATATATATATATATATATATATATACTGAAGCACATTAAAAACGCACCACTATTAAATATACTGATGCCGAGAAGCTGGACAAAAAAAGTGTTGGAATGGATTTTCCCCATGGTTGTCATGAGATAGAGAGCGAATGGCTGCTGGAATGGAAAGTGCGTGATTCAACCCACGGGTTTGTGTACAGACTACATGAAAACAATGAAAGTTACACGTGCAATACGATTCCCAACAGCTATGACCCTGAAAATGTGTACGCATTGTGGCAGTATACTCGGTATAAAAATGCCGTTGAGACAAAACACCCAGTACATGTGCTTGAAATGCCACGACTATCTGAAAACGACCGCCAACGAGCCATTGGTATGTTGGAGATCGGAATGAGCTCGCGGGCCATTGCCAGAAGGATGAATTGCCACCACAGCACTATTGTACGTCTCAATGAACGTTACGGAACCACTGGCAGTGCCCGGGATAGACTTCGGAGTGGCCAACCTGGAGTTATTACCCCTGCGCAAGATCGTCATATTGTGCTGAGTCACCTAAGGAATCGTTCTCTCCCGGCAAGTCAAACAGCAAGAGCAATAGTGGGTAGACGTGGGCAAGTCTCTCAAATAACAGTCATACGACGACTCAGAGATACAGGCCTTACTGCAAGACGACCTTATGTTGGGCCAAACTTGACTCACAGACATCGTCAGCAGTGCCTGCAATGGGCAGAGCAACATGTCAGATGGACTAGACTGCAGTGGAATGCTGTCCTATTCACAGACGATAGCAGATTCAATATATCCTTTGCTGATGGACGTATACGGATTTGGCGACGGTGTGGAGAGCGCTTTGCAGATTGCTGTGTTCGCCAGCACAACCGATTTGGAGGTGGCAGTATTCACATTTGGGGAGGATTCAGTTTTCACCATCGCTTGCTTCTTCATGTCTTCCGTGGAAATGTTAATGCTGTGACATATCGAGATGAGGTTCTGGATGCATTGGTTGCTCCTGCGTTCACAAATTATCCAGACTTGCAGATTCTCCAGCAGGATAACGCACGTGCGCACACACAATATCTACAGCAGCAGAACATTGTGACGATTGATTGGCCTGCCCTATCACCAGACATGTCCCCTATAGAATATCTGTGGGACGAGCTTGGACGCAGAGTCTACAGGCAAGTTCTCCAACTAATCTGCAACAGCTCGAAGCTGCTCTTACACGTGAATGGGACTTGATTCCCCGGAATTTCCTTCAGAGACTTGTGCGTTCCATGCGGAGCTGCTGCCAAGCTTGTTTGCAAGCACACGGTGGACATACCAGATACTGAGGAAAGTGTGAATGAATTTTTTTATTGGTTGCATTTTTGGTTTTCTCCCTTGCCTACACAGAATGCAATGAATTTCATAACAATCAAATGTACAAATTAATGACCAGCATGGATTCATAGGAAAATGAATAAAGATTCAAAATATGTAAACTTGTAAACACTTATATTTACATTTCACTCTCTGTTCCTGGATTATACATTCTTTAATTAATTGACGCAAGGCACAGAGTTCTTTGAAAACGTCATGAGAAGAGAAAACCAAGAGTATGGGGTAACAGCTAATAATGAAATGGAAAATAAAGATGGAAACTTACTTACTTAGTCATTCCCCTTCTACCGTGAGGTGTAGAGGTTTGGAAGAAAGAGCGCCAGACTATCCTATCGGCTGGGATTTTAGGTCTTGACGTATCGTCTGGTTGCAGACCATGTCATTTCTTGTTACTTCAACTACCTTCCTCACATACCTCATTTCTGAGGTTTGGATCTGCCTTTTGTGGGTTTTAGTCATTGCCCATGACTTGCATTCACATGTCAAGACTGGGACATAGGTGGAGTGGTATTCAGACATCTTCGTTTTCTTACCAACCTCTTTCTTGCTGAGGAATCCTCGATTTATGGCCTGAAAAAGTCTCCCAACTGCTGCTTTTCGAGTGGCCAACTCTTCTTTGATACCTCCCTTTCGGTCTGTAATAGCTCCGAGGTATTTAAAGTGGTCGACCTGCTCCAGGACCTGTTCTCCCAGCTTAATCTGATGTTTTCTTTCTTCTCGTGATATCACCATGGATTTTGTTTTAGAGCTGCTTTTGACCATCCCTCTCTTCTCCAGCTCTTCCTTCCATACTTGCAGGTTGGATTGGAGATGTGCCTCTGATTTAGCATTCAAAGCAACATCATCAGCAAATGCCAGCTCTGAAATACAGACCTGTCTCATCTTCCAGTACCCCACTGAATACTTTCTTTGTTCTCTCCTTACATGCCTTGATGACAACGTCCATGAGGAGTATGAAAAAATAAGGTGACAGGATACCACCTTGTCTTACACCAGTGGTGGTCTTGAACTCTTCTGACTTATGGTTTGCTGTCCTCACATAATTTCTGCAAGACTTGTAGAAGCTCTGTATAGCATGAATCAGAGGTGCTGGAATGTTCTTCCTTGCCAAACAGTCCCAAAGTTTGCTCCAGGGCACCCTGTCAAACGCCTTTTCCAAATCTATGAAACAAAGATGGATCTCACTCTTATACTCAAGGGCCTTTTCCCTCAGCTGTCTGAGTGTGAAGATTAGGTCTTGAGTACTTCAGTTTGCTCGGAATCCGCACTGGACCTAATCCAATTGTGGCTCAGCTAGGCGATGGAGTATCTGCTCTAGGATTCTAGAGTAGATTTTACCAGGGACACTGAGAAGGGATATGCCTCTATGGTTTCCACATTGTTGGATGTCACCCTTTTTGAAAATTGGTGTTATGATGGCAATCTCCCAATCTTTTGGTATGGTCTTGTTGCACCATGCTGCATGTAGGATCCTTAAGAATAATAGGTCGCCTGATGCTCCCATGTACTTAACCATTTCTGGTGTTATGCCATCATGCCCTGCTGCTTTGCCCATCTTGATTTTCTCCAGTGCTGCCTTCAGTTCTTCCATCTTTATGTCATCTTCACCATCATTGGTTTTCTCTTCTGTGCTAGTGGTTATCATTTCTGATGCTTCACCATGCTCACCATCCAGGAGTTCTGAGAAATATTCTTTCCATTATTTCCTTCGGAGCAGTAAACAATTTGCCTTGCTTGTCCTTTATAAATTTGAGAGGGCATTGTTTTTCCTTCCTCATGTTCTTTAGGGTCTTATAGAACAATTTCTGGTTTTCTTGCGCATCTTTTTCTAGCTTTTCTCCAAATTCTTCCCAGGACTTCTGTTTTGCTGCCAGCACCTTGTTCTTTGCTTCTGTTCTGAGTGTCACATATTCTCTATATTTCTCCATTTGTCCTGTTGTGTTTTTAGCTCCTAAGTATAGTTTCCATGCCATTTTCTTCTCTCTTATTTTCTCTTTGACTTCCTCTGTCCACCAAGATGTCCTATTTCTCTTGTTCCCAAGTCGCACTTCACCACATGCTTCTGCAGCAGCTGTCTTTATGATGTCCTTGAATTTATTCCAGAGGGTTTCCAAGTCATCAGGTCGTTCTTCTGTGTTGCTCACCGCTGCAGCAATAAGCCCCTGATATCTGGTCTTAATTTCTGGCTCTCTCAGCTTGTAGGTCCTAATGCTCATTTCTCCCGCTCGTTTACTTGGTTTCTTGCGTGATGTTGGGCAGTTCCTAGGCTGAGCAACTATTTCAGTTGTTCTTTTGATTATAAGCAGGTAGTGATCACTTCCAATCTCTGGCCCCCTCCAGACTCTAGCATCATGGACATATTTGAATGAGCTCCTCCTAACAATGGCATAGTCAATCACTGACTTCTCATTCTTAGTTGGTTCACATCTAGTGTATGCATGTATGCGCTTGTGGGGGAACTTTGTGTTTGTAATGATCAGATTCTGCTCGCTGCAGAATCTAAGGAGTCGCTTTCCATTGTCATTGAGAGTATCTTCTCCATATCTTCCGATAACTCCACCCCATCTAGCATGGTCATTTCCAACTCTGACATTGAAATCTCCGAGCATGATAATTTCATCTAGGCAGTCATCCACTGTCCTTTGAAGCAGCTCGAAGAATTCCTCCTTGACCTCTGCTCTCTCATCCTCATTTGGCCCATACACTATGACCAGGTTGACTATGGTTTCTCCTTCTTTTAGTTTTACAACCATAATGCGCTCCAAGACAAAGTTCCATCCCTTGATACTATCTTCTTGGTTTTTGGCCACAATGCAACCCACGCCCCCTTTAGCTCTTTCAGATGTGGGTACACCACTGAAGAGCAGCGTGTTGCCATCGAGATCCATGACTCCTTGTCCTTTTTTCTTTGTTTCTGTTATAGCCAGGATTTCTAGTTTTGCTTTCCTCATCTCTTCCACCAGCTCCTCTTCTTTCCCATTTATACTTCTTGTGTTTCAAGTTCCGTAAGTTGTAGTCCGTTCAAGTTTGTCGCCTTTAGAATCAGTCTGGTTTTCTCTCTTGTAGTTCGCGTAATCATGATTTAAAGCAAACATATGATTGGCTTGTTGTGCCTTTGCATGATGGAGGGGCTGCCTCCTTACGACCTCCATGCAGGTCGCCCTCCTCCTTTTTCAGCCACGCCTGGGATTAGCCTAGGCGGAGTTAAGGTGGAAACACTGAGAGAAATGTCTTGATAAATTGGCGATGTTGCATGGGAAGAAATTTAAGGCACAGCTGACTAATAATACCATGGGAAATTGAGTTACATTATTGTCAGTGCCAGTTGTCATGGCATGTGTTAACTTTAGCATAAACACACATGAAAAGCAACAGATATCTGCAGAAAAATCATTATAACAGCATCTCAAGAAACGCTGATCTTATTTGAGCTCTCAGTTTTCAGTCTGCACACATTTCCAGGAAAAGAAATCAAGTCCAACCCAAATATAAGAATTTTAAACTCACATGTTATGTCAGTCCTATTGTATGGCTCTGAAACATGGAGAACATCAAAAACTTACTTACTCACTTAGTCGTTCCCCTTCTACAGTGAGGTGTAGAGGTTTGGAAGAGAGAGCGCCAGACTATCCTATCGGCTGTCTTCTTCCTGGCCTGGTTCCATTCTAGTCCTTGGTCCTTCAAAGATTGTCTAATGTTGTCCTCCCAGCGGACTCTGGGTTATCCTGGAGGTCTGGATCCCTGGCTCTTTGTTTCCCATGCTTGTCGTGGTAGCCGATCTTCTCCCATTCTGCAGACATGGCCAAACCATCTTAGTTGGGACTGTTCTACTTGGGTCTGCAGGGGGTGGGATTTTAGGCCTTGACGTATCGTCTGGTTGCGGACCATGTCTCTTCTTGTTACTTCAACTACCTTCCTCAGATACCTCATTTCTGAGGTTTGGATCTGGCTTTTGTGGGTTGTAGTCATTGCCCATGACTCGCATCCATATGTCAAGATTGGGACATAGGAAGAGCGGTATACAACCATCTTCGTTTTCTTACCAACCTCTCTCTTGCTGAGGAATCCTCGATTTATGGCCTGAAAAAGTTTCCCAGCTGCTGCTTTTTGAGTGGCCAACTTTTCTTTGATGCCTCCCTTTCGGTCTATAATAGCTCCGAGGTATTTAAAGTGGTCGACCTGCTCCAGGTCCTGTTCTCCCAGCTTAATCTGATGTCTTCTTTCTTCTCGTGATATCACCATGGATTTTGTTTTAGAGCTGCTTATGACCATCCCTCTCTTCTCCAGCTCTTCCTTCCAGACTTGCAGGTTGGATTGGAGATGTGCCTCTGATTTAGCAATCAGAGCAACATCATCAGAAAATGCCAACTCTGAAGTACATACCTGTCTCATCCTTCAGTACCCCACTGAATACTTTCTTGTTCTCTCCTTACATGCCTTGATAATATCGTCCATGAGGAGTATGAAAAGATAAGGTGACAGGATATCACCTTGTCTTACACCAGTGGTGGTCCTTGGCATAAGTTTGTTGAATGCCTGGTCTCCTTGGGGAGTTGAAAGGTGATGATGAGTTATCCAGCTGATCCACAGTACTACATCTAGTTGGAAATGTTTGTATTGCATAACTTGTGTTATGTGTTACTGAATTTTGACCTTACTATCATGCGGTTAATCAGAGCAGTTTTATTTCCTTAGATTCTTGAAAGAGCAGTGCTTTGTTATAAGTGCAAGTTATACAATCTACTGTTTTGAGATGGGGTGTGTAAAACTTGGCAGTCTGTTTTTGCTGAACTGTCTTTGTTTTATGACACTTTTACCATGCGTAGTGGGTGACACATTACCCAAACAAGTTTCACCCAAGCCTCACATCATACTGATTGTTGCTGATGATTTGGTAAGTTAGCATTTAGTAGCTACATAAACTTATTTATCAAGTAGATTTATTTTGTAAGTAAATATTAATTTATTTTATCAATTGTTTTCAGCTGTTATTTCAAGGGGTGTAATTAGGACTGTATTCTTAAAAAACTATAAAATAAAATAATTATAGTTTATTTACATGTGTTTATTTTCAATTCAGATGTTAAGCCATTCCTATTGTAATGTGGATATATAGAAGAATGGGGCGTATCTCATGGAAAGAGATGAAAACAAATAAGGAGGTCCTAGAAAATCTAGGAATGAAAAGAGAACTAATGAGGGAGGTCAAAGTTCGGCAGCTAAAATACTTTGGCCACATAAAAAGGCATAACACCTTGCAGAAGACCATAACAGAAGGGAGAGTTGAAGGCAAACGTGCAAGGGGAAGACAGCGCTATAAGTGGGAAGATAACATCAAGAGATAGACAGGAAAGAGTCTATCAGAGTGCACCACCAAGACAAGAGACAGAAGACGTTGGAGATCCATTACAGCCAACCTTCGTTGTGGAGACGGCAACTGATGATGATGATGATTGTATGGGTCTGAAACACGGAGAACAGCAAAAATAACTACTAAGAAGTTACAGACTTTAAAAACTACAACCAAGAAGTTATAGACTTTAAAAACAAAAACCAAGAAGTTCTGGAATTTTAAAACAACAACTAAGAAGTTATAGACTTTAAAAACAACAACATAGAAGTTCCAGACTTTAAAAACAACTAAGAAATCCCAGACTTTAAAAACAACAACTTAGAAGTTACAGACTTTAAAAACAACAACTTAGAAGTTCCAGACTTTAAAAACAACAACTTAGAAGTTACAGACTTTAAAAACAACAACTCAGAAGTTCCAGACTTTCATAAATGTGTGCTTGTGTGGAATAAACGGATTGAAATAGCATGACAAAATCACCAATGTGGAACTGATGCCAAGAACTAGACAGGTGCCAGTGGGAAGAATCTGCTGGCGATGGGTAGAACACACTGTTACGTGTCATTTTATGTTAATGTTAATATATCATAACAGGAAGGTTCCTGTGGCCAAGATAACTTCTAGGGTAGTAAATCTCTTCAAGCATATCGGCTTAACGTAGCTCAGCTTGTATATATAATTCACACCTGTTATGAATTTTAATCATAACAGTACTCCCCCCCCCCCCTCGCAAAATAATGGAAACAAAGTTTTCATTATTTCCGTGGTGTGTGTATATCAACACCAGAGTGAAATATGGTAACATCAAATTTCACTACATAAGCACTAGTATAGCACCCAGGTTTCTGCCATAGGGTAGGTAATTAAACAATAAAAGTATGGTCGATGGTTAATACCAAAGCCACTGTCTCCTATTAGACAAAATCCTATTTAACCGTAATGTGAGGTCGCCATAACTAATAGTACTCAACATATTAAAAAAATGATGGTAGCAATACATGCACTCACATGCCTCACAACATCACATAACGCCTGTCAGTCAAGTTCGGTATCAGTAGTCCCTTAATTAATCCATGATCAACATAAAAATGCAAAGCAATAAATAATACACAAATATGCACCAACATAAATAAATTAAATGAGGCAGACAATCATAATAGTAAGATAAATGAATGCAACATCTTACACTAAACAATTAAAGGCATGTGTACATTTTAAGTATTTATCAGACAAAATGTGTTGAGGTGCCACTAGAAAAAAAAATAGATAAATACTTGCACCTAACGAAATTGTGTGTCCAATCAGGTAATAATAATGTATGGTACAATTGCTAATAATATTGAGAATGCATAAAATGTTAACTCAACAATAAATGTAAGTCTAGTAAAGGATGTGTGAAAGACCGAATCCTATTCCATGAATTAAAACTAATTAACCGGTAACTAAAGCACTGTATTAAAAGTAATAATATTATAGAATTACACACTAATAGACTAATACTAACTAAACTCTCAAGTTCATGTCCATGATCCTCTGTTATATACTCGTATAAGTCGCATTATAATGTAACTGTAAGCACACAAGTTCAGTGTTCATCAAAAAGCACGATATGATTCTAGTAGTTGCACCCCCTTGACCAAGCAAAGAATTCTTGAATACTGTCCCTTCATCTTGAGACGTCGTGGCAATAATAGCACAAACAAGAATTGTCATTCAAAATATCCATATATGTAACATCTGTCTGCAATAACCAACTACTGTGTGTTTATGCATATAAAGTAGGTATGACAACTGTACCAAAGGACGACGACATCCCCATAATGAGCTGAGCAAAATGAGATCCAACTAGAGATCAGCGACATCAGCATTCATTATCATCAGGTGCCTAGCGAAGCGATCACTATCTATAAGTACTGTCAAAAGAGTGCTTGAGTGATTTCTTTCAATGTCTGATACAAAAGTTATGATTGTTCTCAACCTTGGCATTCATCACAGAGCACTTGTACCTTCAATTCTGTCAGCATCATCAGCAAAAAGGTTCATAAAAAGTAGAATGTAGAATGTAGAATTGGTCAACAAGTGAGGGAGTGAGCAAATAAGTTATCTGTAACCTCACAAGGTACTTGCATCTGCCGCGTTGTCAGCTGATAGTGAGTCTTTCATACAACGTGACAGCACATCCACCACCACGTTGTGACTGCCCTTGATGGCACGTATGACATATTTGTAGACAACCATCAAATTCCTGCATAAGTGTACCACTGATTCCCGATCCAGAGGCGTCGACTCTATGGACAAAAGGAAGACGAGTATCAGGCAATCTTAAAATTGGTGATTTTGAAAAATAAATAACATTTAAGTATATTTAAAGAAACATTCCCCGAATGTAACTAAACAATCTTATTTGGAGAGTTCTTTCTTTCTGACGAAGACAGAACTGAAGTAATTTCTGAAACATAAGGCAACAATTTCATATAGAATCCAACAAGACCTAAAAGACTGAAAACCTGTGAAAAGAATAATTAGTACAGAAAGCCTCTGAACTTGTTCTCAATGAGATACCTGAAAATTAAACTGAAATAATGCCAAGAAAAAGAAGTTGCAAAATGAGTGAAGTATACACAATCCAACAACGTAAGAAACTAGCGGGTGAGATAGTCAATATCTGAATTAAATAGGACTCTAGAAGAAAAAATGTGCACAAGAATGCATTAAAATCTGCGTGGCGCCAAATTATGTATCAATTGTACCTCAAGACAATGGTCTCGAAAGTAAGCACCCCTATTTTCACGAAAATGTGAGCAGGGGTGATAAGCACCCTTAGTCAAATGAGAAACATTGTGATTAATCTTCCGTCTGCGTGTCGTGACTGGCTTAAAAGGTGCATCAGACTGCATGTGCTGAGTATGTTTATCAGAAATCGATCCCATCGGTTTGGAGCATGTCGTACAAGACTGCTCATAAGGTACTGCTAAACCTTCTTTAACAGATGTAATGGGTCTAATATGATCATGTAAGTTTGTACTATCCGTTAAATGAACATTAAGTGCACCAATCTGACTGCTATTAGAAAATGTTGTCACCTTTGACGACCTCATCTGCACTCTTAAGAGTAGATGCACTGTGAGTATGTCATGTACATAGAGGATGCCGAACAGTATTATTAGTCACATTTGAGCATGTCATGACAGACTGCCCGGAAGGTCCAGTCACTGCTTCCCTAACATCAGCATTGACTGTCTTTTGAAGACACAACTTTGTATAGTGTTCCTGATCAAAATAAATTGAACCATTCTGAATGACATCGGTCATGTTAAGGTCACATTGAACGAACTGGTCTGTACTTTTACGACTCAGATCCTGTAAGTTTGTGTTGTGTTTAGTATTTATGTATTGGTTCTCACGCCCAAATGTAATCTGATCCTGTCGACCATGGGAAAAAGTTTTCCCCTGTGAGTGTAGGATGATACCTGCTTACAATCAAATGAACGACTGAAAGAGTTGCTCAGCCTAGGAACTGCCCAACATCATGCAAGAAATGAAGTAAATGAACAGGAGAAATGAACATTAAGACCTACAAGCTGAGAGAGCCAAAAATTAAGACCAGATATCAGGGGCTTATTGCTGCAGCGGTCAGGAACACAGAAGAACAACCAGATGACTTGGAAACCCTCTGGCTTAAATTCAAGGACATCATAAAGACAGCTGCTGCAGAAGCATGTGGTGAAGTCCGACTTGGGAACAAGAGAAAGAGGACACCTTGGTGGACAGAGGAAGTCAAAGAGAAAATAAGAGAGAAGAAAATGGCATGGAAACAATACTTAGGAGCTAAAAACAGAACAGGACAAATGGAGAAATATAGAGAATATGTGACACTCACAACAGAAGCAAAGAACAAGGTGCTAGCAGCAAAACAAAAGTCCTGGGAAGAATTTGGAGAAAAGCTAGAAAAAGATGTGCAAGAGAACTAAAATTGTTCTATAAGATATTAAAGAACATGAGAAAGGAAAAACAATGCCCTCTCAAATTTATAAAGGACAAGCAAGGCAAATTGCTTACTGCCCCGAAGGAAGTAATGGAAAGATGGAAAGAATATTTCTCAGAACTCCTGGATGGTGAGCATGGTGAAGCATCAGAAATGATAACCACTAGCACAGAAGAGAAAACCAATGATGGTGAAGATGACATAAAGCTGGAAGAACTGAAGGCAGCACTGGAGAAAATCAAGATGGGCAAAGCAGCAGGGCATGATGGTATAACACCAGAAATGGTTAAGTACATGGGAGCATCAGGCGACCTATTACTCTTAAGGGTCCTACAGGCAGCGTGGTGCAACAAAACCATACCAAAGGATTAGGAGATTGCCATCATAACACCAATTTTCAAAAAGGGTGGCAATCGACAATGTGGAAACCATAGAGGCATATCCCTTCTCAGTGTCTCTAGAATCCTAGAGCAGAGACTCCGACGCTTAGCTGAGCCACAATTGGATGAGGTCCAGTGTGAATTCTGAGCAAACCGAAGTACTCAAGACCTAATCTTCACACTCAGACAGCTGAGGGAAAAGGCCCTTGAGTATAAGAGTGAGATCCATCTTTGTTTCATAGATCTGGAAAAGGCGTTTGACAGGGTGCCCTGGAGCAAACTTTGGGATTGTTTGGCAAGGAAGAACATTCCAGCACCTCTGATTCATGCTATACAGAGCTTCTACAAGTCTTGCAGAAATTATGTGAGGACAGCAAACCATATCCTGTCACCTTATCTTTTCATACTCCTCGTGGACTATGTCATCAAAGCATGTAAGGAGAGAACAAAGAAAGTATTCAGTGGGATACTGGAAGATGAGACAGGTCTGTATTTCAGTGCTGGCATTTGCTGATGATGTTGCCCTGATTGCTAAATCAGAGGCACATCTCCAATCCAACCTGCAAGTCTGGAAGGAAGAGCTGGAGAAGAGAGGGATGGTCATAAGCTGCTCTAAAACAAAATCCATGGTGATATCACGAGAAGAAAGAAGACATCAGATTAAGCTGGGAGAACAGATCCTGGAGCAGGTCGACCACTTTAAATACCTCGGAGCTATTATAGCCCGAAAGGGAGGCATCAAAGAAGAGATGGCCACTCAAAAAGCAGCAGCTGGGAGACTTTTTCAGGCCATAAATGGAGGATTCATCAGCAAGAGAGAGGTTGGTAAGAAAACGAAGATGGCTGTATACCGCTGCACCTATGTCCCAATCTTGACATATGGATGCGAGTCATGGGCAATGACTACAACCCACAAAAGCCAGATCGAAACCTCAGAAATGAGGTATCTGAGGAAGGTGGTTGAAGTAACAAGAAGAGACATGGTCCGCAACCAGACGATACGTCAAGGCCTAAAATCCCACCCCCTGAAGACCCAAGTAGAACAGTCCCAACTAAGATGGTTTGGCCATGTCAGCAGAATGGGAGAAGATCAGGTACCATGACAAGCATGGGAAACAAAGAGCCAGGGATCCAGACCCCCAGGATGACCCAGAGTCCGCTGGGAGGACAACATTAGACAATCTTTGAAGGACCGAGGACTAGAATGGAACCAGACCAGGAAGAAGACAGCCGATAGGATAGTCTGGCACTCTCTCTACCAAACCTCTACACCTCACGGTAGAAGGGGAACGACTAAGTAAGTAAGAGTATAGGATGATCTGTTAAACGGTTCGTAAGACCGTTTTTACTGTTGTTGGCATGTCGCCAAGATGTCCCAGAAACGGCAGTATTGCTTTGACTGAAATCAATATGACCGTGATCACGAGGGAAATTGTATCTGCCTCGAAAATATGTTTTTACTTTACTAGGGCGAGATGAACCATTAACGTCACACTTGATATTGCCTGTATGTTGCACATGACACCTGTTGTCGCCCGAGGGTGCCAACAGTGTATGCTTTAAAACGATATCTAACAAACTATCAACCCTATTTCGTTATTTAATAATTTCACAATTTTTCCGTGAGAGTTCCTCACCTTGCCTGGCCTTTACCTTTCTGAGTTCGACCGTTGTACTTTTTTCTGTATGCAATACCGTATCAGATGCGACTATTTTTTTCTTATACAAAATTTCGAGTTGCACATACAACTGTTCTTTGTTACGGATTGCTATGTCCTTTTCCTGTACAATTGATTCAAGACGCGTTACCTCCAACTTCAAATCCTGAAGCTGAGGGACATGAGATTGAGTTTCCTGTAGTATCCTCGTCTCTAATTCGACTTCTCTCAAGGCTCTCTTTTTTCCTTGCCATTTTCTTCAATCTCCTCTTTTGTGCTTGCTCAATATGTGGTTGAAGTTGGGCGACTTGAATCATAAGTCCCTGAATCTGAGCAACCTGTGCCTGAATTTGTGTTTTCAGAGTTTCCTTTGCTTTAAAACAGTTTACTTTAAGACGAACAATCTTATCTGATAAATGATGACTGTGCATGGTAAGTTTCCTCTGATAGGCTGCTGCGTTATCTTGCAAAATCATCAATGTGAGTTCCTGAACCTCAGAGTCTAAAGTTTTATTTTTATCCAAGACAGTCTCTAATGACGCCTTAGAATTAGCAAGTTCCACTTGTAACGATCTGAAATTCGACCTATCAATATTGGCCTGCAATTTTAGTACCATCACCTCTTTGTCTAAATCATCTATTGACTTCTCTCTGTTTGCAACAAACTCCAATAACTCATCTTCTCTCCTATACCAACTCTCTTCATTTTCTAGATTGTCCATGATAAAACTCTGAAGAGCTGGTCCTTGTAACCCAAACTCCTTACCTTGCTTGAGCAAATATTCCATGGCAGACATATTTCACTAATATTGTGACTCCAAATTGTCCAATAATAATTTAAATACTATAAATATATATATATATATAAAACACGTGAGCAGTATTAGCAACAATTCTTTCACCATTGAATATCCATCAACTGCATGAAATTACAGATGTTATTGTAGGAGCAAAACAACAACAAAAAATAGAGATACGAACAAAATCACAGTATAAAAAATTAGTTGAATGGGAAAACAAAAAACAAAAAAAAACACACACACGCACATGTAGTAATACGTCTTACAAGGAGAAAGGACAAGAAAAACCTACGTTGCGGCCACAAGGCCTTCGTCAGGGACAGACAAACAAGAGACAGGAGGGAAAGAAAATGAGAATTAAGTAGAGAACATGAAACTAAAAATAAGAGAAAAAAACCTCCCTTGTGTCCAGTCTGGAAGTCCTCTCAGTACAGCACAAGCACAAAATTAAAATTATATCAGAGCTGTGTGCTTTCTGTGCTTCTCTATGGCGCAGAAAGCTGGAGAGTTACAGAGAAGGAAATGTCGAAATTGTCCTCTTTTCACACAACATGCCTAAGGAAATTCTCCGAATCTTCTGGCCAAACACCATCAGCAACCAAGAACTACTTATTCGGAGTAACCAGGAAGACATGCACACTGTGAACGGTAGGTTGGTTTTGGTAGGGTAAGTGAGTAAGGAAAAATGGTTAGGGAATAATGAATGAAATTGTTTAAAAGACTGTTCGCCTTTGTTGAAGGGGGGTAAAATGAGTGTAGGAGTGGTTTTTAGCTGGGGGAGATAAATCTAGAAATACGTTCTGGAAGATTTTTTTTTTTTTTTAATTAATGTGTTTGCTACTTCATTTTGTAGCACGCCCCTTTCAACCATCTACCATGTACATGGATTTGTTGGTTATATCAGGACGTGTTTCTTTTATTGTAATATGTTTTTGTTTGTATTTGTTTTATATTATATTATCTCTAGTCGGTATTTTTCCTTTTGTAGTTATAGTTCAACATGGTTTTTAAAAAAAGTTCCAATATATGCTATTTTCTAAGTTAGTATGTTTTTGATTTTTACTGGATGGTTTATTTGGTTAATCTGTGTGTTTCTGGGGCGAGTCTTTCACCAGTTTGGACTACTGGTTCAATTCCTTATTTGATTTTTATATGTTAGCTTTAGTTTTTGTAATATAGTGTTTTATTAACTTTTGCATTTCTGAAGGGCTATTTGTGCCTATGAGATTTTCTACACTCATTTCTACCTTGTGGTTACTACAGTATGTCTTAATGTTTTGCCTCTGTTGGTCATATTTTTTGCAGTCCACTAGAAAGTGCCTAATTGTGTTTGGTTCTTGACACTCTTCACATGTGGGTTCCTCAATCATGAAATATCCAGTTCCCAGCTTGAGTCTCAGCAATTTTTTATTAATTGGTATTTTTAGTTCATCTTTTATTTGACATTTTTTGCTTGGTTTTTTAAGGATTTTATATGAGTGTCTTGCTTTTTTTACTTAGGTCCCATGCTGTTATCCATTCTTTAGTTATTTTTTGAGCAATTAAGCTCTTAATTTCAAACTTCCCTAAGCCTACTTCAATTTGGTTATGGCTAGTTCTCCCCCCTTTGGCTTCTTTGTCTGCTAGCTCATTTCCTGCTATCCCCACATGTGATGGTATCCATGTTAGTGTTGCACTGCATCCTATATTTTGTAGATATGTATTAACCTGTAGTATTTCCTCTATAATGTCTGGCCTGCTGCCTTCTGTTCTGTTTCTGATTGCTAGTACTGATGATAGGGAATCTGTGAGAATGGTTACTTTTTTTGGTGGATTTTCTGCAGCTATTTCTAAAGCTTTTAGGATTGCCACTAATTCTGCTGTAAAGATAGATGTATTACTTGTTACTTTGTATCTTTTATAAATTTTTAATTTTGGTATTGCTATTCCTGCTCCTAATTGTCCTTCTTCATCTTTGGACCCATCTGTATATATAGGAAGATAAAGTTGTCGTTTACACTTAAGCATATTAAAAGAGTTACAAATTATGGTAGAATCAATTTGCATGTTAAGATTTTGTAATAAGGTGTAAAGAGGAGAATATGAATTTGTGTATATTTAGCAAAGGGAGTGAACTAGAAATTACATCCCTTGATAGTTAATGAGTTGTGCTCACAAATAAAAAAAAGTATGCACGCACGTGAATATTGTGATGAGTGAACACATTTTAGGGGTGAACGAAAAATGTTAAAACGGGGATTTTAGACAGTTGAGATTGACACGCGCTAGGCGTAAGGAGAGAAAAGGGTTGTCTCCCGCTCTACCTGTTTCTGTGCTTTTCAGAGGACTTTTTGTGGTGTTTTCCCGGACTTTTGTTTGTAGTGTGTTAGCTTAGCATTTAGCTTAGCTAACTTGTGACCTTTTTTTGTTTACTCTAATTTGGTTCATTAACCAAGAAAGAAGATAATAATGTCTGCACCTATTGTGCCAGTCATACTAATAAATGCAGAAGAAGATTTGGAAGGAGGTGTCCTTCATAAACCGGGGACATTGATCATAACTGTTACGGGCCCACAGGCCAATAGGGCATCCTACTCGTTGATAGCGAGTATTCTTGCAGGGCCTGCAGGAGTAGGACTGAGTGGTATTGCCACACGTTACCGATTTTCTGGGCCTTTTAGGTGGTACGCCACTTTAACTGCAGCAGCGCAGGTTAAGCATTATCAAGGCCTACATGGCAAAAGGCTGGAGTGGTCAAATCCACAGATATCCGTGCATATTGAGCACTATGACAAGGAGTCGTCCAAAGGTGTCCTGAACTGGATACCACCTACGATGAAGATAGAGGCGGTGCAGAGGATCGCTGCGGAAGTGTCTGGGGACAAGAATGCCGAAGTCAGTAGGATCAAGACGGCATATGATAAATGGAATTTCTCCTACAGACCATCCAAACATCAGGTACCGCACTTTGTTCATTTGAAGATGGCAGAAGATCGAATACAACGAGTATGGGTGTCCTTGCCCGGGCGCAGAATCCAATGCGCAATATGTGGGCTCGATACGCACTGGGTCAGCCAGTGCCCAAAGAACCGCCCCCCCCCCCCCAGGCCAAACAAGTAAGAATTGAAGAAGCGGCTGCCGACATAACACCGGCGGAGCAAGTGATGGCGAGTAGTGAGCTCCCCGCCCCAGAGAGCCCCGAGGCTGGTAAGGCTAAGGAGGATGATTACACAACGGTCCTCTCAAAATAAGATAACAAGAACAGGAAAAGACTCCTATTCCAGGCAATGGGGCCTGTGAAGTCTAAAGAAGTGAGGCGAAGCGAAAGGAGGTCGCCGAGCAAGCGCTCACCTAGTAAAAGAGACTTGCCGCCATCACCTAGGGCGTTTACATCAGAACCCTCCCCCAAGTCGACGTCAACACCTGTAGTTGACGAACAGGAGCAGAGCAAAGTGATTTGCTGGAGAGGTTATGATGGTAAATGATACAAAGGATAGATATAGATGTGTAAACCGTGTAAGACCTTGAGTCTAGTGGTTGATGATGATGAATTCTCAAGGGACCTAACGCTACCTCTCAAGATCGCACACGGTGCTGTGAATTTATTTCTATTGTATGGTGTTTGATGTGACTTGGGTCTAGGGGATGGAATGAGATAATGATACACCACACAATACAGTGTAACACTCTAATAAAGTCTTAAGAACTCTGTGGTATAAGTTTCAATTTTGAAATGTTTTTTCTTTTTACAATGTTTAATCTGCCTGTCCTGCAATCTCCTTTGGACAGGTCTTTTAAAAACTGAAGAAAATGTACGGTACACTAAAAGTGAACTGAAAATAAGGACTCTTGGTCCCAACACAATATTATTATTATAATGTTCCTTTAGGTGTTTCACAGACTGTTCAATATTAAATATTAATGTGAGTCAATGATGGGAAGAGCTGGTTTTATCATCATGTCCCCAAGGGTTACTGTTAATAAGTTGGGAAACAGTTTAGCCGGATAAAATGTCAGTGTGCCCAGACTTTGGCACATAACATGTGATTTCCTTCGTGAAGACACTCTCGTTGATAAGTCTCTGTAAGGAACAACAGCTCCCAGAGCTCCACTTGAAAATGATGATCCAAATAAGCTGGACTCTAGACTTTTACTGTCATCTAATAATACTGCAGCTTTCCTGTCACCGGCTGGTAACAGGAGGATACAACCCAGAATTCAATGAAATAAGTAAAGGTTCGATGGATGGCACAAGTTCAGATTTGCTGCCGACTAGACTATGTCAATTACTTTTTATATTTTAAATTTTACACACTTCTAGTATCACATCGACCTGCTTCAGGAACTGATGTTCGACAAATGGCGTCCTATCCTCTCTAACTTGTTAATAATATAGAATGCATTGGCCAATGGTAGCCAACACATTTGAAATTTGAAAATAAAATCCGAATATTTTCAGAACTAGTCAAAAACACAGACTTGATTCTTGGGTTTTACCAAGTTATGCCTCTCGCTCACTTTAAATTTCTACTGCAAAATATATTTGTCTCCCCCTTGTCTACCCCTCCCCCTAGCAGATTACCGGTACCCTTCTTGGCTTCTTTTCAAGGACGCTTCAAAAAAAGTTACTTTAGTGAACACAAAAACGAGCATGCGTTTGCCTGTTCGTCTGAACCAAAACAGTCTTTTGTCACTATCTTTCTTATTCTCTGTCCGATTTCATATTTTAAAGCATATTATTTATCAGGGGACAATAAGCTATCAAACCAATTAAGTTTTATTGTTGTAGTATTTTAAAAAAATACATATAATTTCCATATCAGTGTCCGTTGGTTTCTAGTTCATCTTTTCTCATATTATAGAAAACGATCGTCAAGTAAACGCAAATCTTATAGCGTGTGTGTGTGTATATATATATATATCTGTCACTATATGGCTATAGTTAGAAACGGCATTGGACTTTTGCGTGGTATTTATAAATTTAGACAAGCCTGCGACACTACTTTCGAACACCTGCCACTTGGCGACCCAGCAGCCTGTGTTCGTTCTCTCACTTTTATGCGTCCGTTTTAAGACTCCCTTGTTTTGAATCGTACTATCTTGCTAGACACAACTAAGCTTGTTGTTTCAGAAATAATTACAGTTAACTCTTGACGAGCCGAGTATAAATCCAATATCACTGGCACAGCAATACGGTTTTCACAGTACGTTCTTATCTCAATGCTATGAATGGCGCGAGTGAAGAAGACGCGTTACAACCCAACTATTCCCATTTCTGCTCATATTATTCTGACTTTTATACGTATGATTAACACTTTTATCGCTGTATCAATGTACAGCCAGCCAACCCCCCCCCCCCCCCTCCGTGGCGGGAGGGTCTGACAGCGCGGCTTTGCCTGCGTTTGGCCCGAATTATCAGGGCGAAATGACTAATAGCCAGCCCCCAGTCACTATTTTGTCAAGCTGTCAAGGATTTGCGGCAAGTGGTCAGCCCTTAAGCACCGCTTTGTTAAGCAATGTAAACATGAATGTGTCGAGTGGCTTAGTTATGACAGAAAACGGTCAGCCCATAGTCACCGCTCTGTCGAGTAAGCTACGTGTAACAGGTGACCAACCTACCACTTTGCCAGGGACATCTATTACAAAATGTGACAAATCGCCAATTAGCACTTTGTCGAGTATTTCACCTAAAATAAGTAGCCAGCCCCAGATCACTACTTTGTCTAGTAACTTAGATAGGACGAGCGGTATGCACTCAGTCCCCGCTTCGTCAAATAATTTAGATATGGCAAGTGACCACTCTGCCACTTTGCCAAGTAGACAGTTTGCAACAAGTGGCTACCACATGGAAAGTACTCTTAAATTTACAGACCACAAGGCAGTTTACACATCTTTAAGCACGGGACACACGTACAAACAAATAAAGAGATCCCCGCATAGGAAATTTAACAACAATCTTCTTAAAAACACTTACTACACAGAACAAATAACACAACTGATACAAGGTTATGCACAAGACATTCCCAATAATAACATCGCACAATATTGGGATATGTTAAAAAACACAATTAGAGAGAGAACACAGATTTTGGCCACACTTATTCACAAGAAGTTTAAAAAAGAAGAGGGGATTTTAGAAGAAGCAATTAGTTTAACCAAGAGTTTAGACAACACGAACCCTCACATCCATACTTTAGAAGAACAGTTAGATCAATATAGACAGTACACCTACGAGGGAGCGCTACTTAGGACAAAATTAAACACTATAACGCAGGAAATCCCTAGTAGGCAATATTTAGCAATAGAACAGAATGTGCAACGTAGTAGACAAATACATGAAATAATAGATATGAAAGGACAACAGCAAACAGACAACATCAGCATTAGTCACGCCTTCTTTGAATACTACAAGGAATTATATACTAAAGAAGGAACTGACGCAAACATACAAAATAAGTTTTTACGATACACAAAGTGTTTAAGTGAAGAGGAAAGTGTGAAGCTAGATCAACCTTTAACTTTAGGCAATCTACAAGAGGCCCTTAGTACTTTTCAAAAAGATAAAGCACCCTTGCCAGATGGGTTAACTGCAGAGTTTTACAGGGCTTTCTTCCCCTGTTTAGGGCCCATCCTAATTAAAATGTTTGAAGAAGCTTTTCAAAAAGGGGAACTCCCGGACAGTTTAAATCAGTCCTATATTACTTTAATTCCCAAGGACAGTAATAACAAAAAGTCAATTAAGAATTTTAGACCCATCTCCCTTTTAAATACCGATTACAAAATTCTAGCCAAAGCACTTACTCTCAAGCTTAAGCCACACATGCATACAATTATACACGAGGATCAACAGTGCAGTGTACACGGCAGAAACATTAGCAGACACACACACTTTATAAGAGATTTAATCACATACACGCATGATAGGCAGTGCCAGAGCGCCATATTATCTTTAGACCAGGAATAGGCATTTGATAGAGTATCACATGCCTTTCTACACAAAAGTCTTAAAGCAAATAATATACGGGAATATTTTAGGACATGGATTAGAATTCTATATAAAAAACCTGAAAGTAGAATATTGGTTAATCACAGCTTAACCAAATCATTCAAATTAACGAGAAGTGTCAGACAAGGGTGCCCATTGTCGCCCCTGTTATATGTAATAACATTAGAACCAGTTTTGGAAAGAATAAGACAAGATACAAATATCACGGGAACTTTTGTTCCCGGTAAAGGGGAGAGAAAGTTGTCGGCTTACGCCGATGATACGATATTCTTTCCAACAACAAAGGATTCTATAAAAAATATTTTAGAGGTTTTTACAGAGTTTGGATACGCTAGCGAATCCAAACTAAATATTCAAAAATCTAGCATAATGGGAATAGGTAGATGGGGCAATAGATCAGATTTCCCTTTCCAATTAACGGTAGTAAATAAAATTAAAATTTATGGGATCAACTTCTCCTTTAATCCGCAAGACCCCAATAAAGAAACATGGACTAAATTGTTAGAGGAAATCCAAAATATGCTAGAAATTTACAAATACAAAACGGCCACCATTTTCGGAAGAAGTGTAATAGTAAATTGTTTTATTATGCCAAAAATAATTTACATAGCAAATATACAGATGATACCTAAAAAGATAGTAACAGAAATAAATAAACTAATTAGGGCCTACATTTTTAGGAACACTTGGTACAGTGTAAAACACGTAACGCTAATACAACCTAAACACAGAGGAGGGATAGCCTTACAGGATATTAACACTAAAATTAAAGCTCTAAGAATTAAATATATAGGAGAAGTTGTAAAGAGCCCGGGTCTATACCCATTGGCTTATTATTATATTGGGTTAAGATTATCAAACATTTGTAAACTGAACAATAATCAACCCCATTTTTTTGGTACACCGCCACCCTTTTACGCGATATGTTTACAAAATTTAGAAGGAAATAAACATTTAATAAAACAGGACACCAAACTTATATACAAACTTCTAGTTGCAGCACAAGAAACACCTCTAAACACACGAAGAGGGTACAACCTTTTTATAACCAACTACACGCAGAGTTTCACAAACATTCATGCAATAGACACCAAACCACAAGCAAAAGAAGTCACTTTCAGATTACTACACAGTTTTACACCGATTGCTAACAAATTACTAACAAAGACAAACAGTTCAGCACCAAAATGTAAGCTGTGTAGTAACAACATAATAGAGACAGAAGACCACATGTAAGACAGTGGTCCCCACTTTAAACAATTTAAGGAAGCTAATAACTTCCAAAACACAGCATTCACTCAACATGTACCGAGCGGTCATGATGAATACATTACCACAGATGTCAAGACAAACAGAACTTAAGTTACTGACTTTACTAGCTGACTTTAGATATCTTGTACGGACATGTAGGAATAGGGCTGTTTATGACGGTAGACAGTACAACAGTAGAATATTTACACAAATATATGAACACATGACACAAAACATAATAGAACAGATTTAAAACTTTTGTTGTTAAACCTTTAGTGACCCTTCGGTCGTCATGCAAAGCAAGGTAGCTTTGTTTGTAAATATTTCACATCATAAAATGTAAATATCATTGTAACATCTTTCTTTGTACAATCACCTCCTCATGGTTGAAATTCTTCTTGTTGTAATGCTATGATATTGTTTGAAACTCCTGATATCGTTGCTTTATGAACAATGTGTAATTTTGACATCCATTGTGTATAGGTGTGCTAGTGCGGGTGAGTGTGTGTGTATGTGTGTGTGTGTGGGTGAGTGTGGGTGAGTGAGATGTGTGTGTACATGCGTGTGTGCGTGGGTATGGGTGTGTGTGTGTACATACATATATATACATCGCCATGAATGCCCCTATTGGCACTTTTGTACATCTTTTTTACCTTTATTGCCATACTGTTGTAAACTTTGTGCTGAAATACAAATGTCGTTACAATCAGAACCCAATAAAGGTTTTTTTTTTTTTTAAAAAGGGTTTGCTCCCAAGTGTTAAAGTTAGATTTTGAACGCGCTCAGCGTAGTTAGTCAGAAAAAATGTGATGTGAGAAAACGTGTTAGAAGTCGCTCAGTACCTTACTTATCATAAATTGTGTATGACAGTATCTGGTGATAGTATTCTTTGAGGACAAGATAGTTGTGAAGAAATAGACTTGGCAAAGTGACAGCCCTGGCGGTAAGGCCAGTTTCTACCAGTAAGATATACCAAGCACAACGTAGATAAAGCAGTCAGTAGTGAAGAAAGACAATATGTTTGCCTGAAGAAATTTAATGACATTTTTATAGCTGGAACAAGCAATACCAAGGAAGACAAAGTACGTATGAGATAACTGATACATGAGATTGTTTGTGAAACTGAAAACTGTGTTATACAAGACTGCCTACCTTGATGAGGGAGGTCGGGCACATTCCTTTTTACCCATGTGACAACTTATGTTAATAAAGTTCGACATTTGATATTTCACTGCTGTTTTTCGGGTGAAATCGATTGTTCAACAATGGGTGTGAGAAAAATGTAGAGTCAGTCTGTGAGAAGGAAGTTTCTTTCGTTACAACATACTATCAACTGAATGGGCAGTGGTCCGAACCTCTAATACTATCAACGGCCACACACACCATCTTAGCTGGCAGACGCTGGAGTTGGGTTGGCCACGTCCTCAGAAGGGACCCTGATACCATCACAAGAACAGCTATGCTATGGACCCCCGAGTGAAAGCGAAAGAGAGCCCGACCAAAAACAACTTGGCGGAGAACTGTGGAAGCTGAGATGCAAAGAATGAACCACAGTTGGGGCACTGTACGAAGGATGGCCGCCGACCGAGCAAAGTGGAATCAATTTGTTGCTGCCCTACAAGACGCCACCGGGCGTGATGGCCGCTGACTGCTTTGACGGTTGGTGGTTATTGATCAAAGAAGAAGAAGACATCTTAAACTGTGGTTGACTGGCAAAAGGCAAGCTATGCCTTTTGCAGTCCCAATGATTTGGAGAGAGCCCACTGATCATCTGAACAACTGTTACTTTTGCATGGTCCCTCCAATTGGGAAAGGCATATCAAAGAAGAAAAAATGGACTCTGGAATATCCAAACATCCCCTCTGCATTACGTCCGGTACCACATGGCGATGACCTACCAGTTCCCAAAGTGCCAGAATCATTTTCAGCTGCTTCCACTGATGAAGAAGAGGACATTGGTGGGCCTGAACCATCAACCTCAAGCGACCCAGATTTTGAGCAAACTACATCCACTAAACCACAATTAATAACCCAAGGTGAACTGAATGATCTTGTAAGAGATCTGAATTTACCGAAGAACAAGGCGGAGCTTTTGGGTTCCAGATTGCAACAGCGGAATCTCCTGGCAGAAGATGTTACAATTTCTGTGTATAGGAACCACCAGAAGCCACTTATTACATTCTTTTTCAAAGAGGGTGACCTTTCTGCGTGCCACAACATTTCTGGTTTAATGGCAGCCCTCAAAATCAATTACATACCGGAAGAGTGGAGGCTTTTCATTGATTCATCCAAGACGAGTCTTAAAGCTGTTTTGTTGAATAATGGTAATGTGTTACCGTCAATTCCAGTTGGTCACGCAGTTCATATGAAAGAAACTTATGAAAACATTAAGCAGCTTTTGAAGTGTATAAACTACGATCATCATCATTGGTCACTTTGTGGTGACTTAAAAGTGGTCGCTCTTTTGCTTGGACTACAGGGTGGATACACCAAGTACTGTTGCTTTCTCTGTGAGTGGGATAGCCGTGCACGAAGTGACCATTACATCAGAAGAAATTGGCCAATCAGGCAGTCATTGCAGCCTGGCAGTAAGAATGTTGAGAACCCAGCACTTGTCGACACCAGCAAGATTTTGTTGCCACCCTTGCACATTAAGCTGGGTCTCATGAAAAACTTTGTCAAGGCAATGGAGAAAACAGATGAGGCTTTCAAATACCTCATCAGAAAATTTCCAAGACTGAGTGAACCTAAAATAAGAGAGGGATTATTTGTTGGTCCGCAAATTCGAAAACTTCTTCATGATGACGAGTTTCTTTGCGTGTTGCATGGCAAGGAAAAAGCAGCATGGCTAGCATTTAAGTCAGTGGTGGACAATTTTCTTGGAAACAACAGATCTGATAATTACAATGAAATTGTAGAAAATCTCCTTCTGAAGTATAAGAGTCTTGGCTGCAACATGTCTTTGAAAATTCATTTTCTGGATTCTCATCTGGATTTCTTTACGTCAAACTGTGGAGCGGTCAGTGATGAGCATGGTGAACGATTTCACCAGGACATTGCTGCTATGGAGACAAGGTATCAAGGCAATTGGAGCCCCTCAATGCTTGCTGATTACTGTTGGACTGTGACAAGAGACACCTCATCGATTGACTACAAGAAGCAAGCAAAGAGAGCTCGAACAGCGACTGAATAATGACGGAATGGGTTCAAATATGCCTTTTTAAAAAATGATATGTGAACTTTAAATAATGTTTTTATTTTTTCTATCATTTTATGTTGAAATATCAATTAATTGAGTATGTAACCACAATTTTTATAATGCTAAAGTAGAAAGACTAGCTGTTCACCCCAGAGAATTAAACAAGCATACATTATTTGTATTACTGT
This sequence comes from Oreohelix idahoensis, assembly GCA_024509875.1. Taxonomy (NCBI): domain Eukaryota; kingdom Metazoa; phylum Mollusca; class Gastropoda; order Stylommatophora; family Oreohelicidae; genus Oreohelix; species Oreohelix idahoensis. The sequence continues at coordinate 75,113 of JAMPIV010012933.1, forward strand.
AATGTAAATTCGCTGTGAGTTCGCTGTTTGTGTTGATACAAGTAGCCAAGATGGCGGTTTTGTGATGTGTCGATCGGACAGTGTTTCAAAACATTACAGATTTATTGAGGGCTATTGTTACTGCTCCAGGTACATTTTTGTATGTACCTGCAAGGATACTTGGAGAGGAGATGGGCACCGCCAAGCAAACCTCTTGCCCACTGAAATGCTATGATGGAAAGTCAACTTTATCGATTGGAGGCCGACCTCTGTGCAACCTACGTTTTGCTGATGATATTGATCTGATAGCTGGATCAGAATCAGAACTTCAAGACCTTACCTCTAGACTGGAGAAAGTAACAAGAACGTATGGGATGGAAATTAATATAAAAAAAAGCAAGATATTGGTGAATAGCCATAAGAAACATGTTCCGACCAACATTACGTTAAATGGGCAAACGTTAGAAGAAGTTAACACCTTTAAATATCTCGGGTCCACTATATGTAGTGATGGAAGATCAAGTAAAGAAATCAAGACAAGACTTGAGATGGCCTCAGCTGCCATGACAAAGTTGAATGTGATCTGGAAAAGTAACATCAGTTTTCCTGTGAAGATCAAATTATACAAATCACTTGTATTATCTATTCTCTTGTATGGGTGTGAGAGCTGGACACTCACTGCAGATACGGAGCGAAGGATTCAGGCTTTCGAGCATAAATGTTATAGAAGAATTTTGCGCATTTGCTATAAAGAGCACAAAACAAATGTCTATGTTAGAGAGAAGATAAACACCTATGCAGGCCACCAAGAACCACTTTTGTCAATAGTGAAACATCGAAAGCTTGCCTGGTTTGGGCATGTAACTCGTCATGACTCCCTTTCGAAAACGATCCTTCAGGGGACAGTCGAAGGTAAACGGAGAAGAGGAAGGCAGAGAAAATCCTGGGCTGATAACATCAAAGAATGGGCAGGACACGGTTTTTCCACACTTGTACGCATTGCTGAGGATAGAGAGCAGTGGAGGACCCTGTCTGCTGATGCTTCCACCATGGCACCCCTACGACCCATGACGGGTTACGGGCTGAGATGATGATGAATGTAAATTCATCATTTTTTAAAAACCCAGAGCCAATCGGTGAATTTCGTTATGATATTTGAAATCAGCATGTCAAAATCAATAAGAAATGGTATATTTAATTTCTGGTACAATTAACTTTTGAAAATTTGTTGACTAGTGTAATTAGCAAAAATGGGCGATAAACCTAAGTTAAAGATAAGCATAAATGGGGAAATCCTGGAACAAGTCAAGAGATATTCATATCTTGGTTATATAATAACAAGATGGCAGATGTGAAACAGAAATCAAGAAGAAAATAGGAATGGCCAAAGCTACATTCAACAACATGAAACATATACTGACATCTAAATAGTTAACTCACAAATTAAAACTGAGAACATAAAATGTTATATATTCTGCACTACTATATGGTGTAGAAACATGGACAATGAATAAGCAATTGGAAGAACAAATTAAGACTCTTGAGATGTGGATGTATAGAAGAATGGGGCGCATCTCATAAAAAGAGAAGACAAAAATAAGGAGGTCCTACAAAATCTAGGTATGAAAAGAGAACTAATGAGGGAGATCAAAGTTAGGCAGTTAAAATACTTTGGCCACATAAAAAGGCATAACACCTTGCAGAAGACCATAATAGAAGGGAGAGTTGAAGGCAAACGTGCAAGGGGAAGACAGCGTTATAAGTGGGAAGATAACATCAAGAGATGGACAGGAAAGAGTATCAGAGTGCACCACCAAGACAAGAGACAGAAGGCATTGGAGATCCTTTACAGCCAACCTTCGTTGTGGATATGGCAGCTGATGATGAATTTGAGGTTGTGCATGGGGTCAATAACGTCACCATGTAAAAAAAAATGCTTCAGAAACTTGAACTGCAGGAGTATGTGCCTTGTTTCAGGCCTACAACAAGTGGCAAAGTTGCAGTTATGGCTGCATGCTGCATAAGCAATGAACAGTGAAATGATGATGTATGTTTGTATGATTCATAATGGATTATAATATATCATATAATTATTTCTTTATAACCCTTTACAGGGTTACAATGATGTCAGCTTTCATGGTTCAGATCAGATACCAACTCCTAACATAGACTTCCTGGGTTATAATGGAATTATACTTAACAACTATTACGTTAGTCCCATATGTACACCAACTCGTAGCGCACTGATGACAGGGAAGCACCCAATACACACTGGTAAGTTGGTCATCCACGGTGTTTCATAGCAATGGAACTGATAAGGCAGTTATGGGATTGTTTATTTGTTTGATAGAACACCAGGGATTTGAGTTTTCACTCTTTAACTCTTGCAGCATTTGGGATAGGTTTTTTAGGCTTTGTTGCAACCCCATAGAACTTCCCCAGTCAGCGAACTCAACATTGATGGAGGTCATACTAATTTGGCGGGTGATGCAATGCCATGAGTTGGATGGTCCTCTACCCTAGAGGGGGTCAACAATTATGAGATGGAAGATTATGGTGTCACAAAAGAAGGGAGGTAAATCATGTATTAAAATATAAAAAGTATAAGGTAGATACAGCTAGATGAGTGTGAAGCATTAGAGACTTCACTATACTAGGTCTCAGCTTTATGAGGTGGGGTAACTGGTTTACTTTATTGCTGCCTTTGTCATTTCTAACTCACAATTTGAATCAGGTACCCATTTTTACAGCTGGGTAGAGAATGCAAAGGAATTCTTGCTACTCTTCAGTTCCTGAAGATTTGAGGCTTCTGTGGATGTTCTCCATTCTTGCCGGAGCCATCAATTTTGGACCTTACGAAGCATGGACATAATAACTGCCCTGGTTGATGGCGTTTCAGACAGCCACCTTAAGTCTGCAGTAGCTGCCTCTATTTCCATTCTTAAGCTGGAGTTGTTGTCATGTAAGCTCCATTTTCTTCAGCGACAACCCTACCCTTTATTCTAGCTCAGAAGCACCATACTGATTTCCCACCACGGAGTACAGACCTATCAGTATACGCAATGGCATCATCATCCCTGCATGGTCATTAATCTGTTGATTTATTTCCAGCTCTGCTTTCCCAATGCCCCAAGCTCTGCACTCCCTGCCAAGGCTGATGATGACTTGCTTGTAATTTGTTCAGTTCTCACCTGACTTATTCCTCTCTTCCCCTTTGAATATATTTTCAACTGTGGTCACGTACTCAATTGTAGCCTCTGCATCATTTGTACCAGCAGCCACTGATACGTCCCCACACAAACACATACCTGCAGCCACTGATGAATCTCCACACAAATACATATGTGCACTGTGGTAATCCTTTTTTTTATCAAACTGTCATCTGAACATGTATTATCACACTCGTCACATGTGACCTGATGTTGTCACAATGCGTTTCAATCAGTTTTACGGGACCTAGAGATGCAGCAATAGAGAATGCAGTAAGCAACCTATAGCTTGACTGCTTGCGTCAGGGTCAACGAACCAAAGCTGACCAAGACCCTACTCCACCTCCAAGTGGTGGTCCTAGAAACAGGCTGCATCACTGCAGTCTGGCTGAGAGAGTAGGGATCGAAGTGGGAAGGCAAACCCGGTCCCAAAAAATGCCGTGCTGAAGTCGGATGTGTCGGCCGAAAGGTGCAGATATCGCAGCTTCGCTGTAAACTGACACAACGCAACCAACGTCTTTTTCAGGACGAACGAGGAAGAAGAAGAAGAAGCAGTTATACATAGAGGGTTTTGTTAGGATGTGTGTAAATTTTACTTTTGAAAACCTAGTGTTTTAAAGCTTAATTTTAACTATTTTTAAACGTCTGATCTCCTGCCATCTCTGTATTGTAGGTCGGCTGCAGTGGATCTCCCAGCGTCTTTTGACTCTTGCCTCAATGGTACACGCTGACAGACTCCTTCCTGTCCATCTCGCAATGTTATCTCCCCACTCTACTTGTGTATTGCTGTTAAAAAGTCTTCTACAAATAGGCTATCCTTATATATTGCTGTATACAAAAAATCAATAATTTACAATAACCCATTATATGATTTTTTATCTACAATAATAAGCAACACAAATATATCGTAATAAGTATTATACCCATTAGGGGTTTTATAGGGGACCAGAAGTGATTGCGGTTTTTACATCTGGTAATTATAAAGAGGTTGATGAATGGAAAACATCCTTTTTTGGGGAAAGAACTTGAGCGGATGGCACACAGGGCAGGAAGACTTGGCATGCTTATAACATACCTTTATATTTGTTTGTTTGAAACTTGGCCTATGCTCCTCGGGGAGCTAAAGGGTATTGATTGATTGCATTACAAATAAATAGGGCTGGCAATCTTGCCATGTAAAACATTGCTACAGAAACGACAGCTGCAAGAGCACATTAGTGCTTGTGGTGCAGGCTTCCTGCAAGGGAACCAACTGCAGTAGTAACTCTGTGCTCTAAAGGGAGTGAAGGGGATAATGATGATGAATTAAAAGTAACAATCTTGTGGTTATAAGTTTTATATATTATTTCAGGCATGGAGCATGGTGTAATAGTTGGAGACCAGCCATATGGACTTCCCCTCAATGAAACCATTATGCCGCAGTATTTCAACACTTTAGGCTATCGTTCTCACATAGTCGGAAAGGTAATATGGCCATTTTCTGAAACTCCTGACTGTCAAAGTTTATTTTCTTTACAGCAGCATACCCTGTTTGTCGTGTGGCATAATTTTTATTGAGAAAACCTCAACAGAAATAGAAGGGTCATAAAATTATAAGTGACATCAGATTTAGTAAGACATAGTTATAATTATTGTTTAACTAAGGCTCCACCTATGTCCCAGTCTTGAGATATGGATGCGAGTCATGGGCAATGACTACAGCCCGCAAAATCCAGATCCAAACCTCAGAAATGAGGTATCTGAGGAAGGTGGTTGAAGTAACAAGAAGAGACATGGTCCGCAACCAGACGACATGTCAAGGCCTAAAATCCCACCCCCTGCAGACCAAAGTAGAACAATCCTAACTAAGATGGTTTGGCCATGTCTGCAGAATGTGAGAAGATCTGCTACCATGACAAGCATGGGAAACAAAGAGCCAGGGATCCAGACCCCCAGGATAACCCAGAGTCCGCTGGGAGGACAACATTAGACAATCTTTGAAGGACCGAGGACTAGAATGGAACCAGGCCAGGAGGAAGACAGCCGATAGGATAGTCTGGCGCTCTATCTTTCAAATCTCTACGCCTCACGGTAGAAGGGGAATGATTAAGTAAGTAAGTTTATCTAAGGCTGCAGAGCTTCTAGCTCTTTTGCAACCGATACCAAGTTGAAGACTCCTTGGTATTATCTACACTGTAGATCTAGGCTTTCCCTGTGGCTCTTCTGCCGTTCTGAAATGTGATGAGTTGAAATCATAAGTTCCAGTGGGAGCCGCGCTAGCGTAGTGGTTACAACACCGCTCTGGCGACCGGGTGATGCAGGATCAAACCGGGCGACGGCATTTGAGGATTTTTCGTCGACCGGGATTTGGACTGGATTAACTCGAGACCTGATGAGAACATTTGAAGGAGTGTTGTCGACCAGGGATTGGCGGCTCCTGAGCTGACCCAGCTCTAATGGGTTCCTCCGAAATCGGCGAGTATCTGCCTGAATGGCGAGGGACACCTGTCTCTGTACAAGAAAAAAAGGGATATTCACGTAAAATCAATGTCAGGTTAGACATTAATAATAACCAGAGATTTCGCCTCGAGTATTAGCGGGCGTACGAAAAAAAATATAAAAAAAAGTTCCAGTTTCTCCAGCCTGGCATGCATTTAAAGGATCATCACATCTTATCTCAATCTAAGAGGAAGAGGAGTGTGACATACTGTGCATTCGTTGCCATCCAAGGGGACTCTCCAAAATGTACTCTGACTCTAGTCTCTCCTAAGGAATTGTCACGTCCTACACAGAGCCACTTATCAGCTCCCCCTGCCTATCAAGGGTCCACAGTGAGATCCTCCTGCATGCTCAAGTGACTGCTTCAAGCATAGTGTGCAGTTCTGTGTTCTCAACTAGTTTCAGCAGAGGGGGAATCCCTGAAAGTGTATGAATGATTTCAAGAGTCATTGAGGGTGTGATTAGCCTCACAGACGTGGTCATATAAGGATGACTCCAGATAGGCGTACATATTTAAAAGCAGCATAGTTTTGATTCCATCATTACCTTTCAGATCCCCAAATAGCACAGGCCTTTCCATGTCTTATTCATATTTTTCATTTCTGTCCCCACTTCTCTTGTATCGGTTTTAGTCTCCCTCTACTTCTTGTACCCTGGAGATTCCAGCATTAGAACTACCTTGTTATGCTTCCAGTACATCACCAACAGTTTCTTCTCATTTCCTGTTCCACTGCTATTTGTCATTAGGTCCATATTGGTTATCTTGTCATACCATTTCAAGACTGTACAGTTATTAAATGGCATGATTTTGGTTTAAAAAACTTCTATGTTCCTTTTTCACTATATGCCAGATTTATTTACATTGTGTCCTTTTGTTACTGTAAGCTTGATTTTTTTTCTGTTTGCTATCTTTATAGTCTTTGCCCGCCTCACAACGTGTGTTTGGGAAAATTCAAAACTCACAATGAAAACCAAATCTGTGGTATGTAATGTTTGCGCCAGCAGCATGCTTCTTTATGGCAGCGAGACACGGACAACCTATGCTATGCAAGAAAGAAGGCTCAGTACCTTCCATCTATGGTGTCTATGCCACATCATTGGTATTTCATGAAAAAACAAGGTGACAAATGTTAAGGTGCTGTCTCATGCTGGCCTCCAAAGCATGTATGCACACCTTAGACAGTGCAAGCTTGGGCCTGTCTGCCGCATGGAAGATGATCATATCCCCAAAGAAATTAACTATGGACAACTGGTAGGTGGCAAAAGAACAGCCAGGTAACCTGTGGTTCAGAGATGTGTGCAAGAGAGACATGAAGACACTGGATATAAATCCAATAACCTGGGAGGATTAAGCTGCAGATTGCACCTAGTGGCGATGCTCCCTATGGTGCCACCTGAGAATTGGCAAAAAGAAGCTCTCACAACAAACAGAAGAGAAAAGAACACGCTGAAAGGAACACCAGAAAAAAAACTGAGGGCTACCACCTCAGGGGTGCATTCCCATAGTCAGTTATAACGGCAGGTGGCCACTACTATAATTATCATGAAAAACATTGATCTTTTAGCATCATTTCATCAACATTTCCGTTTTCACTCTGCATGGAGCCACCACTTCAGTTGATACCTCAGGAAGCCTGCATAAATGTGCTCTCGCTGCATTCATTTATGTAGCAATTTGTTTTACATGGTGACGTTGCCAGCCCGAAGCACAGTCTCATATTAGTCACCTCTTACCATTTGTTTGAGGCAACATTAATCTGCTTAAATGGTATGGTCTGCAAAACCCAACCCCTGCAGACCCAAGCAGAACAGTCCCAACTAAGATGGTTTGGCCATGTCTGCAGAAAGGGAGAGGAATGGCTACCATGACAAGTATGGGAAACTAAGAACCAGGAATCCAGACCTCCAGGATGACCCAGATTCCGCTGGGAAGACAACATTAGACAGTGTCTGAAGGACCGAGAACTAGAATGGAACCAGGCCAGAAGGAAGACAGCCGATAGGATAGTATGGAGCTCTCTCTTCCAAACCTCTACACCTCACGGTAGAAGGGGAACGACTAAGCAAGTAAGCATTAATCCTATTTTGTTTGGTTTCTTCAGAGCCCTGCAGGAAACTACAATGAAAAATTATGCATCCACAATTAAGAATACAGCTTTTAAGAGATCATATTCTTAATATTAATATTTCCCTCTTCAGTGGCATCTGGGTATGTTGAAGTGGGAGTACACACCATTGTACAGAGGATTCGAGTCTCATGTTGGCTACTATCAAGGTTGTGAGGATTACTACAATCATACTTACACGGCTTATTTGGTGAGTGGTTGTTATGGATAACTGCAGCAAGCTGAATGTGTATTCTATAATGATAATCTTAAGAATAAATTTATTTAGCTATTGAAATCTAACGTGACTAAATGTCAGAGTTGTCTGCAAGTCTGATTACAAGTCTAAAGTCGTTTCAAGTCTCTTAGTGCAAGTCTCAAGCCGAGTCTAAAGTCCCTATAAGTAGCTTTCAAGTCCCAAGCCGAGTCTCATTTTTTTTTTTTTTTACTGATTATAGTCAAAATATTTTTTATTTGAAACAAAATTACATCAGTCATTATAAATAATAATAATAATCTATTTTTAATATTTTTTTGTCACCAAGAGCAGACGCTCAGTGACAGTGGATAAAAGTCAAGTCAGTATTTTTGTTTCCAAGTGCTTTTATTCGATCAAAGAACATTCATTTTATTTCATCAATTTAAACGAAACATTTTTGGGTTTGTCCATATGAGTGCATTAATGTTGAACAGAATTGACATCATCGCATTCTGGGCAAACCCATAAGTGCTCAGTCTCCCTCAGTATATGTCGAAGAGTGTGAATGCTAACTGCTCCTGTAGCTCCCTGGTTATAAACATGATGGATGCAACCTCTCATATGTCCATCTCTGCTAGCCTGACGTTGGATGCCAAATTCCGACAGTCTTAACCTTGAGGATTCATCTATTGCTGTGTCATTCTCTAACAGGTGATCATTAATTGTTCTCAGTATCTTTACCTTATCCATATCCATTTTCCCCACAGTCAGTGCTCTTGAAGCTAGTCTGTCAGCTCTCTCATTACAGCATACACCTGCATGACCAGGACAGTAGATCCACACCAGCTCATGCAGATTCAAAGCTTCTATGGAGGTTTTCCATTCATCCCTTAGCCAACCATTTTGAACCTTTGAAGCATGGGCTGAGAATCTGACACAATGACTGCCTTTGTTACTGAAGTTTCAGTTAGTCGCCTTAAGGCTGCAGTAGCTGCCTCTACCTCCATTCTCATGCTGGAAGTTGTTATCTTGTGCGCCACCCTATGTTTGGCGATGATTCTGCCCTTTACCCTAGCAGAGAAGCCCCAACCTGATTTCTCACCACGGATCACACCCATCAGTATACACAATGACATCATTATCCCCGGCATGATCAAGTATCAGTTGATTAATTTCCATTTCCTCTTTCCCATTGCCCCAAGTTCTACACTTTCTGCCAAGGCTGATCATGACTTGCTGGTAGTTAATCCATTTCTCATCTGACTTACTCCACTCTTCCTCTTTGAAAATATTTTGAACTGTGGTCACCTGCTTGATTGTTGTTTCTGCCTGTGCCATCCATGACATCCCCCTCTTTATTCTTGCTCCCTTGATGTCAGCTATGTTTCCATGCAGGGGATGCCGTTTGTCTGTGGTTACTTGTGTATAGGCTTTTGCCTGGACCATCACATATCTGGATCTAATCGAAAGCACTCCAAGCATGTACCTCATTGTCACGATGGGGGTATTACGAGTACAACCCAAGACCATACGTATCCCTTCATTTTGAATGCATTCTAGTCGTTCACATTGTGTTACTGACAGCGTTAGTATTCCCAGCCTATCCTCAATGACTGATATGACAAGGTGATGATAAAGAAGAATTAGTAATCTTTGCTCCAGATGCGCAGTGGCCATTATTTTTAGGTCTGCCAGACTTCTCCTGTATTTCTGTATGATGTGATCAACTTGGTACTTATACGATACGCCGTGATCAAATGTAATTACAAGTTATTTCAGCTTTTCCTGCCTTTCAATTTTCAGTGAATGCATTATGAATGAGGATACGATGTTGGTTCGCCAAAATTAGCAAGTCCTTTGTTGAGTTGCTGTTTCAGAAATCTTAAGTTGAGTCTCAAGTCGAGTAGCTGTGGTAACTAGTCTGCATTAAAAAATGGCCCAAAGTCACCTAAAGTAGTCATAAATCACCCAAATTGTAATATAAAGTTAGCCCAAACTAGTCCAAAGAAACTTTCAATTTTCATAATATTTCAGTTTTCAGGTGTTCAGGTAAAACATTATAGACATGTACTTGGTTTATGGAGAGGGCTTTTGGATATCTCTGTCAATGTACAAGGGCTATGGTTCCAACAGGATAAGATAATTTCATGTCACCTTGATTCCCATAAAGTAAAGTTACAAAAGTTATAATAAATTATGGAAGAATATAAAATAACACTAGCAATAATTTTATGGAATGAAATGCAGAGCAATAAATAAGTTTGATTATTTAGAAAACAAACTCCAAAAATATATCAAACATCATATAACAATAATTAGAGAAAAACCATCAACCAAAAGAAACAACTTCATACAAACATTAAAAACAAAGACTGATACAAAATAATACTAATACCAAAAAAAAAACCTTATTTTTTACCTTATTGTACTTGTCAAGACACATGGAACCACCACAGCAGTTGGCGATCATGCATGACGTTTGCACCAAAGCACTTCCTGTCCATGTGCTTTGCTGGTTTCTGTGGCATTTTGTTTGCCACATGCCCTCTTATTGTGTACTTGATAGCGAACAGTGGGCATATTCTTTGCTTTTGACATTCACTTGCATAGAATAGAAGAAGTGAAAAGTGACAAAGTCACCATTGTGGAAATGATAGCAAGAACCAAACAAATGCCAGTGGAAGAAGAGGTGAGAAGAATACGCGGTTGATGGATAGAGACATATTGAGGAAACCTGTTGATAGCATTACAAGACAGTCATTGTTCTTGAATCCTCTAGGTAAGAGAGGTAGAGGTAGACAAAAAAACACATGAAGAAGAGAACTGGAGACAGAAATGAAAATGATGAATCAGAAGTGGATAGAACATGAGCTGATGGCTTGATACAGGAGGACTTGGCATGTGTTTGTTGAAGACCTATGTTCCTTTGGGAGCTAAAGAGTATTGATGATTGAATAAGAATAACATATAATAAAACTGATAATGCTCAAATTTAACAATACATTTTTATTTATTAAGTCTATATTAACTTCTTTGTTGACCAGGACCAGCGGGGGTTGGACTTCCGTCGTGATAAAGAGCTTTTGTGGAACTACACAGACCAGTACTCCACGGACATCTTTCGAGACGAGGCTGTCAGAATTATCAATGAGCATAATAAATCAGAGGTTTTTTTATTCTATTTTTACTGATCATTATCCATTCTTTTCATCTTTGCATCTTAGGGCTGCAGTTGTATGTTTCTGAAGGTTTCTACTGTGGGCTGTTCTGTTGTATGGCTCTAGAATATGGAGAACAACAAAAATAACCAGAAAGATATAGCACCATTTTTCCACTGCTAACACAACATATACCACTCAACAGTCACTTGAGCAGAATCCAACCACAACATAGTGCCAGCTATGTACCTACTCCTATGAAACAGTTGACCACCACTTCTTCGAGTACCCAGAACTTGGTGGTGTTAGGAAATTGCTTCTTTCTCCGAGGCCAGATAAGTGGAACACCTTATATGGAGCAAAAGAACAAGTTGTGAGCACATGCAGATACCACTACATGGTATTGGGCTGAAGGGTGAGAGCCCAGTCGCCGCTAGATCAATAACAACAACAAAGATACAGACTTTCATAAATAGGTGCCTGTGTAGAACAGAAGGATTGAAATGGTATGACAAGATCACTAATGTGGAACTGATAGAAAGAACCAGGCAAACACTAGCGGAAAAAGAAATGCAGAAAAGATGCTGGCATTGGATGGGAAACACGTTAAGAAAACCAGCTGTATGTAATTCAGCCTTTTTTAGCCTAAACAACATCTAAAAGTCCTCTCAATACAGCACAAGCACAAAATTAAGATTATATCAGAGCTGTGTGCTTTCTGTGCTTCTCTATGGTGCAGAATGCTGGAGAGTTACAGAGAAGGAAATGTCAAAATTGTCCTCTTTTCACACAACTTGCCTAAGAAAAATTCACCGAATCTTTTGGCCGAATACCATCACCAACCAAGATCTGCTTGCTCGGAGCAAGCAAGAGGACATGCACACCATTATAGCTGGCAGACGCTGAAGCTGGGTTGGCCATGTCCTCAGAAGAGAGCACCGATGCCATCACAAGAACAGCTATGCTTTGGACCCCTGAAGGAAAACGAAAGAGAGGCCGACCAAAAACAACCTGGTGGAGGACTGTGGAGGGTGAGATGCAAAGAATGAACCAGAGTTGGGGCACTGTACGAAGGATGGCCGCCGACCGAGCAAAGTGGAATCAATTTGTTGTTGCCCTACAAGACACCACTAGGCGTGATGGCCACTGACTGCTTTGATGGTCGGCGGCTAAGGATCAAAGAAGAAGAAGTATGTAATTCAAGGCAGTCCTTGTTTTGGGATCCCCAGGTTAAAAGAAATAGTGGGACACCAAAGAACATGGAAAAGAGAACTGATGTGAAAGGGACAACGAAGACATAGAAAGATCTTGAAAAGATTGTACAGGATGGGGAAGGATTGGTGTGTTTTTTTAGGACCTATGCTCCATGGGTAACTAAAAAGTATTGATTGTTTTTAAATTCTTTTTTCATCATCATCATTATCTATTCATGTCATTTCATGTGCATCTGATGGCTGCATTTTTGCCATTCTGCAGACTTCTATTTTTTGTAGCCAGCCTTCTCTCATTCTGCAATCATAGCCAAACCATCGCAACTGGGACTGCTCCACTCGGGTCTGCAAAGGTTGGGTTTTGAAGCCATGGCAGGCTGTTTTCATTATACAGTCATATAATTCATTTCTTCATTTATCTGTTCATAATATTCATTCATTCTTTCTTTTATTTATTCACAAACTCATTCATTGTCCCATGCACGCATTTGTATACCAACTCACTTCTTAATTCTTCATTCCATTCCAGCCTCTCTTCCTCTACCTCCCATTCCAAGCTGTTCACAGTGGTAACTTTGACGGAGTTCACTTGCAGGCACCACCTGAGTACATCCAGAGGTTTTCGTACATCCAGAACCTGGAACAGGCGGACTTATGCAGGTATTTTCACGCGTTTTTTTCTGTTCCAGTTTTTAGGTTTCACTCCGGTACCAGAACGGATGCTGTTTTTTCCCCCAGGACTTGCACAAATTTGCTGAAAATACTTTGGATTATTTAAGTCTTAAGTTCTAGAATTCAATTTAAGTTCTTCTTCTTCTTCCTCTTCTTCTTCCTCTTGTCCTCTCCTTACAGAGCATATAGCCAGCACTGCAGATGGTCCTCTTGCAGGAAACCTGCACCAAGCATTCACATGCTCTTGCAGCGGTGGTTTCTGTAGCTATTTGTTTTCCATGAGGTTGCAAGCCCACGTACAACCTCATATTAGCCCCCTTGTATGACATGCCTGAGTGTACAGTAGTCTTAGTCTTTCTTTGCCTCCTCAGAGACCCACGTGGGGTTACACGGGGCAAATTTGTTTTACATTGAGTAAATTGCAGCAATGAGGATATCTGCAAAAACCAAATGGGCATATCTATCAGCATTTGGTAGAATCATGTACCAATTGTGTCATCTATACATATCTGAGCTTTAGCATTACTAGATTTTGCTGCATTCAGGTCTTTAGAAAGCCACCATTTAGATCTTTAGAAAGCCTCTATTTAGGTCTTTAGGAAGCCTCCATTTAGGTCTTTAGAATGCCCCCATTTAGGTCTTTAGAAAGCCTGCATTTAGGTCTTTAGAAGGCCCCCATTTAGGTCTTTAGATGGCCCTGATTTAGGTCTTTAGAAGACCCCCCATTTAGGTCTTTAGAGGGCCCCCATTTAGTTCCAGGAATTCTCTGTAATGAAAAACAAAGAATATGACATCTGCTGCCTGAGACATTTCATAAGAGGTGAATAACATGAGGGTGTGCATTGGGCTGGCAAACACATCATATAAATGCAATCACTACAGAGACCAGTACATGATGAATACAGAGGATTTGATGCAGACTTCCTGCACAGAACCAGCTGCAGTAGTGGTACCTGCTCCATGTGCATGGTGACATATCTGGATCCTTATATGACCACCAGCTAAGCACAGGGCTACAGTGTTCAAATGTGGAAGTGAACCTGTCTCTGAGGCTAATTTCACCCTCATTGACTTCTGAAATAATCCACACACTTTCCCTAAATCAAGAGCTGAGTTAGGTACAGCAAGATTGTGATGCCACTAGAGGCAAGCGATCTAACCACTGTGCCAATAAGATGCACTTCATCCCTTTAACTGAATCTTCATTTTGTGTAGCAGGAAGGATTTGCGGGAGGTTAAATCAGGAAAGGTTAGAGAAGAATGAGCAGACACTGCCATGTTGTTTCCTACCAAAAACTGCTGCACAGACAGATCAGTGTGACCAGCATGTTGTTGTGATCTAGGAGGTAATCCTGTGTGTGCCACTTGTTCAGACATTTCTGCCTCAAGTCCTCCCTCAAACGCCTTGGAACCTCATTGTAGATGTTCTGATTCACTCCTTGTGGACAGTTCTTTCCACGCCAAAGAAGCAGATCAGCATTCCATTGACCTGGCTTTCTTTCATTGGTTGCAGTGAGGATGGGCTGCTCTGCTGGAATGCAAGAAGATGTGGAAGTGGGAGTTGGAGACTCAGAATAAAGAAATAAACCATGATTTGTATGCGAGCATGTGATGCAGGGCATGAAGGCTAGGCATGTGCTGATAGAAGGCCTATGCTCCAAGGGAGCTGTTAGGGTAATGAAAGAATTAATAAACTACTAATACGGTACTAAATTGTCTGTTGTCTACCTTCCAGCCATGGTGTCTGCCTTGGATGATGCTGTAGGTGTGGTTTACGACACACTGAGAAAGAATAACATGCTGAATAACTCCATCATTGTGTTTACCACTGACAATGGAGGCCCAGCCAACGGGTTTGATTTTAATGCAGCAAACAACTTCCCTCTGCGGTGAGTGACTTTCACCATGTGTGTCTGGATGTGTATGCTATCTTGAGTATACGTGTGTGTGTGTGTATGTACATTGTCATGCATGCTGATATAGACACAGATGACAAACTAGTCCGAGGTAAGGGTAGTTTTCAGTTACTGCCCCGGGTAGTTGGGGGGGGGGGGGGGGGGGGCCCGGAGGGGATAAAGAAAGAAAATGACTGCTGCTTCCTCAGGAATGTCATAAAGGGAGACAAATATGCGATTGTAGATAAGACTGGCAACCTTATCATTTAAAACAAATAGCTACAGAAACCGTGGCTGCAAGGATTTGTACTTTGGTGTAGGCTTCCACAAGGAGGCCTTTTGAAGTAGTGGCTTTATTCTTAATAAGGAGATGATGACGATGTCAGATACTCTCACAGCAGAGTGAAGTACTAGAGACTTCACCTATACTAGGTCTCTGTTTTTAGGTTACAGAGTGACTGGTTTCCTTACTTGCTGTCCTCTTACTTACTTAGTCCTTCCCCTTCTACCGTGAGGTGTAGAGGTTTGGAAGAGAGAGCGCCAGACTATCCTATCGGATGTCTTCCTCCTGGCCTGGTTCCATTCTAGTCCTCGATCCTTCAAGGATTGTCTAATGTTGTCCTCCCAGCGGACTCTGGGTCGTCCTCGGGGTCTGGATCCTTGGCTCTTTGTTTCCCATGCTTGTCGTGGTATCCGATCTTCTCCCATTCTGCAGACATGGCCAAACCATCTTAATTGGGACTGTTCTACTTGGGTCTGCAGGGGGTAGGATTTAAGTCCTTGACGTATCGTCTGGTTTCGTACCATGTCTCTTCTTGTTACTTCAACCACCTTCCTCAGATACCTCATTTCTGAGGTTTGGATCTGGCTTTTGTGGGTTGTAGTCATTGCCTATGACTCGCATCCGTATGTCAAGACTGGGACATAGGTGGAGCGGTATACAGCCATCTTCGTTTTCTTACCAACCTCTCTCTTGCTGAGGAATCCTCGATTTATGGCCTGAAAAAGTCTCCCAGCTGCTGCTTTTCGAGTGGCCAACTCTTCTTTGATGCCTCCCTTTCGGTCTATAATAGCTCCGAGGTATTTAAAGTGGTCGACCTGCTCCAGGACCTGTTCTCCCAGCTTAATCTGATGTTTTCTTTCTTCTCGTGATATCACCATGGATTTTGTTTTAGAGCTGCTTATGACCATCCCTCTCTTCTCCAGCTCTTCCTTCCAGACTTGCAGGTTGGATTGGAGATGTGCCTCTGATTTAGTAATCAGGGCAACATCATCAGCAAATGCCAGCTCCGAAATATAGACCTGTCTCATCTTCCAGTACCCCACTGAATACTTTCTTGTTCTCTCCTTACATGCCTTGATGACATCGTCCATAAGGAGTATGAAGAGGTAAGGTGATAGGATATCACCTTGTCTTACACCAGTGGTGGTCCTGAACTCTTCCGACTTATGGTTTTTTTGCTGTCCTCACATAATTTCTGCAAGACTTGTAGAAGCTCTGTATAGCATGAATCAGAGGTGCTGGAATATTCTTCCTTGCCAAACAGTCCCAAAGTTTGCTCCAGGGGACCCTGTCAAACGCCTTTTCCAGATCTATGAAACAAAGATGCATCTCACTCTTATACTCAAGGGTCTTTTCACTCAGCTGTCTGAGTGTGAAGATTAGGTCTTGAGTACTTCGGTTTGCTCGGAATCCGCACTGGACCTCATCCAATTGTGGCTCAGCTAGGCGTCGGAGTCTCTGCTTTAGGATTCTAGAGTAGATTTTACCAGGGACACTGAGAAGGGATATGCCTCTATGGTTTCCACACTGTCGATTGTCACCCTTTTTGAAAATTGGTGTTATGATGGCAATCTCCCAATCCTTTGGTATGGTCTTGTTGTACCACGCTGCCTGTAAAACCCTTAAGAGTAATAGGTCGCCTGATGCTCCCATGAACTTAACCATTTCTGGTGTTATACCATCATGCCCTGCTGCTTTGCCCATCTTGATTTTCTCCAGTGCTGCCTTCAGTTCTTCCATCTTTATGTCATCTTCACCATCATTGGTTTTCTCTTCTGTGCTAGTGTTTATCATTTCTGATGCTTCACCATGCTCACCATCCAGGAGTTCTGAGAAATATTCTTTCCATCTTCCCATTACTTCCTTCGGGGCAGTAAGCAATTTTGCCTTGCTTTGTCCTTTATAAATTTGAGAGGGCATTGTTTTTCCTTCCTCATGTTCTTTAGGGTCTTATAGAACAATTTCTGGTTTTCTTGTGCATCTTTTTTCTAGCTTTTCTCCAAATTCTTCCCAGGACTTCTGTTTTGCTGCTAGCACTTTGTTCTTTGCTTCTGTTCTGAGTGTCACATATTCTCTATATTTTTCCATTTGTCCTGTTGTGTTGTTAGCTCCTAAGTATTGTTTCCATGCCATTTTCTTCTCTCTTATTTTCTCTTTGACTTCCTCTTCCACCAAGGTGTCCTCTTTCTCTTGTTCCCAAGTCGGACTTCACCACATGCTTCTGCAGCAGCTGTCTTTATGATATCCTTGAATTTAATCCAGAGGGTTTCCAAGTCATCAGGTCGTTCTTCTGTGTTGCTCACCGCTGCAGCAATAAGCCCCTGATATCTGGTCTTAATTTCTGGCTCTCTCAGCTTGTAGGTCCTAATGCTCATTTCTCCTGCTCGTTTACTTGGTTTCTTGCGTGATGTTGGACAGTTCCTAGGCTGAGCAACTCTTTCAGTTGTTCTTTTGATTGTTAGCAGGTAGTGATCACTTCCAATCTCTGGCCCCCTCCAGACTCTAGCATCTCGGACATATTTGAATGAGCTTCTCCGAACAATGGCATAGTCGATCACTGACTTCTCATTCTTTGTTGGTTCACATCTAGTGTATGCATGTATGCGCTTATGGGGGAACTTTGTGTTTGTAATGATCAGATTCTGCTCACTGCAGAATCTAAGGAGTCGCTTTCCATTGTCATTGAGAGTATCTTCTCAATATCTTCCGATAACTCCACCCCATCTAGCATGGTCATTTCCAACTCTGGCATTAAAATCTCCGAGCATGATAACTTCATCTAGGCAGTCATCCACTGTCCTTTGAAGCAGCTTGAAGAATTCCTCCTTGACCTCTGTTCTCTCATCCTCATTTGGCCCATACACTATGACCAGGTTGACTATGGTTTCTCCTTCTTTTAGTTTAACAACCATAATGCGCTCCGAGACAAAGTTCCATCCCTTGATACTATCTTTTTGATTTTGGGCCACAATGCAACCCACGCCCCCTTTAGCTCTTTCAGACATGGGTACACCACTGTAGAGCAGCGTGTTGCCATCAAGATCCATGACTCCTTGTCCTTTTTTCCTTGTTTCCGTTATAGCCAGGATTTCTAGTTTTGCTTTCCTCATCTCTTCCACCAGCTCCTCTTCCTTCCCATTTATACTTCTTGTGTTCCAAGTTCCATAAGTCGTAGTCCGTAGTCCGTTCCAGTTCGTCGCCTTTAGAATCAGTCCGGTTTTCTCTCTTGTGTTGTTAGTAATCGTGATTTAAAGCAAACAGGTGATTGGCCTGTTGTGCCTTTGCATGGTGGAGGGGCTGCCTCCTTACGGCCTCCATGCAGGCCGCCCTCCTCCTTTTTCATCCGGGCTTGGGACCGGCATTGGCGGAGTTTCTTGCTGTCCTCACCCTCCCTAAATTGAGAGCAGAGTCAGCTACCTATTTATACAGCTGGGTAAACTAGGCCTTGACATGGCCTCGTTTCAGACCTAGTCCCTTTGCCTTGAGAAGCAGGCACTCTAAACCACTCTACCACTTGGATGCTTGACCAGTAGCAAATGAATTAAGGTCCATCTGCACTTCAAGTGGAGGCATTTCACTGCTTAGTCATCAAGCGGAGGGAGAAACAGAAATTAAAAGGTAATACGTCTTACTAGGACAAAAGACAAAAAAAAACCTACGTTGCAACCACAAGGCCTTCATCAGGGAATCAGGTTTTGTTTTTTTTGGTCAGCCATTTGATCCTAATCAGGTTTTACTCTGTCTTATTTTTCATGTTTTGTACTTAGTTCTCACTTTCCTTCCTTTCTGTTTTTTGTTCGTCTGTCCATGACAAAGGCCCTGTGGCCGTAACATGGGTTATTTTCTTGTCTTTTTAGTAAGACTTATTACCTTTTAATCTTTTTAATTCTCCCTTCACTCTACCATTTATGCATGGAGGCATATATGGAGTCATCTTTATATGATCACCAGCTATGCACAATGCTACAATATACATATGTGGAAGTGAACCTCTGTCTGTGAGGCTAAATACACCCTCATTGACTCATGAAATCATCCACACACTTCCAGTGATTCCCCCTGTGGTGAAACTTGTTGAGAACCCAGCATTGCACACCTAGCTTGGAGAAGTCACTTGAGCCCCAGATGTGATTCTTTGGCTTTGGCTGCATGCAGGAAGATCTCACTATGGACCTGGTGATGGGCAGGGAGAGCTGAGAGGTGGCTCTGTGCAGGATGTGACGATTCCTTGGGAGAGCCAAGAGCCAGTACACAGTATTTTAGCACTGCATAGTTGGAGAGCCCCCTTGGATGGCGGGGAATGCACAGTATGCCACACACTTCTTACTCCTAGCTTTGGACCAGATATGATGATCCTTTAAATGCAAGCCAGGCTGGAGAAACTGGAGCTCATGACTTCAACTCAACACGTTTCGGAATGGCAGAAAAGCCACAGGAAAAGCCAAGATCTACAGTGTAGATAATACCAAGGAGTCTACAACTTGGTATTGGCTGCAAAAGAGTGAGTAGCTCAGCAGCCCTAGTTAAACAACAACAACAACAACAAACAACAACTCTACTATTTACCATCGTCTTGCTGCAGTCCTTCTCATTTGCTTATTGATAAAGCCAGCAGGGGAAGATAATTTATCAGTTTATATACATGTCTTGGAGAGGCAGAGTCATTAGAGCGTTTGCTTCTTGAGGCAAAGTTACCAGGTTCAAAACCAGCACACTTCAGTCTTCACCTGATTCTGTTCTTGAGTTAGGGAAGGCAAAGGCAGCAAGGAAACAAACCTATCACTCTAACTCATAAAGCTGGTTTAGTATAGAATCTGCAATGGGACTACCTACTTATTCAGTATCACTGTCTATTTTCCTTGTCTTTGTTGTCTTGGATGTTTTTCTTCCAGGTGTTTCCAAGAATTTCTTTTTCATTGTTGACAATTATAGTTTATATCAGAAACTTAACATTGAATTATTAATATACTAAACATTATTTTATTATTGTGATATTAATCATTTTTATTATCATACAAAATATTATTTTATGATAACATTAAAGACTACATTATTATCATACTAAACATTATCATGCAGTCTTATTGAATACTAGTTTTTATAAAATTAAAAATTGTTTTATCGGCATACAAAACATTTTATTTTCATCATTGCATTAAACATTATTGTACTATTATTTTAACATTTAAATTACTTGGTAAAGTCTGGGAAAAGGAAGAGATACCAGCAGAATGGAAGGAAGGATATCTGGTTAAGTTGCCTAAGAAGGGAAATTTACAAGAGTGCACAAATTATAGAGGAATAATGTTACTATCAGTGCCAGGAAAAGTATTAAACAGGATTATCCTTGAGAGATTAAAAGAGTCCATAGACAAGAAACTGAGAGATGAACAAGCAGGTTTTTCGACAAAACAGATCATGTACAGACCAGATAGCCACTTTGAGAATAGTGGTTGAACAGGGTCTGGAATGGAATTCACCACTATACATCGGATTTGTGGACTACGAAAAAGCATTTGACGGTGTGGACAGAGAATCGCTTTGGAAATTGTTGAGGCATTATGGAGTTCCCCTGAAGATCATTAATTTAATAAAGAAAATATATGAAGACATGACATGCAGAGTTCTTCACGAAGGACAGCTTACAGAACCGTTTGGGATAAGAACAGGAGTGCGACAGGGATGCCTCTTGTCTCCATTTCTTTTCTTGCTGGCAATAGATTGGGTTATGAGATCATCGACAACACACAACAGAAATGGAATCCAGTGGACTCTGACTAAGCAGTTGGATGATCTGGATTTTGCTGATGACTTGGCTCTTCTGTCCCATAGCCGTAATCAGATGCAGGACAAATTGAAAACACTCGATGAGAGGTCACAGCAATTGGGTCTGAAAATACACAGGGAAAAGACAAAAATAATGCGAATAAATGCAGGTAATGATAACAGGGTTGAACTTGAAGAAATACCAATACAAGATGTAGAATCGTACACATATCTTGGCAGTAATATAGACAAAGTTGGAGGGACAGATAGCGATATCAGAATAAGAATACAAAAGGCAAGAGGAGCTTTCATTGCATTGGGAAATATATGGAGATCAAGAGAAATCGGATTCATACACGAGAATAAGAATCTTCAACTCAAATGTGAAGTCAGTCCTATTGTATGGCTCTGAGACATGGAGAACAACAAAGACAACAACCAAAAAAGCTACAAACTTTCATAAATGGGTGCTTGCGTAGAATAGAGGGATTAAAATGGTATGACAAGGTTACCAACGTGGAACTGATGACAAGAACTAGACAAGTGTTAGTGGAACAAGAAATGAGAAGAAGACGATGGCGATGGATAGGACACACACTGAGGAAACCTGTTGATAGCATTACAAGGCAGTCCTTGTTCTGAAACCCCCAGGGCAAGAGAGGCAGAGGAAGACCAAGAAGTACATGGAGAAGAGAGTTGGAAACAGAGGTGAAAATGATGAGGAGAACATGGAAAGAACTTGAGATGATGGCACGTGACAGGAGGACTTGGCATGTGTTTGTTGAAGGCCTATGCTCCTGTGGGAGTGGAGGGTTATGAAAATGAATGAATTTTAACATTATACTAACACTAAAAAGAAATTTGTAATCCTTGCAACAAACAGTATGTTATTATTATTTTATCTTCATACTAAACTTTTTTTTTAATCCGTCACAAATCATTTCTTTAAAATGTTATCATCATACTAAACATTTCTTTCAATCCTTGCATGCAACATTGTTTTATTATTTAATTACTATCTGTTTACAGCGGCGTAAAAGCAACTGTCTGGGAAGGAGGAGTAAGAGGAGTTGGCCTCATTCATAGTCCATTGCTGGAGAAACAAGGTTACGTATCAGAGCAGATGCTTCACGTTTGTGATTGGCTACCAACTCTGTACAGTGCAGCAGGTGGTAATAATTCAGCACTGAAAAATCTAGATGGTTACGATTCCTGGACAATGCTGAGTTCAAATGGCAGCGCAATCCGCACTGAAATCCTCCACAATATTGACCCAATTGCAGATGAAGCTGCAATTAGAGTTGGAGAATACAAACTTGTACTTGGCAATATTCAGTATGCCAGTTGGGATGGTTGGTACCCACCTTATCAGCTAAATGGAGACGAATATTTCCTACATTGCTCAAACTATAGCAATCATATTTCCGAACCAGTGGAAAAAGTTACTGAGAGAAAAGCTCTATCAGAGAAGTATCACAATTTTTGGCCACCAGAAGTTGTTTCTCGCATTGAAGAGCTCTACTCATTTTCTGAGGAAAGTGGACTGTATAACGGAAGATATGCTAAACTTGATAACTACAGAAAAATAAAGCGTGAAAGCTTTTCATCATTTAAGGAAGCAGATGGCACATTGAAAAGTGTGTCTGAGATGGAGATGGTTGGGGAGTCAGGTATAGACAAGATTGGAGGTGTACCAGTAAAGGTAGAGTGTGGACAGATGCCAGCAAATGCCAGCCATAACTGTAACAGTGAAGTAGCACCATGCTTGTTTCATATTCCATCTGATCCGTGTGAGTACTACAATGTTGCTCAGAAGTATCCAGAAGTGGTAAGTTATGTGTCATCTGGAAAAGTTTGGGGAGTTCTGTGTTCACTGTGTGAGTTTAGAGAATTTCTGTTGATTATAATAATATCAGGCCATAAATCGAGGATTCCTCAGCAAGAAAGAGGTTGGTAAGAAAACGAAGATGGCTGTATACCGCTCCACCTATGTCCCAGACTTGACATATGGATGCGAGTCATGGGCAATGACTACAACGCACAAAAGCCAGATCCAAACCTCAGAAATGAGGTATCTGAGGAAGGTAGTTGAAGTAACAAGAAGAGACATGGTCCGCAACCAGACGATACGTCAAGGCCTAAAATGTCACCCGCTGCAGACCTATGTAGAACAGTCCCAACTGAGATGGTTTGGCCATGTTTGCAGAATGGGAGAAGATCGGCTACCACGACAAGCATGGGAAACAAAGAGCCAGGGATCCAGACTCCCAGGACGACCGAAAGTCCGCTGGGAGGACAACATTAGACAGTCTTTGAAGGACCGAGTACTGGAATGGAACCAGGCCAGGAAGAAGACAGCTGATAGAATAGTCTGGCGCTCTCTCTTCCAAACCTCTACACCTCATGGTAGAAGGGGAACGACTAAGTAAGTAAGTAAGTATAATTTGGAAAATTCTGTGTGGGGTTAGAGAGTTTCTGTTGATTATACTTTGGATAATTCTATGTGGATTTAAAGAATTCATGTTGATTATAATTTGAATAATTCTCTGTGGATTTAGAAAATCCATGTTGATTATAATTTGAATAATTCTCTGTGGGTTTAGAGAATCCATGTTGATTATAATTTGAATAATTCTCTGTGGATTTAGAAAATCCATGTTGATTATAATTTGAATAATTCTCTGTGGATTTAGAAAATCCATGTTGATTATAATTTGAATAATTCTCTGTGGGTTTAGAGAATCCATGTTGATTATAATGTAAATAATTCTCTGTGGGTTTAGAGAATCCATGTTGATTATAATTTGAATAATTCTCTGTGGATTTAGAAAATCCATGTTGATTATAATTTGAATAATTCTCTGTCGATTTAGAAAATCCATGTTGATTATAATTTGAATAATTCTCTGTGGGTTTAGAGAATTCGTGTTGATTATAATGTGGATAATTCTGTGTTCACTCTGTGGGTTTAGAGAATCCATGTTGATTATAATGTGGATAATTCTGTGTTCACTCTGTGGGTTTAGAGAATTCATGTTGATTATAATGTGGATAATTCTGTGTTCACTCTGTGGGTTTAGAGAATCCATGTTGATTATAATGTGGATAATTCTGTGTTCACTCTGTGGGTTCATTCATTCATTCCATGTTCGCTCCTTATTGAGCAAGGAGCCACAACTGCATCTAGTCCTTTTGTGGGAAGCCTGCCCCAAAAGTTTCCTGTACTCTTACAACGGTGGTTTCTGTAGCAGTTTCTGTTATATAATGAGGTTGCCAGTTCCATGCACATCCTCATATTTGTTGCCTTCTATAATTTGTCCATGTACATCCTCCTATTTGTTGCCTTCTATAATTTGTCTATGCACATCCTCCTATTTGTTGTCTTCTATAATTTGTCCATGTACATCCTCCTATTTGTTGCCTTCTATAATTTGTCCATGCACATCCTCCTATTTGTTGCCTTCTATAATTTGTCCCATGCACTATAATCCTCCATCCTCTATTTGTTGCCTTCTATAATTTGTCCATGCACATCCTCCTATTTGTTGCCTCCTATAATTTGTCCATGCACATCCTCATATTTGTTGCCTCCTATAATTTGTCCATGCACATCCTCCTATTTGTTGCCTCCTATAATTTGTCCATGCACATCCTCATATTTGTTGCCTTCTATAATTTGTCCATGCACATCCTCCTATTTGTTGCCTTCTATAATTTGTCCATGCACATCCTCATATTTGTTGCCTTCTATAATTTGTCCATGCACATCCTCATATTTGTTGCCTTCTATAATTTGTCCATGCACATCCTCCTATTTGTTGCCTTCTATAATTTGTCCATGCACATCCTCCTATTTGTTGCCTTCTATAATTTGTCCATGCACATCCTCATATTTGTTGCCTTCTATAATTTGTCTATGCACATCCTCCTATTTGTTGCCTTCTATAATTTGTCCATGCACATCCTCATATTTGTTGCCTTCTATAATTTGTCCATGCACATCCTCCTATTTGTTGCCTCCTATAATTTGTCCATGCACATCCTCATATTTGTTGCCTCCTATAATTTGTCCATGCACATCCTCTATTTGTTGCCTTCTGTAATTTGTCCATGCACATCCTCCTATTTGTTGCCTCCTATAATTTGTCCATGCACATCCTCATATTTGTTGCCTTCTATAATTTGTCCATGCACATCCTCATATTTGTTGCCTTCTATAATTTGTCCATGCACATCCTCATATTTGTTGCCTCCTATAATTTGTCCATGCACATCCTCATATTTGTTGCCTCCTATAATTTGTCCATGCACATCCTCATATTTGTTGCCTCCTATAATTTGTCCATGCACATCCTCCTATTTGTTGCCTCCTATAATTTGTCCATGCACATCCTCATATTTGTTGCCTCCTATAATTTGTCCATGCACATCCTCTATTTGTTGCCTTCTGTAATTTGTCCATGCACATCCTCATATTTGTTGCCTCCTATAATTTGTCCATGCACATCCTCATATTTGTTGCCTCCTATAATTTGTTGCCTCCTATAATTTGTCCATGCACATCCTCATATTTGTTGCCTCCTATAATTTGTCCATGCACATCCTCCTATTTGTTGCCTCCTATAATTTGTCCATGCACATCCTCATATTTGTTGCCTCCTATAATTTGTCCATGCACATCCTCATATTTGTTGCCTCCTATAATTTGTCCATGCACATCCTCATATTTGTTGCCTCCTATAATTTGTCCATGCACATCCTCATATTTGTTGCCTCCTATAATTTGTCCATGCACATCCTCATATTTGTTGCCTCCTATAATTTGTCCATGCACATCCTCATATTTGTTGCCTCCTATAATTTGTCCATGCACATCCTCTATTTGTTGCCTCCTATAATTTGTCCATGCACATCCTCATATTTGTTGCCTCCTATAATTTGTCCATGCACATCCTCATATTTGTTGCCTCCTATAATTTGTCCATGCACATCCTCATATTTGTTGCCTCCTCCTATAATTTGTCCATGCACATCCTCATATTTTTTGCCTCCTATAATTTGTCCATGCACATCCTCATATTTGTTGCCTCCTATAATTTGTCCATGCACATCCTCATATTTGTTGCCTCTATAATTTGTCCATGCACATCCGCATATTTTTGTAATTTGCATGCACATCCTATAATTTGTCCATGCACTTCCTCCTATTTGTTGCCTCCTATAATTTGTCCATGCACATCCTCATATTTGTTGCCTTCTATAATTTGTCCATGCACATCCTCATATTTGTTGCCTTCTATAATTTGTCCATGCACATCCTCATATTTGTTGCCTTCTATAATTTGTCCATGCACATCCTCATATTTGTTGCCTTCTATAATTTGTCCATGCACATCCTCATATTTGTTGCCTTCTATAATTTGTCCATGCACATCCTCATATTTGTTGCCTCCTATAATTTGTCCATGCACATCCTCATATTTGTTGCCTCCTATAATTTGTCCATGCACATCCTCATATTTGTTGCCTCCTATAATTTGTCCATGCACATCCTCATATTTGTTGCCTCCTATAATTTGTCCATGCACATCCTCATATTTGTTGCCTCCTATAATTTGTCCATGCACATCCTCATATTTGTTGCCTCCTATAATTTGTCCATGCACATCCTCATATTTGTTGCCTCCTATAATTTGTCCATGCACATCCTCATATTTGTTGCCTCCTATAATTTGTCCATGCACATCCTCATATTTGTTGCCTCCTATAATTTGTCCATGCACATCCTCATATTTGTTGCCTCCTATAATTTGTCCATGCACATCCTCATATTTGTTGCCTTCTATAATTTGCCCATGCACATCCTCATATTTGTTGCCTCCTATAATTTGTCCATGCACATCCTCATATTTGTTGCCTCCTATAATTTGTCCATGCACATCCTCATATTTGTTGCCTCCTATAATTTGTCCATGCACATCCTCATATTTTTTTGCCTCCTATAATTTGTCCATGCACATCCTCATATTTGTTGCCTCCTATAATTTGTCCATGCACATCCTCATATTTGTTGCCTCCTATAATTTGTCCATGCACATCCTCATATTTGTTGCCTCCTATAATTTGTCCATGCACATCCTCATATTTGTTGCCTCCTATAATTTGTCCATGCACATCCTCATATTTGTTGCCTCCTATAATTTGTCCATGCACATCCTCATATTTGTTGCCTCCTATAATTTGTCCATGCACATCCTCATATTTGTTGCCTCCTATAATTTGTCCATGCACATCCTCATATTTGTTGCCTCCTATAATTTGTCCATGCACATCCTCATATTTGTTGCCTCCTATAATTTGTTGCCTCCTATAATTTGTCCATGCACATCCTCATATTTGTTGCCTCCTATAATTTGTCCATGCACATCCTCATATTTGTTGCCTCCTATAATTTGTCCATGCACATCCTCATATTGGTTGCTGTCCATGCACATCCTCATATTTGTTGCCTCCTATAATTTGTCCATGCACATCCTCATATTTGTTGCCTCCTATAATTTGTCCATGCACATCCTCATATTTGTTGCCTCCTATAATTTGTCCATGCACATCCTCATATTTGTTGCCTCCTATAATTTGTCCATGCACATCCTCATATTTGTTGCCTCCTATAATTTGTCCATGCACATCCTCATATTTGTTGCTTCCTATAATTTGTCCATGCACATCCTCATATTTGTTGCCTCCTATAATTTTTGCCATGCACATCCTCATATTTGTTATAATAATTTGTCCATGCACATCCTCATATTTGTTGCCTCCTATAATTTGTCCATGCACATCCTCATATTTGTTGCCTCCTATAATTTGTCCATGCACATCCTCATATTTGTTGCCTTCTATAATTTGTCCATGCACATCCTCATATTTGTTGCCTTCTATAATTTGTCCATGCACATCCTCATATTTGTTGCCTTCTATAATTTGTCCATGCACATCCTCATATTTGTTGCCTCCTATAATTTGTCCATGCACATCCTCATATTTGTTGCCTTCTATAATTTGTCCATGCACATCCTCATATTTGTTGCTTCCTATAATTTGTCCATGCACATCCTCATATTCGTTGCCTTCTGTAATTTGTCCATGCACATCCTCATATTGGTTGCCTTCTATAATTTGTCCATGCACTTCCTCATATTGGTTGCCTCCTATAATTTGTCCATGCACATCCTCATATTTGTTGCCTTCTATAATTTGTCCATGCACATCCTCATATTTGTTGCCTCCTATAATTTGTCCATGCACATCCTCATATTTGTTGCCTCCTATAATTTGTCCATGCACATCCTCATATTTGTTGCCTTCTATAATTTGTCCATGCACATCCTCTATTTGTTGCCTCCTCATATTTGTTGCCTCCTATAATTTGTCCATGCACATCCTCATATTTGTTGCCTCCTATAATTTGTCCATGCACATCCTCATATTTGTTGCCTCCTATAATTTGTCCATGCACATCCTCATATTTGTTGCCTTCTTTAATTTGTCCATGCACATCCTCATATTTGTTGCCTTCTATAATTTGTCCATGCACTTCCTCATATTTGTTGCCTCCTATAATTTGTCCATGCACATCCTCATATTTGTTGCCTCCTATAATTTGTCCATGCACATCCTCATATTTGTTGCTTCCTATAATTTGTCCATGCACATCCTCATATT
The DNA here is from genome assembly GCA_024509875.1 of Oreohelix idahoensis. Taxonomy (NCBI): domain Eukaryota; kingdom Metazoa; phylum Mollusca; class Gastropoda; order Stylommatophora; family Oreohelicidae; genus Oreohelix; species Oreohelix idahoensis. The sequence goes on from JAMPIV010012933.1 coordinate 103,793, forward strand.
TGTTGCCTCCTATAATTTGTCCATGCACATCCTCATATTTGTTGCCTCCTATAATTTGTCCATGCACATCCTCATATTTGTTGCCTTCTATAATTTGTCCATGCACATCCTCATATTTGTTGCCTCCTATAATTTGTCCATGCACATCCTCATATTTGTTGCCTCCTATAATTTGTCCATGCACATCCTCATATTTGTTGCCTCCTATAATTTGTCCATGCACATCCTCATATTTGTTGCCTTCTATAATTTGTCCATGCACATCCTCATATTTGTTGCCTTCTATAATTTGTCCATGCACATCCTCATATTTGTTGCCTTCTATAATTTGTCCATGCACATCCTCATATTTGTTGCCTCCTATAATTTGTCCATGCACATCCTCATATTTGTTGCCTTCTATAATTTGTCCATGCACATCCTCTATTTGTTGCCTTTTGTAATTTGTCCATGCACATCCTCATATTGGTTGCCTTCTATAATTTGTCCATGCACTTCCTCATATTTGTTGCCTCCTATAATTTGTCTATGCACATCCTCGTATTTGTTGCCTTCTATAATTTGTCCATGCACATCCTCATATTTGTTGCCTTCTATAATTTGTCCATGCACATCCTCATATTTCATATTGGTTGCCTTCTATAATTTGTCCATGCACTTCCTCATATTTGTTGCCTCCTATAATTTGTCCATGCACATCCTCATATTTGTTGCCTTCTATAATTTGTCCATGCACATCCTCATATTTGTTGCCTCCTATAATTTGTCCATGCACATCCTCATATTTGTTGCCTCCTATAATTTGTCCATGCACATCCTCATATTTGTTGCCTTCTATAATTTGTCCATGCACATCCTCATATTTGTTGCCTTCTATAATTTGTCCATGCACATCCTCATATTTGTTGCCTTCTATAATTTGTCCATGCACATCCTCATATTTGTTGCCTTCTATAATTTGTCCATGCACATCCTCATATTTGTTGCCTCCTATAATTTGTCCATGCACATCCTCATATTTGTTGCCTCCTATAATTTGTCCATGCACATCCTCATATTTGTTGCCTCCTATAATTTGTCCATGCACATCCTCATATTTGTTGCCTCCTATAATTTGTCCATGCACATCCTCATATTTGTTGCCTCCTATAATCTGTCCATGCAAAGATTTGTTCATATTTGTTGCCATGCACCTCTATAATTTGTCCATGCATGCACACCCTCATATTTGTTGCCTCCTATAATTTGTCCATGCACATCCTCATATTTGTTGCCTTCTATAATTTGTCCATGCACAATCCTCATATTTGTTGAATCTATAATTTGTCCATGACACATCCTCATATTTGTTGCCTTCTATAATTCAATGGCCATGAGACATGCACTACATTTTGTTGACTCCTAAAGTAAGAAGATCCTCATATTTGGTCGCATAATGCACATCCTCATATATTTGTTGCAAGACTGATAAGTTGTCCATGCACATCCTCATATTGTTGCCTTCTATAATTTGTCCAAAAGATAACATGCACGAAACTGAATTTGGATCACATCCTCACCAGATAATTTGTCCATGCACATCCTCATATTTGTGGTCCTATAATTTGTCCATGAGAAGATATTTGTTGCCTTCTATCAAAAGCCATTGTGACTGATGATATTGACCAGAGATTCATACACCATGCCTCTACTTAACAATATACAAGGAAAGTCCATGCATCCTCATAATTTGTTGCCTTGGGATTTGTCCATGGAAATAAAGCCTCCTATAGATTTGATAACACCAGATACAATAAACTCCATAATTTGCGAAGATGTCTCCAAGAAATGAAAAGAAAGAAAACATAAGCTAAGTCTGCCCCTCTATTTAAAGGCAATATATAGTGAACAGTACATTGTTGATCTATAATTTTGCATGGACAATTTGGAAGTTATAATTTGTCCATGCAACCCGTGCTAGACAAAAGGACATTTCTAGATGACCTTGCAAGACAGCAGAAATAGGCAGCACTGAGAAATGAACAAAGCAAGTATACAAAAATGCAACTAAAATCCATTTGTTGGAAAACGAGGTGCAAACAATATTACATTGTAAGAGATAAGCACGGAAATATTCATACATTTGTCCATGGACAGGAAACAAGATGGGCAGAGCATTTCAGAGAAACTCTGAATAAGGAATCACCAGAGACACTATGAATTTTCCTGAGGCTCAAAATGATCTAGATCTTAATTTACAGACATCCCACGAAAAGAAGAAATCATCACAGCAATCAAAATTTAAAGAATGCAAAGTTCCTGGTCATGATAACTATAAATGCAGAGCTATTTTTAAGACAGATTTGTCCAGAGCTAGCAGCGGAAACTATTAGAACCACTATTTGCACAAGTCTGGAAAACTAAAAGGGACAACACCAACAGAGTGGAGAGAAAAGGAATAATTTGTCCATGCAATTGCCCAATTTGGGAGATCTTGCAGCACACTGCAATAATTGGAAGGAATAACTCTTCTCCTCAGTTCCCATGCAATCCTACTATTTGTTGCAGGATAATTATACAGAGAATCCTCAAAAGCAGTAAGACCACAAACTGAGGATAAGAACAAGCAGGATTTAGAAAGTCCAGAAGAAGATGTGTAGACCATATATTTACCCTCAGGAACATTATAGAGCACATGCTCAGAATGACAAAGACAGCGGTACATCCTAATTTCGTTGCCTCCTATAATTTTTGAAATAGGCTTTTGACAGCATGGATAGGGAATTTTATGGAAAATACTCATAGGGCCTCCTATAATTTGTCCAATTCCTCAATTTGTTGCTGCATAAGTCCATGCAATCCTCATATTTGTTGCCTTTATTTGCCATGCACTTTACGTGTAGCATTGTCCAGAAGCAACCTAACCTTTGAAGTGAAGACAGGATCACAGGGATGCCCCTTATCAAACCACTCTATTTTTAACAGTCATAGATGGTGATGCACCTATAACAACAGAGGGCAATCCAAGAGGAATATAATTTGATGGACTGCACATTTCTATATTTGGAAGATCTAGAATTGCAGATGACATTGCATGCTAGCACATAATTTGTCCATGCACATCCAGGAAAATTTGATAGACTACTATAAATAAGTCCATGCACAGCAGGTGGGCTTGTTGCATCCTACAGAAGACATGCACATGACCTCAATTTGTTTGCCAACCCTGAGCCCATATCAGTAAGGAATTTGTCCATGCACAACTGGATATTTGCTTTGCCATACCTAGGATGTATTTGTAACATCCTGACGGCGGAGCCTCCAAAGACATTTGTCCATGCAAAGCAAGAACAGCCTTTTGTTGCCTCCTAAACAACATCTGGAAGTCTCTCAGTACATGCACATCCGAAATTAGTTGCCTCCTATCAGAATTAATGTGCTTTGCAATCCTGTGCTTCTCTATGGCGCGGAGAGCTGGAGAGTTACATAAGAAGGCAAATTCGAAATTGTCCTATAATTTGTCCATGCAACATCCTCTATTTGTTGCCTCCTAAAATTTGTCCATGAATTTTTTGGCTATGAATTTGTCCATGCACCATCCCAAGTGTTGCCTGCTTAATTTGTCCAGCAAGCAAGAGGACATGCACACCATCATAGCTGGCAGATGGTTGAGCTGGGTTGGTTGCCTCCTATAATTTGTCCAGGCGACCCCAATGCCATCACAAGAACAGCTATGCTTTGGACCCGTGAAGGAAAACGAATTTGAGGCTGACTCCTATAATTTGTCCATGACATCCTCATAGGCTTTAATTTGAGATGCAAAGAATGAACCAGAGTTGCACTGTACGAAGGATGGCCGCCGACCGAGCAAAGTCCTCAATATTTGTTGCCTCCTATAATTTGCCATGCCATCCTCGTAATGGCCTTCTAATTTGCTTTGACGGTCGGCAGCTAAGGATCATGAAGAATTTGTTGCCTCCTATAATTTGTCCATGCACATCCTCATATTGGTTGCCTCCTATAATTTGTCCATGCACATCCTCATATTTGTTGCCTCCTATAATTTGTCCATGCACATCCTCATATTTGTTGCCTCCTATAATTTGTCCATGCACATCCTCATATTTGTTGCCTCCTATAATTTGTCCATGCACATCCTCATATTTGTTGCCTCCTATAATTTGTCCATGCACATCCTCATATTTGTTGCCTCCTATAATTTGTCCATGCACATCCTCATATTTGTTGCCTCCTATAATTTGTCCATGCACATCCTCATATTTGTTGCCTCCTATAATTTGTCCATGCACATCCTCATATTTGTTGCCTCCTATAATTTGTCCATGCACATCCTCATATTTGTTGCCTCCTATAATTTGTCCATGCACATCCTCATATTTGTTGCCTCCTATAATTTGTCCATGCACATCCTCCTATTTGTTGCCTCCTATAATTTGTCCATGCACATCCTCATATTTGTTGCCTCCTATAATTTGTTGCCTCCTATAATTTGTCCATGCACATCTTCATATTTGTTGCCTCCTATAATTTGTCCATGCACATCCTCATATTTGTTGCCTCCTATAATTTGCCTGAGTGAGAAGTAGTTATATTTTTTATTTTCTACTGAGATAGCCCAGGGAACTACACAGGGCTCTGTATTAATTTACGTCAAATCACATGATCTTCTTCACATCAGAGCTCAGCTGCATTGGATCTCCAACATCTTCTGTTTCTTGTCTTGATGATAGGCTCTTTTCTGTCCATCTCTTGATGTTATCATCCCACTTATAGAACAGTCTTGCAAATTTGGCTTTAACGCTTCCTTCCATTAGGGGAACCAAAAAAAGATATAGTTGACAAGTAGCAATTATTGCCTTGTGGTCCAAAGAGAAAAGACAAGATTTAGTTGATGATTAACAATTGTTGCCTTATGATCCAAAGAGAACATAAATGATTTAATTGATGATTCACAATTGTTGCCTTATGATCCAAAGAGAAAAGACAAGGTTTAGTTGATGATTAACAATTGTTGCCTTATGATCCAAAGAAAAAATAAATGATTTAATTGATGATTAACAATTGTTGCCTTATGGTCCAAAGAGAAAAGACAAGATTTAGTTGATCATTAACAATTGTTGCCTTATGATCCAAAGAGAAAAGAAACAATTTAAGTGATGATTAACCATTGTTGCCTTCATATTTATGTGTGTGTGTTTGTGTTCTCTTTGAACTATAAAGCAACAATTCTTAACTACATACCAAATCTTGTCTGTTCTCTTTGAACCTTAAGGCAACAATTATGGGTCAAAGAGAACAGAAAAGATTTGGTAGGTGGTTAAGAATTGTTGCTTAATGGTTCAAAGAGAACAAACAAAAAACAAGTACCCATTTATGAAAGTGTGTAACTTCTTAACCTAAAACATGAAGTATCATATTAACATGCTCTTGCAGCAATAGTTTATGTTGTAGTGTGTTTTACATGATGAGGTTGCCAGTTTGATGCACAATCTCATATTAGTCATTGTTAAGGTCAAAGGGGAGTGATACGTACTATACTGATTATACAGTGTGAATTCAGGGTTGTAGTACTTGTCGGCTTGTTTAATTGTGAGTTGTTTAAACATTTATATGCTAGAAAACAGAGTGTACAGAAAGCGTGTGAGCGCTGGTCATGTAGTTATTCTGTACTGGTTTCGGCCGGCTGTGAATAGCTCACGGCTGGTCCGTGAACAGCCGGGTCCGGTGACTGTTTTTGTGCGGGAGATGTGTCATCCCGTGGCAGTCTAAGTTTGGGCGGGTGACTGGAGAGTCAGCCCTGTATCTTGTGTGTGTTCCCAGGGTAGTGTTCGGGAACGATATTTGGCCATTTTTCGAGGTGTACTAGTACTTGCCTATTTAAGTGTGTTTATCTGCAGATAAGATGTGATAAATCTGCAGATAAGATGTGATAAGGGAAGATAAGAGAAGATAAGGTGTACTTTATGTTAAGGACATGTTCTGAGGCCTTGGTGTCTACAGGCCGATGTTTTGGATCATATTTACCTCCCTGATAGATTTCTATTGTGCAGGAACGGCGCTAGGGGATAGTAAGGCCATTGTTCCTTATGGAGGGAGAGTTTTCTGGAGATTATAAGGCCAGGAGTTGTGTAGGCCAGATTACTTATAGACTACAGAGCGGACAGTCTTTTGAGTATATATAGATTTAAGCCTGGGTGGCGTTTTGTAACTGCAGTATCAGCAGTCGTTCTGGTGGAACATTAGAACTGCTAGTATATATAGATTTAAGCCTGGGTGGCGTTTTGTAACTGCAGTATCAGCAGTCGTTCTGGTGGAACATTAGAACTGCTAGTATATATAGATTTAAGCCTGGGTGGCGTTTTGTAACTGCAGTATCAGCAGTCGTTGTGGTGGAACATTAGAACTGCTAGTATATATAGATTTAAGCCTGGGTGGCGTTTTGTAACTGCAGTATCAGCAGTCGTTCTGGTGGAACATTAGAACTGCTAGTATATATAGATTCAAGCCTGTATGGCGTTTTGTTAACTGCAGGGGTATGCAGTCGTTGAGGGAGTCCTATAGATGTACGCCTGTGTGGCGGGTTTTGTAACTGCAGTGTCAGCAGTCATTCTGGTGAATCTACTGATGTAACATTAGAACTGCGATGTAAACAGGGTTTACATCATACTGAACAGCTGTAACATTCTGCGCAATTGATTATTATTGATTTCTGTGTATTCTGTTGTACCTGTGTAGTGTATCGTATCGGATTGATGTTGCTGTGTAAATAAATGATGTGCTGTCAATTGGAAATGAACACTAGTCTGATTCGTTGATCTATGCTTGACAGTACAGGGTGAGTGACTGTACCCTTCATACCACTCACTACAGACTTTATACACAGGGACAAAATACAGAGCTAACCTATTTATCATCTGCTCTGTGTGGGCGCATGTACTGCAACAGTCTAATCAATTCAACAGAGAGATACTTTACCAAATATACATCAACAGAACTTTATCAATTAGACCCTGAGATAATAATTCACCACCATTTGTTGTATATAACAGCTTTTCGACTGTAACATTTGGTGGGCCAACCTTACGGGCGTTAGACCCATGACTTCGCGTTGTAAGATTGTTTCTACGGAACTTTGACCTGTTTAAGAATGTGTCCTGTGTGTGGCATAATTTACTAAGAAGTTCTCGCATTGGCAACGGTAGTTAGCCCTATGTGGGCGTGGCTTGGATTTAGAACGCCTGTTCTTACTGCTACATTGTTAAGAAACAAAGACGAATTTTCTACAGTTTTTGGTGTCGATCGTGACCTGTAATCGGCAAAGCCTCTACTATACACAGACAGTTGTGTGTCACTCATGACCTGTAATCGGTGACACGGTGAAGCGTCTTGTGTTTACATGCCTCCATATGACATTTCCGCAACGTTTCCAGTTCTACGTTTCGGAGGGAAATTTTGAAGTAAACTTTGACATGGTTATGGCGACCTGTCCTGATTCGTCATCATCAGCGATATCTGCATTATGAGAATTGCAGTATGTTCCAGTTTTATATGCAAGTTCGAAATATCACGTAACTCTTTCCAACAAGAGTGACAGACAGTGTACCTTCGCGACGACAGAGGGAACAAGTGGGTAGCTTGCACTGTTTCCAATTTCCAGTTTCCTGTGCTGTGTACGAACACATAGCATATTGTTTCAATGACCTGGAGTGAGAGTTGTCGACGAGTGCAGTACCTGTGCCTGCACCTTTCAACATGAGAGTCTACTTATGTTCTATCATCTTTGATGTTGATGCCCATCGATTGTAATGGGAAAGGACGAAATCAGTTACTATTTGCAAGATAAGTGGTTTTCTTGTTGTGGAAACTGTGTTTATGTATGTATGCTATCAAGTCTTCTCATATTGCTCATTATGAATTATATTAACTGGTTAATATAGGATTTAGTGCATAATTGATTGTTGCTATGTAACATAACCTTATTAAAATTATAAGTGGTCTAAAAATATAGTACATTCAACGATTGAATCACCATGGATTGTGACATTAATCCAGGCGATATGAGGCCTATGTTGAGGTTTGCATTAGTAGATGGTAGGGATAATGAACGATTGAGAGGCTCACGACTTGAAGCATGGGTGTTGGACGATTTTTTGATGAATGCGGCTAGATCCTTAGAGTTGTTTGCTGAAGATAATTTTCGGTTTGATCATAATTTGATAATGGCTAAAGATTTTTGGTGGAGTTGATACAGCACCTTCGTGTGTTTTTGTATCAGTATAGGAAGGTTGAACACGGACAGATTGTGCAAGGTATATTAAAAATAATCCGCAACGGTGTTTCTGACGTGCAAAAAAGGGAATTGAAGAATGAGAAACAAACAAGAGTAAACAAACAGAGTTCTCTACAGGAAAAAGATAAGTTTTTTACAGGATAGTGCTGAAAAGAATAAACTTCAAGAAACAGTGTCTAGGCTCACAAGTGAGTTACAGAAATCAAACTTGGAGCTTGCTAGTGTGAAAGCAGCATTAGACTCTGAATGCAGTAAAGTTAAAAACTTAGAAGTTCAAATAGGAACTAAAGATGGCGAGATTAGTAATCTCAAGCAGGAGATTGAAAATAAGAGAGAAATGTATGAGAGGTTAAAGATTGATAGCAATGTAAGTGAGAAGAAGTATATAGATATGCTCCATGATGTGTTGAATGATAATGATATTCTCAGTAGCCAACTGAAGGAAAAGAATAACGTATCTTCCGAGAAGATTAATGAGTTGAGAGCACAAGCTGCTAAAGTTGGGCTTCAGGCTCAGGTGGCCCTTCTTCAGCCACAGGTAGAAGACGTGCAAAAGAAGAGATTAATGAAATTGGAACCACAGAGGAGAACAAATAGAGAAAATGATGATAAGGAGAGATTAGAAGAGTTAACGATGTACAAAAGGAAAATGACTGATATTGAGAAATTACTCATGCAGGAGAAGAGTAAGCTTTTAACATCTAATGACTTAATTAAGAAACAAACTGAAGACATCTCACTTAGAAATGCTGAGATTAGTGATCTGAGAAATAGAGTTAATGGTTTGGTGGATGTTATTTTAGGCATCAAGGGGTTGTCTACTGTCAATGTTGACAATAGTAGACAGAAGGTTGCTTATCAACAAGTAAAACAAGCAAAGATCCAGCCCTATACATTCTTTGCTGAGACGAAAATCGAACATGATGGACGGAGATCACTACGTGGCAAATACAATTTCCCACGTACTACTTCTGGTAACATTACTGACTCGTGGCGTCAGGCCAGCAAAGATAATTCTGCTATAACAGTCAGTTCTATAGATTGCAAAAAAAATGGAGATAAATTTCAAGGCAGAGCTAAAAAGACCAACCATTATTTTAATGATGGAAATACTGATAAACAGATAATAAGGGACAAAGCTATTAGTAAGACTTGTACCCAAAATAAAACTCAACATGTTGATAACCATAAGAATTTATTTATCACTGGTACTGATCAATTTAGTAAGCATATTGTCACAAAGGAGAATAGAAACAGTTGTGGTGAAAGAAATAACTACAATAAAGGTTATCAGCCTTATAATGATGGTTCTAGAACACAACAAAATCCATCGGTTAGATATTTTTTATAGAAGTAGAAATACTAATCATAATAATGTTGCACAACAAAAGAACAATCTTGGTTGTAAACAAGGTAACAGTAAGGGTATTGTTTCAAATACTACTGCTTGTTATGCATTTTGAGTTCTAGAGAATATCTCGTTGTGTTTGAGTAGGATTTTATTTCAGCCTACTGTTGTGATGACCTTCATTTCTGTCAGGATGTCTTATCCTTCTGTGTTATCTGCTGTGTGACGAGGAAATGATGGCATCATATAGAAACCAGACGTTTTCACTGCCACACGTTTGGGTAAATGTAAGACTAACTTTCCGTTTTACTTCAATAAATCTCACAAGTTGATTGAAATAGACATTTTCATTTTATATTTTCCCACAGTATTTGGCTTGTTAAGAATCTTCGCACCGAAGTTATTTTTTACTGTGAGAGGAATGTGGGTCAACCTGTGACCAGGTGTCTAGTCAAGCGCAACCCAGCCAGCCTGTTGACCCGTGTTGTATGACGTTACCCCGTGCGGTTTACAGAATACTATCGAGGACCGCGGATTTGTGACCTATTTATTTTTTTTTGTTTGTTTAGGAGTTAGTTTAAGATTGCTATAGTGTTTTTTACACTTAATTTATTTTTTGGTTAATGAATTACTGTATTGTATAGTAACTTACATTACATAATGTCTTAGGTATTGTGTATGTTCATATGTATGCACTGTTGTGACTCTGTCATTATTTACATGATTGTTTTGTTAATAAACATTGCATGTGTTATGATTACAATGAAATGATGACATATCACTTGGTAGTGACTTATCTTTAATTTTTGTAATGAGATTGTGGATTTGTGATTTTTTTTCATACGCTAGTCGGAAGACTATTCCACTTAGACCATATTATGTATGACCATAGGTGCTACGTTGTGAAGTTGAAGCAATGATAGTTGATTCATCAAACATTGATATGTTTTGCAACGTTGGTTCTTAGGAAAATTTTGGATTTGATGAGATTGCCAGCCCTATGCACAAACTCATTAGCGTCGAATATGCGTTAGTTGTTTCAGAGAGTCTTGTTATTCATTAAATTTATTTTTTTCTTTTCTTATATTCTGGTGCTATTTCTAATTAATATTACCATATACAGAGGTTATATGCAGTAACTATTGTGTTGTGAAATGTAATTTTGAAACTAAACTTGTATGTGTTAGTTATGATTTTGTATTTGTATTTGTAATCATATTTTGAAACATTGATTTCTGGTATTTTTTGCCATGTGTTTTTTTTTTTCTGCTGAGTTCTGTTTAAATTAGTATGCGTTTATTATGAGTCTACTTAAGTATTGGAATTCTTTTTTTTGTTAGATGTCATTCATTTGGTTAAAAGATCATTTTATTTTGGTATATTAGTTATAGATTTAATCTAGAAAAAAATTAAAATACTATTTTTATTTAACTTAGCTTTAAAGAAACTTTTTTTTGTACTGTAATTTTTTTTTTGGAAATGTATTTTTCTTTGACATTGTTATATTTTTTCTGCGCCAAAGCGCTTAATTAGGTGTAATAATATATGTTGATATTCCATTTAAAATAGTAATTTTTGTTTTGTTTTGAGATTGTGATAATTTTATATATCGCACTTTTTTGTGTGATGTCTGTGATAAATCATTTTAGTTATGTATAAGTTTTGTAATTTAGCTAAAATTATTTATTATGCGTTAGTTACTTGGATTGTTGTTGGGATGTATTGTTGTCGTTTTTCTATGCATTCATCTTTTGAATTCCCTTCTTCCTTTTCGAATGATTCTTCGTTTCACTACATTTCTTTGGAAGCGGTCTATACTTTGGTTATGCTTCCATGTTTCATCTGAATGTTACTTGATACTAGTTGTATACGTTTACTTCTTACACTTCTTATACTTCCATACTTTGTATTCTTACGTATTGTAATATGGATTAGTATATGTAATTATTAGTGACAGTTCTATGTATTTCATGCAAGGAATTGATTAGCTTAATTGTTACAATTAGGTATTATGGATCTTTCTTCCTATTTCGATTTCTTTGTTGATTTTCTTTGCTGATCATGCTTCTTTTGTTTGATCTTGACTTTACTTCCTATTTATTGTGTCATGTTTGGTCTACAGTAATAATACTTAACTTTGTTTGTAAATGATTATTTCGGTGTATTTAGCAGATTATTATGGGTAATTTGTTTATTGTACACTTGCTCTATTATTTGGCGATGTATTATTTTGACCTTATCATAAAACTATTGTTGTAAGCATATATTAGAGCTTAGCTGACCCCTCATTTGTCGGTGATGTAGTTTTTTTCAAAAAAATGATAAATCATTTTTTTCTCCGGAGCGGGTGGTAGCTGTTAAGGTCAAAGGGGAGTGATACGTACTATACTGATTATACAGTGTGAATTCAGGGTTGTAGCACTTGTCGGCTTGTTTAATTGTGAGTTGTTTAAACATTTATATGCTAGAAAACAGAGTGTACAGAAAGCGTGTGAGCGCTGGTCATGTAGTTATTCTGTACTGGTTTCGGCCGGCTGTGAATAGCTCACGGCTGGTCCGTGAACAGCCGGGTCCGGTGACTGTTTTTGTGCGGGAGATGTGTCATCCCGTGGCAGTCTAAGTTTGGGCGGGTGACTGGAGAGTCAGCCCTGTATCTTGTGTGTGTTCCCAGGGTAGTGTTCGGGAACGATATTTGGCCATTTTTCGAGGTGTACTAGTACTTGCCTATTTAAGTGTGTTTATCTGCAGATAAGATGTGATAAATCTGCAGATAAGATGTGATAAGGGAAGATAAGAGAAGATAAGGTGTACTTTATGTTAAGGACATGTTCTGAGGCCTTGGTGTCTACAGGCCGATGTTTTGGATCATATTTACCTCCCTGATAGATTTCTATTGTGCAGGAACGGCGCTAGGAGATAGTAAGGCCATTGTTCCTTATGGAGGGAGAGTTTTCTGGAGATTATAAGGCCAGGAGTTGTGTAGGCCAGATTACTTATAGACTACAGAGCGGACAGTCTTTTGAGTATATATAGATTTAAGCCTGGGTGGCGTTTTGTAACTGCAGTATCAGCAGTCGTTCTGGTGGAACATTAGAACTGCTAGTATATATAGATTTAAGCCTGGGTGGCGTTTTGTAACTGCAGTATCAGCAGTCGTTCTGGTGGAACATTAGAACTGCTAGTATATATAGATTTAAGCCTGGGTGGCGTTTTGTAACTGCAGTATCAGCAGTCGTTCTGGTGGAACATTAGAACTGCTAGTATATATAGATTTAAGCCTGGGTGGCGTTTTGTAACTGCAGTATCAGCAGTCGTTCTGGTGGAACATTAGAACTGCTAGTGGGCGCATGTACTGCAACAGTCTAATCAATTCAACAGAGAGATACTTTACCAAATATACATCAACAGAACTTTATCAATTAGACCCTGAGATATAATTTATCACTATTGTATACGCCACCATTTTGACTGTAACAGTCATTATATTAAACAAATTGTTACAGTGGTGGCTCCATGGTCCTAAAGAGTAAAAAGGAAAGTGATGATGATGATGATGTTTAACAAGTACCATGTTATAATTCTGTACTTAAATTGTAATGACAAACACTTTCTCTTCAGGTGACACAGCTGTTAACACGACTCAAGTATTACAACAGTAGCATGGTCCCACCTGGCAACAAGCCTTTTGATGACAAGGGAAACCCCAAGTATCACCAAGGAGCCTGGGTACCTTGGCTGTAAAACTGTTTCCTGGCATGTAGAAAAATCTGTATCCAGAAATAATGTTCTGAAGCATTATGGGCAAACTTTTGTTCATCAGTAACGTTTGGGTGGTATTATGTAGGAATTTATATTAATGAGAAAGGTTCAAATAGAATTAAAGTTAATGTGCAACAGTAACATTAAAATAGGGTTCTGAAATTCTATGTCAAATAGTAACATTAAAATAGGATTGTGGAAGAGCTTATGTACCCCAGTAACATTCAGATAGGCTTGGAAGAACTGTATATCTTCAAGTAACATCCAGAAAAGCTTGTGAATGAATTTTAAATTCACCTGTAACATTCAAATAAGGTTGTGGAAGAGTTTTGTTCCCACCAGAAACATTATTATGGCATTGAAATATAGTATATTCCATCAGTAACATTCTAATAGTATTGTAATAATTGTTTCCAGCAGTAACATTCTTATGGCATTTTTTCTACTTTTAACATATCATTGTGGCGTGTTTATGTGTTAATAATCCTACTTGTAATGATCCTGACATACAGAAGTAGGTCATGGGCAACTAGTAAAGGTAAAGGTAGTCTCATTACAGATTCTGCTGTAGGGGAGTGAAGTGTTAGAGACTTCACCATACTATGTCCAGCATCGAGTGATGGGGTGACCAGTTCCCTTCCTCGCTGTCTTTTCCTTCCCAAATTCAAAGTCAGGTACCAATTTACAGCTGGGTAGGTCTGGAGCATTTCGGTACTGTGATTCGAACCTGGCACCTTTGCCATGAGACCAGTGCTATAACCACTCTGTCAGTCGGACGTTTGGACAACTAGTAAACAAGTAGAAAAAGCACTAGAGGCCGCAGAGATGTGGTTTTACAGAAAAATGTTAAAAATAGCATAGACAGCTACAGACAGTAATGAGAATGTCCTTAAAGAAGCCAGTACACAGAGGAAGATTATTCCTCATGTTAGAAGGAAACAATCCACTTTCTTTAGACATGTTATGAGAAGAAGACAGCTGGAATATATCGTGACAGGAAAGATTGACGGAAAAAGAGATAAAGGATGACAGGGAGAGAAGATATTGGACATTGACATCATGGCATGGAAAGAAGTCAACAACAGAATTGATAAATAGTACTGTAGACAGGAAGTTGTGTAGAGACATCATCGCCTACATGAAGAGGAAGAATTCTCCTTGTTTTAGTGACTGTAATTATATAAGTTCTAAGTTTGGTACGATCAGCTACATGTTTGTGACATCAACACACTGTTGTATTCTTATTGTTCTAAGTGGAAAAGATTGACCCTTGGTGCTATACAAAACAAAATACAGATTTTTCTATGCCCCTTCATTTTGAATAACTTATATTACAATAATTAAAGATTTTATATACTTGTGATTGACACTAAAATAGTCTTTCTTCTTGTTCAATTTTTGATAACCATGACAGATGTATTGACAATTTTATATTTTAAAAATAGGTTGAGTCATCTGTGCAATAATTTTTATTGTTGTACATGTCCATATCCTTGAATCCAAACACCTGAAAACAAAAATATTTTTACTTTGGAGAAAATCTGGAAAATTTAAAAAATCTGATTTCGGAAACACGGCTGTCCCCGAGTATTTTTGGATTCAAGGATATGGATCTGTATTCATTATTTGTACATGTTATTCATTTATTATCTTTCAGCTTCTCATGGAGCACAGGCGTTCAACAGATACATTCTAAAACTTCCTGTCCTGTGTTACCAGGTCATGGTCTTTCCATGTCTTCTTCGTTCCCCTTCGTGTCTATGTCTAAATTCCTTCTGCATTTTTTTTTTCAGTTCCACGTGGACGATCTTACCATTTCAGTCCTTCTATTCTGTCAAAGTACCCATTTATGAAAGTCTCTCTGTGGGGGCCTAATGGATAATGGTTAACACAATTTCATAGCGATCGGATGATACCAGGTTCAAGCCCGCTGCGGAAATATTTGGAAGCAGTCGCTTTGTGTGGATTTTGGACTGGATAAATTTGAGCCGTTCAGAGGACAATGGCAAACTACTGAATAAAAAATGGCCTGAGCGGAAAGCTCTAAGGGGTACTCTCCGAAGATGGCGAGTATCGGCCTGAATGGTGAGAGGACACCTGTCGGCGTACAGGGAAAATAGGATACTCACGTAAAATCAGTCTCATGTTAGCTATTCTAACCTGAGATTTTGCCTCGAGTAATAGAGGGAGTACGTTAAAAAAAAAAAGAAAGTCTCTATGTTTTGCATGTGCCCAGTTTGCATTTTTGTTCTCAGTTTTATTGTGATTCATTGTGCCATTGAATATTTATGCTGAAAATAATTTCCTGAGCTGACCCAGCTTCTGTTTTTTCAATAATTTCCCTTTTTCATGTCAGAGGACATTTTCTCTTTTATATGTTACATTTTTAAGCTATACTTGTGTTCAGTGTTAGCAGTTCATGACCTATTTTTTGCCTATTTAAGTATGTATACTTTAATTTTCTTCTATACGACAGCTGTGCTGGGTCCCGTTTACTTTTTTTTTTTCAGTTTCATAATTTCCCTTTTTCATGTCATGCATTTTCTCTTTTATATTACATTTTTAAGCTATATTGTGTTCAATGTTGCCAGTTTAGTTAATATATTTTTTAGACTAGAATTCTTTATTTTCTTTATAACAGTCTTGTCAAAAACATTTGATTTTTCTACAACCTTCAAACCTTAGGGACATAGCATTTTTCACCTTCAAACCTTAACCATTAAACAGACTTTTTAACCTGATTTATCTGCCATCTGAATTTTCGTAACAATTGCCTGATTTTCACTTGAATTTTTATAATCTTGAAGTTTATAATCAAAGATTTCAACTCACAGCTCCATCTCTCAACTGGATATCTTCTTGTAGCTGAACAATACTATTTAGAACGGACTGACGCTAAGTGTTAATTCCAACTCATGAGTTACATTGTTTCTAGCCATTTCAAACACCTTCTGAGCAACTTGGATACTTTGAAATCTAACCTCAGTCACCAGCTCAGTTTTTTTACTTCAAATCACATCGCAATTTTCCATGTTATCTGCACCATTATCTATGACATCAACAGATAGCATTAAACTTTATTAATTAACCATTTACCAAAAAAAATAAAAGTTACTTTCTTTCCTCCTTCACAATCCTCTTCTTTGGCTACTACCCACACAATGGTAATTTGTATTTTCTCTGATCTTCAACTTTCTGCAGAAAAACTATCAGTCTTGAGTAAAGGTCACAAGTGTTTTCCCATTCATTTTTGCACAGATAAATATTTTCAGCTTCAAAATGTCCACCACTTGCATCGCCAGATGCACCTTAAGCTTCTTTGTCTCGATGGATGGCATTGGTTCTCAGTTGTCATCATTCATGATGATACAGTTTACAAAAACAGATTGAACTCTGCCTACAGGAGCTTCTCAAGCCCTTAATTTGTATATTGCCAGCACTTTACATGACATTCAACTTCACAAGCCTACTGATGCTCATGGTTTTCTCCTTTATACTTCCTGTAACCCTAACATTTGTAAAGATTCTATTCCCTTCTCTCTGCTTCTTTGTTTACATTGGATGTGTCACATTGAAGATCACTTCTGTGAACAAGATAACGAGATGCTTGAGCTCTTTCATCGACATTTATATCTGGAGTGTATTTTTGTTTAATGCTGTTAAACGGATTACACAAGTCCCTTGCCAAATAGTGCTTGCTAATAAACCTGTTTCAACATAGGATTGATGTTCCAACATAGGATTGACTCAGACTTGTTTTAATATTCCATGTTCATTGTTTTGGGTCGAACACAAATCTTATTTCATCATTTGGCTGTTCTTCGTTCTGCTCCTTAAACATGTGAGATCTTTTGTGCTATCCTTTTCATCATTATCTGGTTCATGTCAGTAATTCTGTATTTGTGATGATATCCCTTTGGTTCACTTTAATATTTCTAATCATTCTGGGATTTCTTATACTCATGTCACCGCCATCTGCTCCTGTAATACTGATGATAAAACTTGCTTTTCTTTTGGATAATCACCTGATTTTTTTAAAAATGGGATGTTTTTCCCCTGATGGGTCAAATGTCTAGCACTGTTTCATTTCTGTTCTGCCCTCAGGTAAATGTTTACTTTATCGGTGGCTTCCTTCTTTCGTTTTTTTTTTTTGATCATTTTTGCTTCCCCAATTTTTCTTACTTGATTCTTCTTTACTAGTGTAAAACCCATCATAAGATGGGAATTAAATTCAAAAACACCAATACCTAACGGCAAGTTTACTTATTCAAAAGTATTTTTAAAAAACCACTGTGCATCACCACAGTACACGAACTACATAACAGCAGCGAGGATCCCAATGTGTGTATACGGGATCACACATTCTATAAATATTTTTGTGCACACAGTCATTTGCACATTCTTCTTTGGTAAGTGTTATTATTTTCGGGAGAGTACATATAAGGGAAACAATACAATTAATGTCTAACTTTTCACCAAAGTTGCATCCCTTAGCGTTACGCACTGACAGAAAAAGCTGGGATTTTATATATAGGATGATCACCATGTTTTGAACAACTCTCTTTCATTGCCTACACAAAGCCATTCCTTTAATTCATTTATGTCATTTTATATTTTTGTTGTTGTGCCATTGTAATTAGTTTTACTGTGCCTTTCCTGTTTAGTATTTTAATTTGTTAATTAAATATTAATTTTTTAATAAGTTTGCTTCTCCCTAGTTATTTTCTCATAGCCTTTCTATATTTATCATATTTTATCAGAAGAAAGCTTTACCCATTTTCTATAAGAATAAAGAAATTTTGAAAATTATCAAAGCACAAATTGTGATTTTTTTATTTTTTTTATTTTCCATGCCTAAAGATGACTCAGGACTGCATATAATTGAATAATCCATTGCGGAACACTATGGTACACAAAACATTGCATGTTAATCATGCTTATAACTTCTTTTTCTGCATACACTCTCAGGCCTCAACTTGAATATGTTCAAAGAAAGCAGTGTGATAAAGTTGATAAAGTTGGATTTTTATTCCCGTTAATGATATCCACCAAAAGATAGATATAAGTGGATGGAAGCAGACATCATCATCATCATCAGTTGATAAGATCTCTATGGTGTTGTTTGCTCCACAGTAGTGTATGGAATGTCAACTTGACCTACGCAGTGGTGTGTAGACATGGATTGAGTGTATAATGTGCGAATGATGATAAGGGTTCGTGTTGTTGACAAATGTTCTTTTCTCACACTCATGTATGACTGGAAGTCATCGACACCAACGACTGTGTACCTTTTCTAAAGTTTAATTGGACGTACACACTCGACAGCACAGATAGTGACAAATCACAGGTTGCCATAATACATCATAGTACAGTGGACAAATGGTCTTGCAATGTTACATGGGCACTCATGTAGAATAATTGTATAATGGACTGTCAGTAGCCAAGCACTCAGTATCGCCCATACATATATCATCTGACTTCACTGACTGAGCACGTCAGCTTATAAACAATATTTCAGATGGCTTCTAAACCTAATCTCGTCTAGCGACGATTCTTCAACATAATGTTCAGCACATATTTTTCCATATAATAATATTGAACCGCTAGCAATGGGTTCTCATGTGTAGCAGTGATCTCTGGACTGATCAAGCGATAATACGGGCATCCCTTTTCTCTTCTTGAAAGTCACTACATGTTTTGGTTCCAAGATGGCTTCACTCGTGAGCTGTCACTCACGTTTGGATACAGATAATGAATCTGTCCTAAAGTTAGTCATTCATAAAACATTTCATTGCTCTGTAGATTTGATCATGAACAATTGACTGCAATCTACAGGATATAGTGCTGCTAGGAATCGAAGTCGTTTTCATCGAGTCAAATATATTCTCTTAGACATTCAAATCGTAACTATCGAAAATGGTGGCTTCGATCGAGAGTTCATAAGAGTATCTTTGATTACCTTGGTATAGGAAATATGAAACTGCCATTCCTTGGCAATACGACTAAACACTGGGGTAAAGCATACACGATAGGTTTAGACGACTATCACCTTCCCCACAAATACTGAGATCACTTTTTCCCCGGCGACAGGCCGACATGGAAAACACACAGTCCCTATCAGGACGAAGCCAAATCACACCACACTCTAGCGACACATCCGCCGAATAGCCTTCGACCTCTCTAGAGACAACAGAACATATAGTTCGACTTAGATATGTAAAGATATACAGATATAAGACAGACTCGTCCTACTCAGACAAACAATACACATAAATTCAGGCCATAGATATTCTGAAGCAAGAACAATCTATTATTACCCAAACAACGAATAAATCGCAGTAAAATGGATTTATCCGCGGAGTTTGATCGAAAGAGCCGACACAACTTTCAAGGGAAGTAACTCAATAATGACTTTCCCTTAAGCACTATTTTGCTTTCAAAATATTTGCGAAGATAACAAGAATACCAATGTATAATATTGTAAGATATCAAAGACTGCACGTAACAGTCTTACCACACCTCCCGGGAAAAAAAAAAATGGAACATTTTTTTTTCTTTTTGAAATACATCTAGGAGCAACGTACAATAGGCTCACAACGCATGAATAATGCGCAGATGAAAATATCAGGAATACCTATAACGCCTAATATGAGGCTAAGTCGACTTATGGAGCGACTGGTGAGAATGTGTCTCATAAACTGAGAGAAATTATTTCTCTACAAGTATATTTTTCCAGGAAGGTGTCATCAAAGTATAATACAATTCTGGCAATTACACAATGCCTAAAAAATTCATATCATCATTTCGTATTAGATATCTTAAATTTATGATTTATGAAGAAAAAATCATCAAAGCACAGCGGTGAATAAACATCAATGAACCGCTATGTAGTGATACAATCATTATATTATTAAATTACAAATGTGTATCTATCATGATATAGAAAAGAAACTACTATAGAACTAGACATATCAAGAAGTCTAAGCCCTAATAGTTATGTGGAATCATGTGGGCATCTTGACAGAATGTCTGCCATCACATTATCTGATCCACGAATAGCTCGCACAGAGAAATGAAAAGGTTGAAGAGCAATTGCATATCGAGTAGACCTCGAGCTCTTCAAATTCTTACTCTGTATAGCAGTAAGAGCTTTTTGGTCGGTTTCTACTATGAAATGTGCGCCTAGAAGGAATCTCTGTAGTTTGAGGATCGACCAAACCATAGCTAATAGCTCACGGTCTAAAACCGAATAATTCCTTTCTGCCGCATTAAGTTTTCTGGAAATATACATTACAGGATGCAGAGTTCCAGAGTACTCTTGCATTAGTGCCGCTCCAATCCCAGTGGATGAAGCGTCACTACGAAGAACGAATGTCTTATCTTTAGTGGGTAGCACTAAAATAGGTGGTGTTGAAAACAGTGTTTTAATCTTATCCAGAGAGCATTGGCATTCCTGAGACCAGTGGACCACATTAGGCGAACCTTTCTTTAGAAGTGTTGAGAGAGGTGCCATGATAGAGGATAGATTCTGAATGAATCTGCCATAAAATTGAATAAGACCTAACAGACTTCTCACCTGTTTTTTAGTCTTAGGGATTGAGATGTTAAGTATCTTACTAGTATTATGGTCCTCTGTCTTTAGGAAACCATGACCAACTCGGTGGCCTAGGAAAGAAATTTCGCTAAAACCAATATAGGCTTTAGAGGGTTTCGCTGTCAGGTTGTGCTCACGCAAAGTAGACAGCAATTCATCTAACCCTGAATAGTGATCTTCCCAAGTATCGCTGAAAAGACAGATGTCGTCTAGATATGCAATGACATCTGACCGATAAGATAGGATTCGGCGCATCATGCGTACGAACGTAGCTGGTGCGTTCATAAGACCGAAAGGCATAAAATTCCATTGGAACAAACCTCTAGGTGTTGAAAAAGCCGTGAGAGGTTTGGCGCGTTCAGATAAAGGAACTTGCCAATATCCTTTAGACAAATCAAGTTTAGTGAAAAAATGAGATTTGGAGAGTCGAGTAAGTAGCTCTTCCAGTAAAGGCATAGGTTCGGCATCGAACTTAGTTACTTGATTCAATTTTCGATAGTCAACGCAAAGGCGTATGTTATTGTCTTTTTTACGCACAATAACCATCGGCGAAGAATATGCAGAGGTGGATGGTTCGATTATTTTCAAATCTATCATCTCATCCAACTCTTTCTCGACCTGTGCTTGAAAATGTATAGGTATAGGATAAGGTCTAACCCTAATAGGAGTATGGTCAGTTAGAACAATGTCATGTTGAATGACATTCGTTTGTCCAGGGATGTCAGTGAGTACATCCTGAAATGTTTGCAACATAGTTGAAACTTGTCGCTGTTCTCCTAGAGACAAATCAGGAGAGACAGTAACGTTCTTCCATGATTCACTGGAATGAAGTGGGATCATTGGAAGAGGAAGATTTACATCTGAAAAACTTGTTTCCTCATCCTGTATCACGGACAGTGATGAGTAATGACCATGTTGTACTGGAGAATTGTCCGTTGCTTGGAAAATGGGTTGCAAATAATCCGGACGTTCATGGAATTCAGTAAGCATATTGATGTGGAAGGTTTTATGCTTCCCATCAATATCGACAATATAGTCGACATCGGAAATTTTCGATATTATATCGTACGGACCTTTCCAAGAAATAAGTAATCTGTTTTCCCTACAAGGTAGTAATACAAATGCTTTGTCACCAGGACAAAGTTGTCGTAAGCATCTCTTCTTATTGGCAAATTGCCTTGCCTTCTGTTTCGCAAATTCAGAAGAAGAAGTTGCTAATTTGCATGCTTCGATAATTTTTTGTCTCAACGCGATGACATATTCGTAGGATGACTTTGTGTCATCGTCAATATTGTCAGATGTTATGAGATCGTGAAGCAACGACATAGGGCCACGCGGACGCGCGCCAAAGACGAGTTCAAAGGGAGAAAATCCCGTATGTTCATTGGGTACCTCTCTGTAAGCGAAGAGGGCCGCAGGTAAAACTCTGTCCCAGTCTTGAGGATGATCCTCAGTTATCTTCCCCAGTAAGTTTTTAAGTGTTCTATTAAGGCGTTCGACCATACCATTAGACATTGGATGGTAGATACTACTTAAAGATCTATCTATCTGCAGAGTAGACATTACTTGAGACATGGTATCTGATATTAGTTGGGTGCCATGGTCTGACAATATCTCTCCGGGGAACCCCAGACGAGAAAATATAAGCCAAAGAGCATCTGCAATATCAGCAGTAGTAATGCTCTTCAGAGGAATAGCCTCTGGCCAACGTGTGCACATATCAACACACGTCAAGATAAACTGATGTCCTCTGGCAGACTTGATCTTAAATGGACCAATAATGTCTATGGCCATTTTTTGAAACGGCCGAATAGGAATGTCCCCCGCCTGAATGGGTGCAGCATGCCGTGGACCTTTGGATTTAACTTCCTGACATACTTTACAAGATCGACAATAAATACGTATGTCCTTGTTTACCAATGGCCAAAAGAAAGCCGCAAGGACTCTTGACTTAGTACGGGAAAAACCCATGTGTCCAGCACACTGAGAGTCGTGAGCGTGCTGCAAAATTTTAACTCTCAAATTCTTGGGAACCAGGATTTGAGAATGACTTGACGTAATGGAGTCTTGAACCATACGTACAAGTACGCCATTCTTCTTTGTAATCCACGATTTACGACTTGTGTCTTTATTCGGATCACCTTTAGTTGCAAGAATGAAGAATTTCTTCAGAGTGGGATCATCTTCTTGCTGTTTTATAAACGAGTCACGAGAAATTACCAAGGGATTATCTTGGTTATGCACTTCATTATCTTCAGTAGATGAAGTTTGAGGCATATTAAGAGCCTGAGCTCTAGTGACTACAGCGTTAGCAATCTGCATGTTTTGCCTTTCCCACGGGGAAATTTGTTGCGGAGTGCATTCCTTGACTCCATGAATGCGACCGATGATGAGGTCAGCGATCGGATTCGGAAGAAGACATGCGTGTACATCTCCTGTAAAGAAAGGAGTAGCAATCCTAATGATAGCAGTAGAGTATTTCTCTAATGTGCCGCCAAATGTTACACATTTGACTACTTGTCCAGTGGCACGGGAAGGATCTACGAGTGACTGCCTAACACCAATTGTGGTGCATCCAGAATCAAATAGCACAGAGACTGGATTGTTATTCACTAAACCCTTATGTAAGACAAGAGAACCTCTTCCATCATGCGCGACTGATGCTGGAAGAGCAGGAAGAGGATGGCCACAGCTTAAAGTAGACACTGTGGTTGGCTCAAATAACGTTTTGCATTGGGGGCACTGAGATGCTCTCCCAAAATCAAAAGCGGCACATGCCATATTACTAGCATCATTATTATCTTTACTCTGTTTATAGGCTTCATGGGACTCTTGTTGTGCAGAGTTTGCCTGAAAATGTGGTTTATGTCTTTTGTTTTGAGATCTACCTCGGTTATTATCACCTCTGTAGTTATTGTTACCTCTATTGTAACCCCTATTTGGGTTTGAGTCATAGTTCCCTTGGTTACCATTATCAAATTCATTATAATGAGTATCTCTGTAATTATGATCTTGTTGACTCCAAGACGGATAACCCTGATAGTTTCTATAATTACTTCCTCTACGGAAATTCCTATAATTATGACCACCCCTGTGTCGAGAGCTATCAGGTCGTCTCCAGTTCTTTGAAGAAGAACCCTGAAATGATTGGTTACCTTGGTTTTGATAACTATTATGGTTACCTTTTTTATCAAATCTGTTTTGAGGTCCCTGAAATCTGTGTGAATAATTGGGATTGTATGGTGTTGCTGAAGCAACTGGCATACTCTCCTTAATCTTAGTGTTGCCAAAAGTCACGTCGGGGTGTGCAGTGACATATTGGGAACAATATTCTTCCATTTCTTTTAGAGATTTAGGTTTACGCTCATGTATAAATTCAAGGAAAGGTTTGTTCACACATGACATAATCTTATCTCTGAGCAACAAATCCATAAGTCCTTCATACGTTTTTTCTGTTTTGGAAAGCTCAATCCAACGATCAACTGTGAGACGTGCCTTTGCAGTGAATTCTGAGAATTCTACACCCGTCTCAGGTACCATCGTTTTAAATAAAAGGCGATAGCCTTCCTCACTTAGCTGATATTTTTTTATCAAAGCCGCCCTAATGACATCATAATTATCCTTATCTGCTTCTCCTACAAGGCATAATCTAGTCAAAGATTCACCTTTCAAGTTTTCTGATAATTGATTAGCGTATTGTGATTTATCCACATTATGTGTACGACAAGAACGTTCAAATCTATCCAGCCAGAATGTAATATCGTCACTGGACTGATTGAACGGTGGAACCTTAACCTTGTAAGTAGAAGGTTTATCATTACCACTAGATGCCTGATTAACATTACTCATACATGTCAATCTCAATTTCTCTAACTCAAATTCATGTTCTCTTATTGCTTTTTTTTCTTCAGCCTCTCTGTCTAATCTTTTTTGTTCAGCTTCCCTGTCTAATCTTTTTTGTTCAGCTTTCCTGTCTAATCTTTTTTGTTCAGCTTCACTGTCTAATCTTTTTTGTTCAGCCGCAGCTTCTCTTTCTAATTTTTTTTGTTCAGCTTCAAATCTCCTTTCTTCTACCTGCATTTGCAATTTCTTTTGTTCAGCAGCAGCCTCAGCTTCTCTTTCTAATCTTTTCTCTTCCGCCATAGCTTTTCTTTCTTCTGCAGCTAATCTTTTCTCTTCTGCCATAGCTCTTCTCTCTTCTGCAGCTAATGCTTTGTCATATTGAGCAACTGCCCATTGTTCTAATTGTTGACCAGTCTTATCAAGGGCTTTCCCTTGTGTAATGAAGTATTCTAATGTAGCCATGATGTCTAACAATAATACTAATCACCTGAATCAATAATAATACCACAAGTTCTCAATGACTTGATTAATCAGTATACTATCCCAATATCTGTGGGTCACAAGCCTTTAATAAGGTCTTGTATAATAGTAATAATAATCAGGTACTGGTTTATACCATAATCCAAGTGCAGTGCACAGGCAATTGTGTCTTATGAAATATACCTATATAAAACATATGTCAACCAACAGAATACATAAAGTACAAATAGGACTGACAATACAAGAACGTTTGCAGAAATCAAAATAAATCAAATAGGGAAATCAATGAAAATAATCACTGAATCTGCAAAGAATAACAACACAAATGACGTCACAATATATGAATATAAATTGTGAATAGAACTGAAAGATAGAAAAGGTTAGACCAACAAATTACAAACAAATCAAAACAAAACTAAAGAACAAAGAAATATTACAAAAATAACAATAATTACAGACTTCACAGCTAACACAAAAGCAACAGTTGTCGCAGCAAATTTTCAATCAAGAAAATTGCACCTATAGAAAACGCCCACAACGGACCCTCTATGACGTGGGATATTCTGTTGTGAGGACGCCGCCCAACCTTAAACACAACCCGCTGACATAGAAACTAACATACTATACAAACAAATAACATGTAAACATAAATATATATAAATTATGTGTATGATAGTATGTGTTGCAAAATAGGCTCAGTCTTACAGTAATGGCAAAGTTTTTTTTATGAAAACAAACAAACTGCCACTTTATTCAATTAAACATTCTGGCCTTAAATATTAAAGTTCATATATGGAAAACAAGAAGATCCATCGATGAAAATAGGACTTCTTAGTTCACTCATACTGTCTTCCTGTTAACATTGACAAGAATTGATCCAACTGTTCTGTGAAACTCTATAATGTCTAATGTAAAAAATGTCAACAACGCTGACCTACATACTGCATTCACCTGACAGGTCACGTGACGAAGTGTTGACAAAGAGCAAACCAATACTGCAAGTGTGTCGTATCAGCCACAGGAAACGGTCTGGTATCGGTAATCTGTTGACTTCTGAACTTCTGCGAGGTCAAACCCAGAAAGCTGGTCCACCAGTTGATAAAGTTGATAAAGTTGGATTTTTATTCCCGTTAATGATATCCACCAAAAGATAGATATAAGTGGATGGAAGCAGACATCATCATCATCATCAGTTGATAAGATCTCTATGGTGTTGTTTGCTCCACTGTAGTGTATGGAATGTCAACTTGACCTACGCAGTGGTGTGTAGACATGGATTGAGTGTATAATGTGCGAATGATGATAAGGGTTCGTGGTGTTGACAACAAATGTTCTTTTCTCACACTCATGTATGACTGGAAGTCATCGACACCAACGACTGTGTACCTTTTCTAAAGTTTAATTGGACGTACACACTCGACAGCACAGATAGTGACAAATCACAGGTTGCCATAATACATCATAGTACAGTGGACAAATGGTCTTGCAATGTTACATGGGCACTCATGTAGAATAATTGTATAATGGACTGTCAGTAGCCAAGCACTCAGTATCGCCCATACATATATCATCTGACTTCACTGACTGAGCACGTCAGCTTATAAACAATATTTCAGATGGCTTCTAAACCTAATCTCGTCTAGCGACGATTCTTCAACATAATGTTCAGCACATATTTTTCCATATAATAATATTGAACCGCTAGCAATGGGTTCTCATGTGTAGCAGTGATCTCTGGACTGATCAAGCGATAATACGGGCATCCCTTTTCTCTTCTTGAAAGTCACTACATGTTTTGGTTCCAAGATGGCTTCACTCGTGAGCTGTCACTCACGTTTGGATACAGATAATGAATCTGTCCTAAAGTTAGTCATTCATAAAACATTTCATTGCTCTGTAGATTTGATCATGAACAATTGACTGCAATCTACAGGATATAGTGCTGCTAGGAATCGAAGTCGTTTTCATCGAGTCAAATATATTCTCTTAGACATTCAAATCGTAACTATCGAAAATGGTGGCTTCGATCGAGAGTTCATAAGAGTATCTTTGATTACCTTGGTATAGGAAATATGAAACTGCCATTCCTTGGCAATACGACTAAACACTGGGGTAAAGCATACACGATAGGTTTAGACGACTATCACCTTCCCCACAAATACTGAGATCACTTTTTCCCCGGCGACAGGCCGACATGGAAAACACACAGTCCCTATCAGGACGAAGCCAAATCACACCACACTCTAGCGACACATCCGCCGAATAGCCTTCGACCTCTCTAGAGACAACAGAACATATAGTTCGACTTAGATATGTAAAGATATACAGATATAAGACAGACTCGTCCTACTCAGACAAACAATACACATAAATTCAGGCCATAGATATTCTGAAGCAAGAACAATCTATTATTACCCAAACAACGAATAAATCGCAGTAAAATGGATTTATCCGCGGAGTTTGATCGAAAGAGCCGACACAACTTTCAAGGGAAGTAACTCAATAATGACTTTCCCTTAAGCACTATTTTGCTTTCAAAATATTTGCGAAGATAACAAGAATACCAATGTATAATATTGTAAGATATCAAAGACTGCACGTAACACAGTGGTCTGAGGCTATTTCTATCTCCATAGAACTTCTCCAGGAATGGTACTGGTGATGGCCACATGTGCTTTCTCTGTTCCTCATATGTTGGGCATCTTTGAAGCAGATGTTCAGCAGTCCTTTTATCGGTGCCAAAGTCACACTCATCTGCAGTTCCTATCTTTAGCTTGTTGAATAGATGGTATCCCAATGTGGCTCGAATGTTCTACTTCCCATTTGTTCCTGTATCTGCTTCTGATAAAACTCTTTGCCTCTTCAAAAGTTATACTTGAATCAGTCTGAGGTAGCTTTCCACCTTCCTTTGCTAGTCTGTTCAGATTCTTCATTGCCGGAGATGTTGCACTGAGATGGGATCCACTGTACTACAACTCGTTTGAATCTGTGGTTCAGTTTGTGGAGTACTACTCTTAGGTCATCCAGATCTGCATTGTTCTGGCTCTTCAGCATTGGAGTTACTGACAGCGCATCTGTAAAGAAAGCAACTTATCTCTCTGAGCTTTCCTCTGTCATTAGGACCTCTGCTGCAGTTGTCATGGCTGTCGTAAATTTATTTGAGAGAAAAGAGTCTTAGAAATGGTGGTCCTGTTTAGAGTGGAGAATGGTGATGAAAGCTCAGTGATAGAAAGGTTAGAGAGTAAATAGTTGCTTCACAGAGTGCTGGGGAGAGTAAGGACAGACTTATTTACGACAAATCGTTCCTCTCAATCTTCTCCTCGAACTCTCCTGGTCAAACAATTATTTGCCAGTTTCCAGACACACATCTGCGCTCACACCGATTTGATGCTTCAAACACACAGACGCACATGAATACAAACTATATTAAACAGATATGGGAAAATATGGCTTTGGGTATTCCAACACAGTACTAAATAAGTTTTACGTGTTTATTTATCAATAAAAATCAATCATGACATGTATCATTTGTTTACAAACACAATATCATAGGTACAGAAAACTCAAATAACAAGGTGAGGTTTGGGTGAAGAAGATTGGTATCGACTAAGCCCTTCCCGCTTATTAGACAAAGATAAACCCAGTCCAAAGATAGATAGTTATCAGGAACATAGGTAATGTAACCCAACAGTGAATTTAATTACTCTGAAAGAGGTGTTACAATATTTAGGTAGGGGTGGTAGAATAAAACCTGTTATTCCCAGTTGGTTTTTTCCCTTTACTACGCAATGGAAAAAACGGGGGGGGGGGGAGGGGTGTCACAGAACAGTTTCATGAGTATGGATGATGATAGTGTTTGGCGTTAAGGGTCACTGAACTGTTGTTAACACTTGGTGAAGTGTAACTCAGCTAGTGAGTTCATGTCTGACTTTATGTCAACATGGTGTGACTTGTGCATGCGTTGGGAGAAAGCATGTAGTGATTACAAGTCTAGGGTGACTGGATGATTCTGTGTTTGACAGCTGAGCTAGGCGCTTGAGTCTGTGTTTGGAAGCCGAGCTGTAAGCTCGTATTTGTGATTGTATCATTCTATATGGGATTATTATATTAATGATGTGATAAGTGTATTATCATACAGGCGACGGCTTTTCTGCCTAAGAGTGTTCCAGGAGGAACTTTGTTAATAAGTATGATGTAGACATAATGGTTATGTCATAGGTGACGCTTTTCCCGCCTTGGAGTATTCCTGTTCGTGGAGAACAGTATAGGGCGTTGCAATGTCCGCCCCTGAAGCTACCGTGAAGAAAGGCGACGTGTTTCCCGCCTGGTAGCTGGTTTTTGGAATAAATACAGGCGAAGTGTTTTGTCCCGCCTGGGAGGAGATTATATGAATGTATGGCGAGGGTTATGCCGCCAATCACTGATAAGTGATATATACACCTGGACGGTGATTTATTTGTGCGAGGAGGGTATACCGCACGTATAAGTATTCAGTGTGCTGTTTGTGCACGTCAGGGAGGCCAGTCCCTGGTTATTGGTGTGACAGTTATTTCTTACAGGCATTGTCAGCCTGGGTGTGCTGTTCGTATGCTTGCTGATATATTTGATATCCAGGACCCGTATGTGAATTGTTAAATAAATGTCATGAAGCTGTAACCAGTGGCGTTCGTGTTAATTCATACCCCTAGTATTGATCATCATCTACACACGCCACATCCATCAAACAGTCATTCTGACAAGGGGTAAACAGAGTTAACAAAATATCCCACTTAAAGGAACAATGCAGGGTATACAGAAAAAGTATTACCCGGTAGGCAAGTTAACAAATGGTTTGCAAAAATTAAATCTCCTGACATTCAAGCACGCTTGTGAGGGCCCACACTCATATATACACACTCACTTACCGATTGCAGCATCAGGCAATCCATAGAAATATATAAACAGCAATGACACTCTGGACATATGCAAATGTCTGGTACTTCGATGTTCAGCCCCAGATGTAGTGGGGTTAGCTGATAACAAATAGTCCCACTTATCGCCGAACTTGAAGCCTAAGAGTTCTTGTGTTTTATTATGTAAAAAAAGAGTCTATGGGATGGCACTGACACAGTTCGATACAGGGGTGAAAATGAAGTGGTCTTTTAATTTCCCGCTAGTGGTCAAATTCCTTTAAGGCGTGATGATAGCAACTGACCGGTAAGTTTTTAAATTCAGTGAGGAAAAACTAGGCGCAGTCACAGTTCAGGAAAATAGGTACTCTCTCACAGTAGAGCAGTAAATAAAATATCCCTACTGGCAACTGTTCATCTTCCAGTTTATCTTACAGATTGTAAGTTAATTTGATGGTTTATTTAAATGTTCTTGGGCGTGCTTTCTTTCGTGTAATTATGATAGCTAGGTCGCATTGGACCGCCACAAGATTATATTTAAAATGTTTCAACAATATATCTGGAAGTTTAAGAACCGAGTCTGAAACTCGCTGTATGATTTCTTTATTGCTGGGATCGCAAAGGTTATGTGATCATTCGTCTGCACAGAAAAGAATTCACTATAATATATATCCGAAAGATCCAGATGGAATCTGGCAGGATTCTGCTTATAGGTAGTGCTTCTTAAATTCTGTCGAAATGAATGATAAGATGGTTTTCTTCGTGGTCTGTATATATCTGACTCGAATACAAGATTGGGGGGACATGTTATATTTTGACACCTTTTTACATCTCAGGAAACTTTTGGGGTTCTGACCGCCAGACTAAAGAGAGATGCCGCCCCTGGTTTTCCGTATCTCCGCTCGTGGTGTCCGCTTCGGTTTTCCCCATTCGCTCCCACTGCGATCGGTTCTTCGGTTGACACCGAGATGCGAAATACCGGCAAGAAACTTGAGTCGCTTGTCTCAGGGACCACTACTGCCTTTTGATAGCCTGCCGCTAGTCTTTCCTGAGATCTCTCAGTGCCTGTTTGATCGAGAGCCGCCACATTCTTTGATTCTGGCAACGCCCCTCCACTGACCAAGTTAATGAAAATAACTGCCTATGATTGCTCAAGAGATATCCGTGGGCGTGATTTAACCTCTCCTTAAATCAAATGCGATTCTCTGAATGCACGGAAGATAGCGGTCTACATTTTAAGTAGCAAACGTGTCGACTATCTGCATGGAAAAGTTACATGCTAATGAGTCCAAGTTGAAAAGTTGTGCATTCTAATGAGCCCACGTGAAAGAAGTTCCGTTAGACGAAAAGTTACAACAATATTCGGGGCCCCTAACGTTATCCGAAGGGGTCGTTACAAAGGGTCGTACCATATCATACAACAATTCAGGGTCAGCTGAGTTCGTCTGTCACAATCGTCCCCTCTTTTGAGACATGAAAACATCTTTTCATGTTTGATTTATGACAATGAAGCTGCCCTGATCGGTAGCTTTTGGATGATTGGTATCTTCAACTTCCTTCTCTTCCTCCGTAGTCCAGTTTCTACTCAGGAAATCCGCCCCGACATTCTGTCTTCCCGAAATATATTCCACTTTGAAGGAATAAACGCTTAAAAGGAGGGCCCAACGCATGATCCTAGCGTTAAATTCTTTATTGGCACCCAGGAAAGCTAATGGAGCATGGTCTGTTTGCACCGTGAAAGAAATACCATACAGGAACTCATGATGGCGTCTGATGCCATGAATCAGAGCGAGACATTCTCTTTCAACGACACTGTAGTTGCGTTCAGCCTTGTTCAGTTTGCGACTGCCGTAAGCTACTGGGAATAGCATATTCGGGTCGTTGTCCTCGGCTTGCAATAATGTTGACCCGATGCCCTGACCTGACGCGTGGACTCTCAGTACGAAAGGTTTCTTGAGGTCAGGTAACCTCAGAATGGGGTATGCCGACAACTGTCCTTTTAAAGTGCTGTAAGCGTGTTCGCACTTTTGGTCCCAAATGACCTTATCAGGACGCCCTTTCTTTGTGAGGTCGGTCAGAGGTTGCCGTGAGTCCGTTGACGTTCTGGGTGTATTTCTGATAGTATGCACATAGTGATAGGAACGAACGTACGTCTTTCTTTGTTCAGGGTCTTTTTGCTACCACTATTTTCTCCACGTTCTTCTTAACATGCCAACTACAGCCGTGAGAAATAGTATGCCCCAGGAAGTCTAGCTTTTCAAATCCGATGAGACATTTGCTAGGTCTAGCTGTGAGACCAGTTTCCTGTAGTCTCCTGAGGAGCATAGCGACTGTAGCAATATGTTCTTCTTAGGTTTCCGATGCAATTAAGATGTCATCCATGAAATTATGGATATGGGGACTTTGCAAAGGTTCTAAAAGCTTTCTCATCATCCTGGTAAACACTCCTGGTGCGTTATGCAATCCGAACGGCATCACGTTGAATGTGTAATGTCCTTCACTAGTGCTGAAAGCTAACAAATGTTTAATTTCCTCCTTGACTGGTATTTGATAATAACCTTTACTGAGGTCAATCGTGGAGAAAATCTTTGCTTTGCTGAGCTTGGTGAACAACTCAGAAACAGTTTGGAGAGGTTCGGGCTGGAATTCCGTTACCGCGTTCAGCAGCCGGTAATCTATACACAGCCGAACTTCCTTATTGGGCTTCTGCAACAGCACTACACTCGAGCTGTAAGGAGATGTAGACTCGTTGATAATTCCTGCCTGACGCAGCTTGTCTATTTCTCCGCGAAGTGCATCAGCTTTGGCGTACGGAATGGGGTAAACTCTGGTCCGAACAGGGGTCTCGTTTGTTAATTTCATGTCAAATTCAATGAGATTTGTTCGACCAGGTACATCCGTTAAGACTGCACTGTACTGCTTCAGTAGCGCTCTGGTTTCTGTCTGTTGTTCTGGTGAGAGATTGTCACCGAGCTTGACATCTATAAAGGATTCTGTGGGTTGCCGTGGGTACTCCATGCAACCATCATCATCTTCCTCGTCTTCCGTTGCTATGGCGACAGCCAGGAGATGCTCGGAGGATGGCACCGGTCTTTCCAAATATTTCTTTAGGAGATTTATATGAAAGACCTTTTCCTTTCCTTTGATGGAGATCTTGTAATTGGTACGTGAGATCTTTTTAAGGACGGTAAACGGCCCTTGCCATCCGATGCGAAGTTTATTGCTTCCGGTTGGAAGTAGCAACAGAACCTTTTCCCCTGGTTGGAGTTCTCTCTCTTTTGCAGCCTTGTTGTATCTTTTTGTATGTTTAGCGCGGGCTTTCTTGAGGTTGGTGTTAGCTAGATCCCATCCTAGCTTTAACCTTTTCTTGAGCTCAGATACATACTTGCTTGCAAAGACTACTGTCTCGTCAGCCTTTTTGTCTGTCAGGGACCGAAGTAAGGCTTCTAGTGGCCCCTTAACCTTTTGAACCCGAGGTCCCGAAATTTCGGTCCGCGTGTAAATAATCCATTCCCCGAGAGACCGCAATCTGGGTCTGACACACCTAGCTTAGCAAAGCGGGGTGGGAATGGAAATGTGTGAAAAATAATGACTTCAGGAAGTACACATGTCTTGTGGAATGTTTCACCAAAATGGCGGCGCCCGCGAAGTGATAATATTTTGCAATTTTTTAATTGTTTTCTTAATGAAAAGGCGTGTTGAAAATCCAGGAAATAGCCGTTCTAAAAGGCTAACTACGGAACAAGCTGTTGAACTTGTGCTCAATGATTCGGGGGAGGATGAATTAGATGTAGATGTTGATTCTTCTGAAAGTGACATCGAAATTGAAACGAGTGACGGAACTTGTGAATCAGATTATGATCAAGCTAGTTCTAACCCTGTTCCTGGCGCCTCAGGGGATCGGGCTATGGTACAGGGGCATGGAAAGGGGCGTATCCCACGTAATGTATCAAGTAAATTTGATACAGGTTGGTCTCCCGTAAATATATTCAGACCTATGTCTACCGTAGACACAACATTTGTGGAACAGATAGGCCCCAAGAATATCCCAGAATCAATGTCTCATGAGAGTAAAGCCATTGAATTTTTGGAACTTTTCCTCGACAGTAATTTCTGGCACAATTTGTGTGAGCAGACAAATAGACGTGCTGAGCAAGTAAAAAGCCAACCAGCTACTATGCTAAAAATTATAAAGATGTAACAGTGCCAGAGGTAAAAGCATTCTTTGGACTGCGTCTTCAAATGGAGTACAGTGTGAGTAAACCACTTTACGAAGATTACTGGTCCAGCTCGTCTTTGAACTTCATTTCCCAAAATCCTGGATTTCGCACTGTTATGGAACGCGATCGCTTTCTTGCTGTATGGACGTTTCTTCATC
This sequence comes from Oreohelix idahoensis, assembly GCA_024509875.1. NCBI lineage: Eukaryota > Metazoa > Mollusca > Gastropoda > Stylommatophora > Oreohelicidae > Oreohelix > Oreohelix idahoensis. The sequence continues at coordinate 138,374 of JAMPIV010012933.1, forward strand.
TTATAGATGAAGAGGACCCTGCTCTGGATAAAGCAGATAAACTACAAGTAAGGCCCATGCTGAGTTTATTGCTTCCAAGATTTCAGTATTATTATTCACCCTCACAACACTTGAGTTTAGACGAGGGTATGATCCCTACTAAAAACAGACTTGCCTTCAAACAATACATACAATCAAAGCCCATAAAGTGGGAAATAAAGGCTTTCATGGCATGTGAAGCGAGCTCAGGCTATATTCTGAATATGGAAATTTACACTGGAAAAACAGGATGTTATTCCAGAACTCGGTGTTGTTGGTAGTGTCGTCATCAGGATTTAGACTTCAGGTGATTTTGGCAAACAAAAGCCATATTCTTGTCATGGACAGATTTTATGTGACAGGGGCTAGGTGTAGTGGAGGTGAACTTGTGTCGATGTAGCTACCTCACACCCAAGACCCATGCACTAAGAAAATTTATTAAGGATCGTTTTACAGGGGTTGTAATTATTGGTTGCTTGCAACCCTCTCAGCAGCAGACTTAGCAATTCAAGCAACACAAAGCCTTATACAGATCAACATTTAATACAATACTACCGAACACCCAGACAGTGTTCGTAGACTTTCTGAAAAACAATATACATGTATAAAAACAATGTCTAAGTGAAAATCAATAGCATAAATAATAACACTTACCATCAGAAAACATGCGCCTACCACAGTCAGCCATGATCAATCAGCTACAGGCACCCATTCATACCACGCGCTCTATGGCTACGCCATCTTGCGAGAACAGCATACAGCCACGCTAACACCCAGCTAAGCTGCGTGGTTGTACATTCTATAGTAACATTACATTATAACACTAATATTACTGAAGAAGCACAGGACTTATTCTAGTAAGCTGTAACATATTAACTTGCAGCTCTCGCCACACTAAAATAAACTATTTTGGCATCAGCACTGTAATTAATAAATATAACATTCTAGATCACGCCACAATTAAATATTATTCAAACCAACTACGAGTCGGATTTACATAAGCTCATGGAAGGTTTCCTGAACCCCAAACGACATGGAAATACTTAACCATTAAATTTCATTTACACAAATGTAATAACTGAATATGCCAGTTCTAGTACCGGCCACGCGTTATATACTACTCGTCAAAAGTCAAGGGCTACTTAGAAAAACCTTGGTTGAAACCATAAAACAAATCTGGTATAAACGTAATTGGTATCAGCCAAAACGGCATTTATTGAATACCAAATTGACATGTCACGTAAAGAAATGGAAACACACATTCAAACGCAATGAAGCTGTGAAGTGTGTCACCCACCTTTTGAAAAGTCACACAATAGATATTGGACAAATAGACATTTCAAAATCGGGTATGACCACCGTGTGCAGCAAGGCATTCAAGACAGCGTAGATGCATCGAGTCCACAAGAGTCCGAAGAGTATCCTGAGGAACAGCTTGCCATTCCTGAAGCAGAAATGCAGTCAGCTCTGCAACATCCATAGGCAGGGGGTGATTTGTTGACAATCTTCGACCAAGGACATTCCAGAGGTGCTCAATAGGAGAAAGGTCAGGTGAATGAGCTGACCACGCCATCCTGATGATCCCATGTTGCTGAATAAACTCATTCACCACACGAGCTCGATGGAGTCGAGCGTTATCATCTCGGAGGCTGGCATTACCACCTATGGCCTCCAGAGAAGGCTGAACAATTGGTCTCAAGATTTCGTTCTGGTATCTTGGGCCGGTCAAGTTGCCTTAGATGATATGGAGTGGGGTCCTGCCGTGTCTGTAGAAGCCTCCCCAGGCCATGACAGAACCCCTACCATAACGATCCACCTCTCGAATTGGGTCATCAGTAAATCGCTCTCCTGGTCGTCTCCAAACTCGAATCCTGCCAACATTGAATGACACAGGGAAGCGAGATTCATCAGTGAAGAGAACTTGACTCCATTGTTGCCTTGTCCATCGGATGTGCTCCCGACACCAAGCAACACGGGCTCTGCGATGAGCAGGAGTAATGGGGATTCTGACTGCAGGACGTCGAGCAGCCAGTCCAAATTCATGTATACATCTGCGAATGGTGCTTTGACTGACATTAACGTTTACAGTTTGTCTCAGCTGATATCTTAGAGTGGATAAAGTCACTGTTCGATGGCGTAGGGCTGACAACAAGAGGTACCGGTCATCACGTCTATTGGTGCATCTAGGGCGACCTGGCCGGTGGAGATCCTCCACACTTCCTGTGGCATGAAATCTCTCCAAAATTCTTTGGATAGTAGAGTGACACTGCAAGCCGTCTAGCAACCTCACGGACAGATAAACCACTTTCAACCCACGTTATAGCCCTCATTCTTTGTAAGGTGTCAAGACTTCTTCTCGGTGGCATGGTTTTTGCAAGTGATGAAACTACCCTAAGTCTGCTGATTGTAAAACAAATTAAGAGTGAACTCTGTTCACGAAAAGTCGCCGTTGCAGGTGGAATGTCAATCAGCACGATTACTTCACCTGTTTGGTGGTACGGAAGTTTGAAAAAACAGATTTAAAATGTGAATTTATGGTCAGCAAACCAACTTGCACGTGATCACCATGGTTGTCGGTGAGTTGTTTTTATGCTTAACGTGCATAGAGGACTGTCAGAGGAAGATATTGCACCCATTTTTACTAAAAACTTCCATCATTTAATCATTCTATGCGCTTATATAAAAGTGTATTGAAAATAATAGAGTGGCCCTTGACTTTTGACGAGTAGTATATTTCCTGAACATGGACCCACGCCATTTTCGCATAGATTTCGATAACATCAAACGGACGCGAAATAAACACCACAGAACTAAATATATACTCATTCCAAATAATACGGCACAAAGATGGTAAACCTAATATCCTTTCTAACACTGTAACGACTTTAGAATGTTGCAGAATAATACTATATCTACTTACAAGTCTTAGTCATGTTCTTGCTTGAACTAGACTTCAGATCAATAGCTTGTTCTCTCTCCGCGACCGCGATTGGAATGATAAAGAATTTTTCAAATGGCGCTGGCGTCTGGACGCTTCTCTTCTCTGATTGGCTGCTTTACGTAAGCGGCTATACTAAGGTAGCTATTTTAGATGTTAACAAAGATGGCTACCACATAACGACAGACTGGCGGTGGAAAAGCAGGCGAGATGACTATGGCACTGTCACATATTCCCCGCCTGATTTTGTTGTCGCCCCGACAACTGCACTAAGCTAGGCGCTTCAGTCGTATCTACCAAATCTGGAGAATCATCTTTCCCTTCACTTCGTCTCAGTTCGTTGCCAGCGACCACATGTTAAGAATTTTGGACCTTTCAGCGTAGTGCATTCTTTTCCTCACCAATTCTCCTACCTGTAGTGGAATAGAACATGACACCTTGTCACCTCTCTTTCCGGACTGCTGCAAAATTCTGCAACGGTGCCTCTGCTTTTACGTGCGCCCCTCGTAGCCTGGAAACGTGTCCTTCAACGTGTTTTAGATGAGTCTTCTCCTCTAAATGTCGACCACTTTTCTTGGCGCCCTTAGGGTGACAGTTGCTACGACCATCTCTTGGCTTGCCTTGTGACGGCAATCTAGAGGTGTTGGTACGCCTAGAGAGAGCGCTCTTTGATGGACAAACCGATATTAAATGGCCTGGGGACTTACAATGAAAACATCGCTTAGGAAGCGGGCACTAGGGACACTTGGCTGCCATGTGGTTTGAAAAGTCTCCACAGTTGAAGCATCTCATTTTCCTAGACTTCCTCTGTGCCCTGGGTCGCCTCCTGCTACCCTTACATTCCTGGCCGCCTTTGACTTTCTTTCCTGCAATAAGTACCTCACACTCCGGTCGACCCCCAACCATCTTTATCTTTGAGTCATTCTGCTCCCCTTCTGTAACCTGACTCCCAGCTGCAGAGGGGTCTAGTTTAATGCCTGTGGGCATCGATTCTGTACGTGGCCTAGTTCTCTGCATCTAAAACAACGAACTGTATTGGTACGTCTCCCCTGCTCCTGAGTCATCGCATCAATTTTAGCCTCTAATTGAGCCACCTGTGCTCTCAACCGCTTCACTTCTGCGTTTAATACATGTGCATCTGGTACCTTCACCGTATTTGCTGCTTCAACACTGGCAACACCAGCCCCAGAAGCTGCTTCGACACTGGCAACACCAGCCCCAGAAGTGGGTTCAGTCTATAAAAACCGTAGGGCATAGTCCCTCACCGACGTAAACGATGATGTAGGCTCTTTGATGATCGTTTCCTTTGCAAGCTTTCTTAGTAGGTCATCTCTAAGACAAGCAGCAAACTGGTCCCGAAGGAAGGATGGCTCCAAAGGAGTGACATTGTTCTGTTTTTGTGCTCTTACAATACTTTCAAACACCTCGTAGATGCGATGGGAAAATTCCCAAAGAGACTCCCTTGAACCTTGCCGGGTAAAGTAAAACGTGGCCGTTAGCTCTGGAATGCTTCGATGCTCCCAATAAACCCTAAAAATGGAATGCAGCATTGCTTCTGGGTCATCGTCATTAGCCTGAATCCTCAGCTCCCTGCGGACACTTGGGGTCACACTGTCAAGAATAACATCTGCCTGGTCCTCTTTACTCATCATCCCTACTCTCCAGGCAGCTCTCACCTCTCTGACATATTCTTCGGCCGTAGGACCAGTGCGCTCCCCAAAGCACCGCACTTTCTTGTGAGTAGGTACCATGATGTACTGTACTCGTTCTGGTTGACGATCCAGCCCCACTACAGGGTCATCCACCTCAGCCACATCTTCGTTTTCCAATCTACCAGCAGCACGTGTGCTGCGTGTCGCCATCTTGTTGCTAGTAGAGTTGACTAGAAATATTGACAAACTGGATGATCCCGTCCCTTACCTTGCACTGAACTGGGTGTTCTTCTGTTTCGGCTGCTGCTACTCTGATTGCTGAAGAGTTGCTTCACTGCGTGCTGTCTGTCAATCCTGCCGACGACGCTACTTGTGACAGGGGCTAGGTGTAGTGGAGGTGAACTTATGTCGATGTAGCTACCTCACACCCAAGACCCATGCACTAAGAAAATTTATTAAGGATCGTTTGACAGGGGTTGCAATTATTGGTTGCTTGCAACCCTCTCAGAAGCAGACTTAGCAATTCAAGCAACACAAAGCCTTATACAGATCAACATTTAATACAATACTACCGAACACCCAGACAGTGTTCGTAGACTTTCTGAAAAACAATATATAAAAACAATGTCTGAGTGAAAATCAATAGCATAAATAATAACACTTACCATTCAGAAAACATGCGCCCATCACAGTCAGCCATGATTAATCAGCTACAGGCACCCATTCATACCACGCGCTCTATGGCTACGCCATCTTGCGAGAACGGCATACAGCCACGCTAACACCCAGCTAAGCTGCGTGGTTGTACATTCTATAGTAACATTACATTATAACACTAATATTACTGAAGAAGCACAGGACTTATTCTAGTAAGCTGTAACATATTAACTTGCAGCTCTCGCCACACTAAAATAAACTATTTTTGGCATCAGCACTGTAATTAATAAATATAACAATCTAGATCGCGCCATAATTAAATATTATTCAAACCAACTACGAGTCGAATTTACATAAGCTCATGGAAGGTTTCCTGAACCCGAAACAACATGGAAATAATTAACCATTAAATTTCATTTACACAAATGTAATAACTGAATATGCCAGTTCTAGTACCGGCCACGCGTTATATTTCCTGAACATGGACCCACTCCATTTTCGCATAGATTTGGATAACATCAAACGGACGCGAAATAAACACCACAGAATTAAATATATACTCATTCCAAATAATACGGCAGAAAGATGGTAAACCTAATATCCTTTCTAACACTGTAAAGACTTTAGAATGTTGCAGAATAATACTATATCTACTAACAAGTCTTAAGCATGTTCTTGCTTGAACTAGACTTCAGATCAATAGCTTGTTCTCTCTCCGCGACTGCGATTAAAATGATAAAGAATTTTTCAAATGACGCTGGTGCCTGGACGCTTCTCTTCTCTGATTGGCTGCTATACGTAAGCGGCTATACTAAGGTAGCTATTTTTAGATGTAAACAAAGATGGCTACCACATAACGACAGACTAGCTGTGGAAAAGCAGGCGAGATGACTATGGCACTGTCACATTTATAACAGTGTAACTCTCTTTGAACTCCGCCTATTCCGGTCCCAAACCCGGATGAAAAAGGAGGAGGGTGGCCTGCATGGAGGCCGTAAGGAGGCAGCCCCTCCACCATGCAAAGGCACAACAGGCCAATCACCTGTTTGCTTTAAACTCTGATTACAAGCAATATAAGAGAGAAAACCGGACTGATTCTAAAGGCGACGAACTGGAACAGACTACGGACTACGACTTATGGAACTTGGAACACAAGAAGTATAAATGGGAAAGAAGAGGAGCTGGTGGAAGAGATGAGGAAAGCAAAACTAGAAATCCTGGCTATTACCGAAACAAAGAAAAAGGGACAAGGAGTCATGGATCTCGATGGCAACACGCTGCTATACAGTGGGGTACCCACATCTGAAAGAGCTAAAGGGGGCGTGGGTTGCATTGTGGCCAAAACCAGAAAGATAGTATCAAGGGATGGAACTTTGTCTCGGAGCGCATTATGGTTGTAAAACTAAAAGAAGGAGAAACCATAGTCAACCTGGTCATAGTGTATGGGCCAAATGAGGATGAGAGAGCAGAGGTCAAGGAGGAATTCTTCGAGCTGCTTCAAAGGACAGTGGATGACTGCCTTGATGAAATTATCATGCTCGGAGATTTCAATGTCAGAGTTGGAAATGACCATGCTAGATGGGGTGGGTTATCGGAAGATATGGAGAAGATACTCTCAATGACAATGGAAAGCGACTCCTCAGATTCTGCAGTGAGCAGAATCTGATCATTACCAACACAAAGTTCCCCCATAAGCGCGTACATGCATACACTAGGTGTGAACCAACAAAGAATGAGAAGTCAGTGATCGACTATGCCATTGTTAGGAGGAGCTCATTCAAATATGTCCGGGATGCTAGAGTCTGGAGGGGGCCAGAGATTGGAAGTGATCACTACATGCTTACAATCAAAAGAACAACTGAAAGAGTTGCTCAGCCTAGGAACTGTACAGCATCACGCAAGAAACCAAGTAAACGAACGGAAGAAATGAGCATTAAGACCTACAAGCTGAGAGAGCCAGAAATTAAGACCAGATATCAGGGGCTTATTGCTACAGCGGTGAGAAACACAGAAGAACTACCTGATGACTTGGAAACCCTGTGGCTTAAATTCAAGGACATCATAAAGACAGCTGCTGCAGAAGCATGTGGTGAAGTCCGACTTGGGAACAAGAGAAAGAGGACACCTTGGTGGACAGAGGAAGTCAAAGAGAAAATAAGAGAGAAGAAAATGGCATGGAAACAATACTTAGGAGCTAAAAAACACAGCAGGACAAATAGAGAAATATAGAGAATATGTGATACTCAGAACAGAAGCAAAGAACAAGGTGCTAGCAGCAAAACAGAAGTCCTGGGAAGAATTTGGAGAAAAGCTAGAAAAAAGATGCGCAAGAAAAACCAGAAATTGTTCTATAAGATCCTATAGAAAAAGGGGAAGGAAAAACAATGCCCTCTCAAATTTATAAAGGACAAGCAAGGCAAATTGCTTACTGCCCCGAAGGAAGTAATGGAAAGATGGAAAGAATATTTCTCAGAACTCCTTGATGGTGAGCAAGGTAGAGCATCAGAAATGATAACCACTAGCACAGAAGAGAAAACCAATGATGGTGAAGATGACATAAAGATGGAAGAACTGAGGGCAGCACTAGAGAAAATCAAGATGGGCAAAGCAGCAGGGCATGATGGTATAACACCAGAAATGGTTAAGTACATGGGAGCATCAGGCAATCTATTAGTCTTAAGGGTCCTACAGGCAGCATGGTGCAACAAGACCATACCAAAGGATTGGGAGATTGCCATCATAACACCAATTTTCAAAAAGGGTGACAATCGACAATGGGGAAACCGTAGAGGCATATCCCTTCTCAGTGTCCCTGGTAAAATCTACTCTAGAATCCTAGAGCAGAGACTCCGACGCCTAGCTGAGCCACAATTGGATGAGGTCCAGTGCGGATTCCGAGCAAACCGAAGTGTACCTAATCTTCACCCTCAGACAGCTGAGTGAAAAGGCCCTTGAGTATAAGAGTGAGATCCAACTTTGTTTCATAGATCTGGAAAAGGCGTTTGACAGGGTCCCCTGGAGCAAACTTTGGGACTGTTTGGCAAGGAAGAATATTCCAGCACCTCTGATTCATGCTATACAGAGCTTCTACAAGTCTTGCAGAAATTATTTGAGGACAGCAAACCATAAGCCAGAAGAGTTCAGGACCACCACTGGTGTAAGACAAGGTGATATCCTGTCAACTTCTCTTTTCATAATCCTCATTGACGATGTCATCAAGGCATGTAAGGAGAGAACAAGAAAGTATTCAGTGGGGTACTGGAAGATGAGACAGGTATGTATTTCGGAGCTGGCATTTGCTGGTGATGTTGCCCTGATTGCTAAATCAGAGGCACATCTCCAATCCAACCTGCAAGTCTGGAAGGAAGAGCTGGGAAGAGAGGGATGGTCATAAGCAGCTCTAAAACAAAATCCATGGTGATATCACGAGAAGAAAGAAGACATCAGATTAAGCTGGGAGAACAGGTCCTGGAGCAGGTCGACCACTTTAAATATCTCGGAGCTATTATAGACCGAAAGGGGGGCATCAAAGAAGATGTTGGCCACTCGAAAAAAGCAGCAGCTGGGAGACTTTTTCAGGCCATAAATCGAGGATTCCTCAGCAAGAGAGAGGTTGGTAAGAAAACGAAGATGGCTGTATACCGCTCCACCTATGTCCCAGTCTTGACATATGGATGCGAGTCGTGGGCAATGACTACAACCCACAAAAGCCAGATCCAAACCTCAGAAATGAGGTATCTGAGGAAAGGTGGTTGAAGTAACAAGAAGAGAGACATGGTCCGCAACCAGACGATACGTCAAGGCCTAAAATCCCACCACGCCGCTGCAGACCCAAGTAGGACAGCCCCAACTAAGATGGTTTGGCCATGTCTGCAGGATGGGAGAAGATCGGCTACCACGACAAGCATGGGAAACAAAGAGCCAGGGATCCAGACCTCCAGGACGACCCAGAGTCCGCTGGGAAGGACAACATTAGACAATCTTTGAAGGACCGAGGACTAGAATGGAACCAGGCCAGGAAGAAGACAGCTGATAGAATGGTCTGGCGCTCTCTCTTCCAAACCTCTACACCTCACGGTAGAAGGGGAACGACTAAGTTAAGTAAGTAACTCTCTTTGACAAGTTATTACAGTGATTATGGAACACTTGCAGTAGGGACAGCAATGACAAATAGGAAATATTGTCCAAAAGAACTGGCAGGAACGAAGAAAAAGTGCAGGGGGCAAACAGAATATTTCTGTTTCAATAACATTGTTAAGAATCTACAGAACATTTGGTATGTTCATGACTGAAATCTGCTTATCACTCATTGGTGATTACAGAAAAACAGCGGCAATGAAAGCTTCACATCCGTGTTGATTGCACCCAGAGGCTGCAAAATGTGGGCTTGCATCAACCTCAAGTGTCTCCACAAGCTACAGGCAATAACATTTTGTGTTGTGTGTGCATACAAATTCAAACAAACATGTTAGTGACTTCCAGACATGGCCTACAAAAGACAGGACCATTCAAAAAGTGAAGACTAAATTCTGGTGTTGCAAATATTGTGAAAGCTGTCTGTGCCTAAAGGAAGGGTCTACATGGCTGGGAGGACTGGCACAATAAGCAGGAATACTGGAGATGATCAGGTCAGTCAATCTGAGATAGAATAGTTATTAAAACTGGCCATATGGTTTTGTACAGTAACATAATTTTGTTATGTGTCTTTTTTGTGCATTTTTTGGCTCAGGAGCCCAGAGGGGACATGGGGTTTACGGACTGGGTGGCCCAGGGTTTTCAAAGGGAATTTGAGTTAGAAACATTTTAGTATTTATAAGATGGCAGATTTGGCCAAAAGTTTCGCTCTGCTGCTGTGCTGACTGCAAAAGAGATGGGGATGGAAGGGTCAAATGTTTGATTGCCTATGTCACATCAGAATGTGATAAATACATTACAAGGGGACAGGATACTAAGTTAGCAGAAGAGAGAAAAGTTACAGTTACAGATAGAGGCCGTGAGAAAGAAATTAAGAGGCTGCAGATTGAGGCTGACAAAGAGGCTAGGGCATTGGAGGCGGACCGTGAGGCGGAATAAAGAGCTCCAGTTTGAAGAGAAGAATATTGGAGGCTGAGAAAGAAATTAAGAAAATTGGAGGCTGAGAAAGAAATTAAGAGGTTGGAGGCTGAGAAATGAAAATTAAGAGGGAGGCTGAGGCATGAAAGGAGGAGAAAAGATTACAGCGTTTGATAGCTGAGGCAGAAGAGAAATGACTCCAAAGGGAACATGAGTTACGGACCTAAGGGAGTTAGAATTACAATAGGTCATGTCTCCCGACAAACTGGGGCCCAGCCCTTTACCTCCATGATGACCACTGCTTAGTCAGGGAGAGCCAGCCTCAACCTCAGCTATGGGATTTCATTTAGACATTTTGTTGAGGAGGGAGGATGACAATCGAGTCATTCCTCAGTAGATTGAGATATTAGCCACTATTTTTTTTCCTTATGGGGTTAGAGGCAAGAAAAGGTGGAGCTTAAAGTGATCTCAGGGACTTCGTGGGGCAGCTGATGAAGTTTTTGCAAAAATGAGCAGGGAATTGACCAGGATCCAATTATGACATGTTGAAGCAGGTCTTTTATTAAGATACGAGAAAAACGGAGATTGTTTACAGGAAGAAGTTTAGAAATGCCAGAGTTCCTACTTGTCTGGTGAGACTATCACCAGTTCTCTGCACGGTTAGAGACCTACTTGGAGAAATGGACTTCTCTGGGGAAAACCCAACATCTTTAGGAAATGATACTTATAGACCAAGTAAGAGAGTCCATGGCTCAACATCTAGTGTAATATGACACCAAAGTTTGTAAAAGTAAACCTGCTGGATTTGCTGCTATGAAAGGGGGAACACAGGAAGTAAAGGACAAACACTGCTGGACAGTCAGGAACTCATTATCAGCCTTCCCCAGTTTGTGAGGATGTGGTATGTAATGATGTCACTATTAGGTGCCTCTATGATACCGTTTAGATTTTGATTTCTGTCGTGAGCTCGCACTTGGTGAACCCAGATCAGTATACGTCACAGAAACAGTGTGCTGATACAAGGGTAAGGGCGACGCGAATGTATCATACTATCACTCATGACCACTTCCCATTGGCAAGAATACAGGTGACAAAACTCGCTATGTTGAAGGAGGTTAATAGAGAGACAGCAGTGAATCGACGCAGACGCATTTACCCCTCTGATATTGGGGTGTCGTTATGTCTTCTTGGCGGAATCCACGAAGAGACCTCTGGGTCATCGGCAGCTAGTTACAGACCAGATCCACACAATCCAGAAAGGAAGAAAAATGAACCGAATAAAAATACTCATCGGCAGAGGAGATGATGAGGAAAGGCGCAGGCTGAGGATACAGGACCCTTCAAGCCATGGTTTAAAAGAAATTGCCCAAATGTCTACACACCCTCCATGCGAAGGGAGATAATTATATGAAGAACCAAATTGTTGAATAGGAAGGCCGGCGACTGGAAAAAAGAAAAAACTGGTCAATCGTTCAACTGGGTATCTCTCCTAAATGTATAAAGGCAGATGTAATTAAGGGAGCATTCATATGTTGGAAAAGAATGGAGGGAGCGGGGGGGGGGGGGGGGGGGGGGGGGGGGGGTCACACGAAGTTAAATGTAGGATAGACCCATCTGCCAAAAAGAAAGTTGCTCAAAAATATTATTGGCCAGATTGTATAACTGTTATTGGGTCAATTGTTGATAATTTTGGTGAAAGTCATGTGGTGTATTTTCACGAGGGGGGAAACACCGCACAAATAGGTTGTGAGGAAATGGGATCAGGACTATCTCTAAGAAACGCCACGATCAAACTTTAGGCGTTGAAATGAAAAATAAAATGATAATATATGTAGACAACAGTTGAATGGGAGCCCCCTTTTCACATGGCAGTCCTTCACTTGAAAATATTATGTATGGGCAACTCTGTGTCGAGGGCCAAAAGTGGTTTTGACCCCCCAGATATAAACCGACAATCTCCACTCACTCGCTCTGGAATTATGTGTAACTGGTGTGAGGTATAAAAGAGAGAGAGGATCTCTGCACAAGGAAGTTTAGAAGTGAGGGAGAAAAACGCCCAGGAAAAGGATTGGTGTGTGGAAGGACGATTTGGTGAGTGATAATAGAAGGGAGAGTTGCAACCCGGAAAAAAACCAAAAGAATGGCATCCGGTAACCCCTATTTGCGGAGGCCAATAAAAAGTCTACTGAAACTTCAACCGGAATGGGCCACGCGGTTTAACACCTATTTGGGAGGCTCAATAAAAAGTCCACGGGAAATTCGACCGGAATGGCACCCGGGTAAACCCTAATTTGGGAGGGAGGCCTAATATAAGGGCTCAGCATTAGGAAGGGCATTGTTAAGGACTAATTTGACCGATGAGTAAGGCAAGAAGATACTGTTACCCTACTCCTAGTCATCCTATCATATGTTATATCGAACTGACCACAACATCGTTGAAAAAAACTATGTTGGAGAACTGGCAACACGATAAATTTGAGACAAGCCAGGAAAACAGCTTTTGAGGAGGAGATAGAGGAGAAGGAGCTTAGGATTAATTTGTTAGCAAGAGAAGCTGGGATGATGGGCGCTACAGTGTAATTTCCTATAAAGCTTCTGTGTTGTTTTGTTGCAGGAAAACCATCTTGGAGACACATCGGACGTCTATAGTTTACAGGGAAACTGAATGCTAGTCACTAGCAAGGTCATGTGGGGATCCCCTAAACCTGATTAGCTCACTCAAGACTATTTGGCCAGGCTGAACAGGGCAAAAATATTTTTGCTAGAGGTGAATCTTAGCAAAAGGCTGGGTCCTATTACCAAATTCTCTGTAAAGCCTGAGGTTTCGACCTTATCTAGCATTTAGGCACCTCGAGCAGGACACTATGAATTTCAACCACTGTTGCCAGTTTTGGGTTGAAAGAATTGCTTCGAGTGTGTTTTTCTAGAATGATGCGAAAATTGTTTGGACTCCACCTAAAAAAATCCATGTATATCTAGATGTTCATGGATGATAATCCTCATTGCATAGCTAGAATACATTTGAGGATCACGTTAACATCTTTGAATATGTTTGTTTGATATGACTCAGAGAGGCTAACTTGACGGCGCATAGGACCCAACCAAAGATGATTTGTAGTTGGATGTAAAAAGTGTGAGTTCATTGGGACAAGATAGCCGTAGTACATCAGGGTAGCATGATCCCTGAACGCCAAAGAATCGGAAAAATTGAAAAAAGAGCACTCTATGCCACAAACAAAAAAAAGATGAGCGATCTTTGTGTGTGCGTTAAGTGATGGTTTTACCGAAAAGTACATCAAAAAATTTTTTCAAACTCTATTTGTGCTCGCATCTGCACAGAGATTTTATACTCGCAAAGGGGACATTGCTGATATCAGCTAAATATGGTCAGCGTGCAACCCTCCAGTGTGAGATTTGAGTTACCAGGAAGTTAAACGGAAAATAAAAAAAACCGCACAAGGCAGAGCCGGGTATTGAAAATTGCCTGACTTGAATAAAAGAATTTGTCGTGAGAAGTGGACGCAAGCAATGGGGGCCTAGGCGCTACATTGTTGTCACAACGTCCTCCTCACAAGGATGGGGAAATTGACCCAGTCGCTTATTGCAGAATCGTAAGTTGAATGAAAGCGAAAAAAGAAACTATTCAACAAGTGAAAAGGAATGTTTGGCGTTAAATCTGGGCTAATAAAAAAAATCCAGATTTAGTTGGCTGTATGGTAATGTGTACACATTTGTGGTACCGAAACACAAGATCATCAACCTTAGTATTTCTTTGTCACAAAGCAACGCATGAAAAAATGCCAGGTTATTAAGAATGGTTCATTGCTATTACAGCCTTATTCTTTACGATTGAATATATTCCTTCAAATGCCACAGTTGGAATCGTGGGTGCCGACTTTTTGAGTTAGACATCCTTATTGAATTGAGGAATCAAGAAGTATACTGCTAAAAGACTTCAGTTGGCGCTACGTTATCTGCATCAGGGATTGTAACCTGGCACATGGGATGCATGTTTTAGGAAGGGAGGTTGTTGTTATGAAATCCTGTGAGATATATAACGCTAAAATTCAGTTGAGATTTGTAGTTAATATTGATAAGTAAAGTAATCCAGGCCGCATGTGTCTGGACTATTGGCGTCCTCGTACGCAGTTGAGCGCTGCCTTTTGTGGGCATATCGTGAAATCTAAGAAATGACCCGCGCCGTAAAAATCTTAACGCGTTTTAGTTTCGGTTGCTGAGACGTACTAATATATAAATATTAATTTTGGGCCCGATCTGTCTGGCACGGAACTGCGGCAAAGAACTTATTAATTAACGATCTGCCAGAAATAGTGCCTCCAAAACTGCTGTCTGAATTAACGTAATACTTTATCATTTTTTTTAACTATAACGCCTAATTGTTAGTAGTGTAACACAACGGCAGTAATCAATTAACGCCAATGCTAAACCTACCTGCCGTAGCATAACCCTTTTTTTGCTTGACACACACTGTGCCATGCATATATGCCGGCACTGCGTGGGACACGCCATACGATATAAAACACACATAGCAGTTTCTCAATTTTCGCTCCTAGTGGTAAATTTCTGTACGTAACCAGGAACAAGCTATGGGTACTTTGAATGAAATAAACAAATAAAAAAGTGATAGAGAATTGAGGGGGGGAATGATGGCGCGACTTTGGTGTTAAAGTTTGTTAATGTGAACGATTGACAGTGATAAAAAAAATTGAAAATCTAAGTCCATAATTTAACCTGAACCATTAAAAATTGCATATGTTATGGATAGATTAGTGTCTCCTTAATTGCCTAAACAATTATGTTGTAAAATTATATCATGGTTAGTGACAATTATTTCAGCCAAGTTATTAAGTAAAATACTATCTAGTCTACGAACACTTTTGTGTCGTAGATTTTTTTTTCGATACGAGTATTAAGACTTCGGGTTAGGTCCTTCTGAGTAGATTAGAATAATGTGATATACACAGTGAGATTTATGTGAAAGAAGAAATAAGGATTTCTTCCCAAGAGTGCAAGTGGTAGCGAATCAAATGGAGCTGTCCCGTGAAAAACTAGTAATCATCTCTCTTTCTCTCAGGCCTGATCTTCTACGGACATAATATATTAAAGAAGTCAGGGACGGGGACTATTGACAATACCATAATGTTACAATGATATGAACATTACACTCACTCACGTCACACACCCTTCAAGTGACATAAGAGTATAGACACACTGACGTGGGGAAAATCTATAACACAATAACTTATTGTGAAAATTATTCTAAAACAAGCTGACTGCAAACACCGCTGATTAGTTCGGCAAGAGAATTTTATTTATCAATCTATAAACATCCTCTTCAGCCAACCACCAAAATCACAAAAAAAATTACATCAAGGAAGCATACATATGCAACATATTCATAAGCAATATCAAAGAAAATGCTGAACCAAGGGTGATAGCCACGCCTATGATCTTAACTCTAGGGTTTATCCTAGACAGCCCGTTAGGATGACAGATGATGGCCAGAAAAAAGTTTATCAGATGAACATGTGGTTTTTGGTTAGGGTTATTGATATTGGTCCCTCCCCTTTGAAGGTATAGACTGACTTTGACAGCAGTATCTATTCTAATTCAGACGGTAACACGTTACTGCTTAAGCAGTCAAATCTTCAGGCTAAAGAAAAAAAACCATATAAACAAATGAAGGGTATTGATACAACGAACCTCCTTCGTTCTACTTTCACTCGATTCTTTCATCAGGGCCGCCTGATATACAGTTACAAATCGGGTTGAGGTTTCGCCGGCTGGCGCAAATGTTGGACACTCACACTTGTTAGCTGTTACTCGTGGACTGTCGTTTACTGAAACAGATCCCGAGCTCTGCAGATATGTTTTGTGTGGTTTTCATTGAAATGGATCTGGGATCGTCTGCTTCAGGCGCTTGTTATTTCAGACTAAAGTTAGAATGTCAACTCTGACATCCCGAGAGTTAAGAATATAGGTCTTAAACGAGCACTAAAATGTCAGAACACCGAAGTTATCCTTCTTAATTAGGAAGATGACGGTGAAATCACAACCTCTCTCAACAACAGAAAATCTTGGTCTTCACTCACATTGTCAACAATGTCGGAAAAGTTTATGTCATTAGATGTGTAATTATTCTCGGCCGCCAGCAGAAAATTATACGTAGAGTTTATGGACAGAAAATTAAGAGATCATGGTTCACAAGGCCCCAGTATTGATCATTAGCAGTCTTATGAGGAAAAAAAACCCGTTAGTGGGATATTAGTATCAATTTCTGTCTAACATTTGTCAACCGATCCAGATCAGTGTTCACTTGAGAAACACACGTGGTTCTCAAATTATAAGGACTTGGTCTATTTTCTTCACATTATGAACTCGTATTAAGATTTCTGGTAAAGTTCGGGTCGACCCCCAGTATTTCATAAGCAAGCATCAGCCACTCACTGATGTCATCCACAACGGAAACTAAGAGTATATCACTTAATAGAATTTAAAGTGTTTAGAATCGAAGTGCCCGCCACGTCCTACTGTAAAAATGTTAGAATGAGTGACTGTGAGTTACAAAAACTCGGGCCAATATCTTAAAAATTAGACAACGGGCCCCAACTCCTTCTCGCCAGAGCAAGTAAATTATTCATCCCGCCTTCTCTAAACACAACGACCTGCGTCAGCATCCCTCATGTCGTAACAGCCCTCATTGACTCGAGAGTATAAGAGTACCGAGTAGAGTTGCAAAGCCCAGACTAGCCATGTCTTCCAGTAGGCGGAGCGCATTTTTTCACACTAAAGACTAGCCAACCTTAAAACGCCGGTTTTTCTAACGAAAAACCTCATTGCCATTTTCTGCAATTGTAAGATCCGCTGTCTGTCTCTGCCATGCTCGCCGATGGAGCGATTTTTCGACACACCTCCCCCCATCCACCGCCGCGCCTACGCTGGTCAGTCTGCGCTCTGACCGGGAAAAAAACTGCAGAACGAATGACTGGCGAAGAACCGGTATTATTCGCAGCAACTATCGGTTCGAATTGTCAAGGCAGTCAGGCTGACCACGTTCTAGCGTATATTCAAGTTACGTCGTGTCGATTTCTCAGTTTTGAGAAAAAGGAAACAGGTAAAGGTTTGAAAATACTGGGGAGAAATACATATTTTTCGCAACGCGAAGTGAATGCGAAAAATACAGGAAAACAAACAAAGTACGAGAATGAAAGATAATAAACAATAATAGGTTCGTGGTACAGGTGAGAGAATAGGGAAGAAGATGTAGGTAATTTGAAATGATCAATAAAGAGCCTACGTGACATCCCTTCAACTTGGACGGACAGACGGTTGTATCTCCAGCTCGGTTTTATTCCCATAAAGTTTAGTCTGGGGACCGAAGCTTAGAAATAAGAGGCATTGTAAGTTTAATTTCAATAATCCGTTTTGGTGGGTATGAAGGTTATAGGAGTACAAGCGGGGGAGTAGGAAAAATTTTAACTAACATACTAAAACATCTTCTTGTTTTGGCATTTAAAATAAAGGCAGGGACTTGACCTAATGAACACTGTCCGAACAGCATTTAGTTGTTTGGGAGAAATTTTGTTTTGTTTTTCCAACACTAGATTTGAAAATCCAGTATGATCGCATGAGTTCATTGGCTACATCTAACAAGGATATTTGGCATAATACGCTTTTCATGGCTCATTCGCCAGTTGTCAATACATTTTTGAATCAACAAGTTACGAGTATTGAGATCAGACTGTGTTAATTGTAAAATTAATTTACTAAGTTTCAGACTTAGGGGGGTGGGGGGCTTCTGGACGGGGACAGAGAAAGCGGAGGGCCATTCTTTTGCTCAGTCAATCGTTATTTGTGGTCATATTTCTTGAAAATTGTGGTAAGATTTTGATAAAATAAATATAATAATAGGCTTTGATAAAAACAGAAAAAAGTGAAGGACAGAGGCCTTGAGTCAGACATTATTGAGTCGCTCACATTGAACTTGTATTTTGAGCTGTTCATATTGTTATATTTGTTTTAATTATTGTATTAAGGCAGATGTTGACCAAAGAGAAGCCTCCGGTGTTTCCCATGAACACATCTTCATCACATCCTGAGAGCGTTATATTTAGAAAAAGAAAATGAGAAAATCTATACCAAAGGAGATGTGTTACTCCACTTTATTGTATTGAGGAAAAGTATATACTAAAGTGCAGTGCTATGCCTCTCATTAGGGACGCACTTGAGGTGTGGTCAGGGACAGAAAGGTGGGAGTCAATAAATTTATGGGGGCCTGTGCAATTGTATGCACATGGAGGCTGACCCCTATATCATCAATATTGTAGATAGGGATTAAAAGAAAAGGGTGATCCAGATTAAAAAGGCCAGGGTTGGCAGAGGTTTTTATTTCTGATTACCTACGACTCGGTGACAGGAAACCTGAGGAGAGTGTGTGTAGTTAAACTTAGTCTGTGCCCCTTTCAAAATTATATGAGGCAAGGCCGATGAGCCTGAAAAGACTGTGGATGCTGACAGTGTATGACAGCATTCTCTGCAGAGACGTGCTGAATCTTGTTTTCTTTCTACAAGAAGACCCAGGTGATGTGTTTCACCCATTACCCGGGATATCTGACACTTCACCCATTAAACAGCTGGTTTCTTTTCAAGAGAAAGCAGGAATTGATAGGGGTCAGATTAAAAAGAACAGCTCCCCTTAACAAGTGACAAACCTACAATAAATACCTAAACTCTTAGTCTTAGTGATTACCCCTACAGGGACAAATATATTAAAGTCATTTTAGCTATTGGATCAAAGAGTCCACACATTTTATTTAAACACTTATATGTAATATAATATTTTCCTCATTTTTAAAGAACTTGTCTCGAAAGAGATGGCAGTGACAGGCAGATTAAAGGGTACAAAAAAGAATTCAAATTTTAACTGAAAAAACTTTAACCACAGTCTTGTTTAAAATTACGTTTAGACTTATAAGTGAATTAAAAAGTGTATTGTGTTGATGTAAAACCCTTCATTTTCATTTCATCCCTTAGTACATTAGTTATAAAACATCATACACCAGGACACTAGAGGCCAACATAGAGACCTGTGGTGAGATCTAGTGGAGGTAGCGTTAGGTTTCCGTTCCCCTGCAAATACATCATCAGCCATCATCATCATCTTTTAGAGTCAGGAGCCTACATGTGCTTGAGACCTCACAATGGAGAAGAAAACGTTCACGATTGACAGCAGACACAACGTATCTTTCGCTATTCAGGTCTACCAATCTTAGACTAACCAACCTCCCCAGCAAATAGATCTGCATAACAGTCAATGATCACTGTCTTTTGGACATTGAAGGTGTGAATTCTTGTGATGACGGTTATGCTCAAGAGGATGAAGACAATCAATTTCGCAACTTACATTAAGACATTCGAAAAAAACTCAATCAACGTTGTGTCGCTGGAGCTTCGGCCGCACAAGTAATCTAACAGATCTACTTCCTCCTTCACGACAAAAGCGCGACCTCACACGAAGTCTGGCAACACGGGAGAGCAATCACGCAAATTGGTTGAAACTGTACGTAACTACACGCTCACCATCCACCCTATAGCCCCGATTTGGTCACGCCTCTGATTTTCATCTATTTGGTCCACTTTAATAGATGTCACATCTCTGTGGGGACTATAGATTTGGAAGATGATGAAGAGGAGTGATTCATAGCAGCGAAGAATCGGGCTACATGATGCAAAAGACAAGAATCTGGGGTACGCGGCTAGGGACAAATCAAGCACTTGTTCGCGCTGGCATAAAGACAGTACAATTTAATGGGGTTAATAATTACATATTTGAAATATTTTGTGTTTAATTTTAAATGGTTGAATAATACCGGATGTTTAACATTGAACATGTCCATAGTATATATTGGTGTATAAAAATTTCATGGCTTTTGAATAAAACAAGCATCCTAGAGAAAAACGAAACGGATGTGTGCATTACTTCTAAATGCCACCTCTTATCTACAGCTCTGTGTTAAAAAAGAAATTTTCCTCCACATAATTTATCATAGTTTAGTAAAGTTACACTATCTAGGGGAAAACTATTCTATTATCACATGACTCTGACTCATCTTAGTCGGCATTCCAACGTCTTTAGGCAACAAACAAACGTATAGTAGGCGACTACCTAAACAACAATTTCTAAAACACAAACTTAACTAAAAGCTTCTTAGTGCTTGTGGTAACTGGCCGCTGCCTATAAAAAAATGCTAGAACCCAGTTCTTCTAGCAAATGACTACCCTCCGTCTACGTCCCAAAACCCAAGGCAAAACTAACAACGACTCTAAGCTTTACGTTAGAATTCTTACCGAGCTTGTGAAGAATTTTCCTACACTAAAAGGATAGGCTTGCAAACTGCAGCACGTAGATACTCTTGAGACGCCAACGTGGACCGCTCACGACAGAAGTTACGTACAGGACTGAAGACTGTTAGAGACAAAGTGGACTCATTATTTACATAGGAAATAAGGGCACAGGTGTTGTGTGGATTGGGTTCTGCGGACAGCTGGCACAGAAAACGAAGAAAACAAAATCGTAAACTTCATCCCGAGGATTTCTCCTGGTATAACAAATACTAACACTGTAAGAAGGAAAACGTAACGAGGGATGACGCGCTCTTACCTGCGTGGTCCCTAACGTTTCCATAGGATCAAATACGCACGGGGAACAAATTTTGCCGCTCCAGACCGAGGAGCCGTTGCGGAGCGCGCGTCAAGCAGAAGACACTCTTAGCCAGCATTAAAGACGCTTTCATCTTCCGCTGTCGCGTGGGGGGTGGGGAGAGAAGGAGAAAAAAATGGGGGGGGGTGAAAAAGAAAGAAGGATCAAAGGGGAGGTTAAACTTGTCAGATCCACAGTGACATGCTAGCACGATCAAAAACTAGAAAAAAAAAGATTAAACATGAGGCGTGCCTAAAATCAAGAAGTAGTTAGGCGGGATGTAGCTCCCCCTAGGGCCATCAAATTGTTCCGAACCCAATTCCAGACAAAGTACCCAGCGTCAGCATGAGTAAGAATTTACTGTTAAATCAGTTGGGGGGCTTGTACGAGCTAATAACAATTACAGAATAAACCTTCATCAAAAAGGCGACGGGCAGATAAAAAATAACATTCCAAAAGGCTCCGTTCAAAGCCATTGTTCTTGATTTTGAATGTCTTGTAGGGCATTCCGCATCGTGTAGAAGCAGCAGCGATTCCTTCTATCTGCTATCTTTGCCAAGAGTAATCTTGTGTGAAGGTAGAGACCATAGAAAGACCCTTAATCGATATTTCTAGAGGGTTTTGCTCATTGTTGGTAACCATCACTGCAGAGCAGGGGTAGAGCTATACTCCGTGACACCGTTGATAATATTAGTAAAAGGTCAATTCCTTGTTCTGGGAACCACCACAGTAAAGAGGGCAGAGGTGAGTTCCATAACAAAATAAATAGGAGAAGAGAATGGATTATAGAAGGTTAAAAAAGATGAAAAGACTGAAAAGAACATGAATGCTGATGGTATATCTACTTCGTTTCCAAAAGTCCAAGAGCCTCTAGACAAACAAACCCTTGGTTATACGAACACCCATAAAATACAAAATCTTGATATACAGACGCTAACACCTTGGCGTATCCCCAACTCAACCACACAATGCATATCATTAGAATCTACCAAATTGACGATGATCACCAAAACGACAAAGGGAACCAACACAGTCTCAATAACGCGAATGAAATCAGTGAAGTGTAGAGATGTCCATACCCACCCACGCTCTTTCAACAAGTCATCACAATAATTAGATACTTGGGACAGAATACGCGAAACATTTCAACACATCGGGTGATCGACGGGACCAGCGTTTGTGGCAGCTCATCAGGCCAATTCAATGACAACGTAGACTCACATCGATTCCCCACAATGGCCCACTGCATAGACAATGTATCACTGAGGAAGGAACAGCTTAGGCCATCTTCCCTGAAGCACAAAAATGCAGCTCAGACTTGTGGGCAACTATCCATTGGCAAGGTGGTGATTGTTGACAATCTTCGACCACAAAGGACATCCCCAGATGGTGCTCAATCGGAGAAAGGTCAGGTGAAATGAGCTGGCCACGGCCATCCTGATGATCCCATGTTGCTGAAATAAAATTCATTCAACCGAACACGAGCTCGATGGGGTTCCGAGCGTTATCATCTTTGAGGATGGCATTACCACCTTTATGGGCCTCCAGAGACAAGGCTGAAACAATTGGTCTCAAGATTTCGTTCTGTGTATCTTGGGGCCCGGTCAAGTTGGCGGGGGGGGGGGGGGGGCCCTTGGATGATGTTTTAGAGGTGAGTGTCCTGCCGTGTGTCTGTAGAATGACGCTCCCCCCAGGCCATATGACAGTAACCGCCCTTACCATAACGATCCACCTCTCGAATTGTGTCATCATTTAAATCGCATCGCTCTCTGGTCATTAGTCTCCAAATCTCGAATCTCCTGCCATCATTGAATGACACAGTGAAGCGAGATTCATTATCCAGTGAGAGAGAACTTGACTGTCCACATTGTTGCCTTGTCCATCGGATGTGCTCGCGAGACACCAAAGCAACACGGGCTCTGCGATGAGCAGGCTGTGAGGGGTGTAGGAGTAAAGGAGGGATTCTGACCTGGCAGGACGTCGAGCAGCCAGTCCCCCAAATTCATGGTATGTAAACGTCTGCGAATGGTGCTTTGTCTGACATTAACGTTTACAGTTTGTCTCAGCTGACATCCTTTAGAGTGGGAACAAGTCACTGTTTGCGGATGTGCGCAGGGCTTGACAACAATGAGGGTTAACCAGGTCCATCATGTCTATTGGGGTGCATCTAGGTGCGACTGGCCGGTGGCGTATCCTCGCCCACACTTCCCTGTGGCCTGAAATCTCTTCCAAACATTCCTTTTCGGATAGTAGTAGTGTGATTACTGCCAAGCCCTTCCAAGTCAAACACTTACGGACGAAGACAATTCACCCACTTTTCAACCCCACCTCTATACATAGCCTTCCAAATCTTTTGTAAATGTGTGTACCAAAGTACTTTCTTCTCGGTGTCAATGGTTTTATGCAATGATAGAAACTACCCTAAAAGTACTTGTCAGATTGTAAAAACAATATAAAGAGTAGCAAGTCCTCTGTGTTCTCGAAAAAATCCCTCCATTTTTGCACGTTGGGGAATGTCCCAATCAGCACGATTACTTCACCTTGTTTTGTGTACGCTAACACACCCATCCTCACAAACAAATTATAAATTTCTAATGAGTAAGAGTGGGATTAAGAGGTTATGATTTTAAAAATGTTGGTAATTTTTTTATATTGTAATTTTTTTTGGTTTTTATAGTGTTGTTGTTGTGTTTTTTGTGTTTTTTGTGTTTTTTTTGTTTTTTGTTTATTTATTTTTTTGAGAAATGTGATGGTGTTGATTAAGAAGTGAGTTGAGGAGGAAGGAAGTTTTTTTAGTTGGTTTTTTTTGTTTGG